>CM040241.1:88609455-89105632 GCA_022545495.1 Chrysanthemum lavandulifolium | reverse complement strand
AAAAATTTAAAACTATTTAACATATAATTAAATATAAATTAATATGGTGCTGATTCAAAGCTAAAGACTAAAGTCATGATAGTGAAAACATATATGCGGTCACGCAAGCGCATGCACGGGTATTAGATATTGGAACATGACAAATTGACAACAAGACAAAGTAAAATTTTGCCTTTAACCTTATATTAAATTAATTTTGAGTAACATCACATTGTATAAACAAACCTATCTTTAGAAAAGTAGGTCCCGAGAAAACAAAGTTTTAACCTTTCTTAGATGCATGTCGACCGGTTCTTGGATCCTCGAGACCTCTAGCTAACATCATATACGAGTTTAAAACTCGTCAAAGAGTTGGTACTAGACGATTTCTTGTCCCGTAGCGCCTTCGTAACAGTCAGTTTACAACTAACAACACACAAACTCATCGTTTCTAAGTCTTCCTTACTTGTAATATGTATTACTACTAGACAAGAAAACCATCCATTTCTCTAACATGCATGTTTGTTTTCATGTTTTAACATGTTAAATTATGTTTATGTAATTAACACACATTGTCGGTTTATGATATCTTATATATTTTATCATGTGTGACAGGGAAGTAAAATATTACGCTTGGGTGTTAATTGGAATCATGAAGGACAGGGACATGCATTTGGTTTAGGGTCTTCATCTACTTATTTAATCTAGGTTAATTGCATGCAATTCATCTATACTCAATCAAAGCCTTGCTTGATATTTAAAATTCCCAAAATTATACAAGCATATATACTTCACAATAAAGAATTAAACTGAGAATAGTGAATTAAATAGTTTTTAGAGCTCCAACATGGTCCCCGGCCTTACGCATGGTTTTAAGCATCCAAGAATGAGCAATATCGAAAATGACAACCTTTATAAAAAAAAAAAACTAATAGCCCTTGATATAAATAGTCTTTTCTTTATTCTAACATTTTGCTTATATTTCAAAAGTTTGTGCTTTTAACTTATTACGTAATAAGTTTGAAATAGACTTATTCTAGTCACTACGTGCTCAAATTTTGTGTAAAGTAAGTACTCTAATTTAGTACGTATATGATTTGTATAGAGCACACGGTGTTTGAAATGATAAAACGAATAAATATACACACCTCGCTCATCGTAGGACGCCATGTAGATGAAGCTCTAATACAGAGTGATGCCGCCAAGGCGACTCTCCTTAGTTGTGTGATATCGTATTCACCTTTAAGTCGTGAATCCACGATCTTCTCTACTTCGCCTTGAGCAAGTATTGGTTTGGCCTACAGATCACATTTAACGTTTTATGTTAGACTGTCATATACAAAATCTAAAGACAATCAATTAATATAAACAATTTACAACTGTGATAGATGAGTAAAATTTATGATTTGCTTACCCAACCATGCAAGCTTTGATGGGAGCCATCGACGGATTTTTGCCTGATAAAATTTCAAGTAGAAAAACACCGAACGAAAACATCTGTTTTCTCATCCACGACACCATGCATAAAATACTCGGGTGCCAAATGCCTATAGATACATGTATCAACAAAATAATATTAGGAGAAGTATGTACACAGTCATAATAAGATTAAACTAAAATCAAACAAGTGAAGGTACCCAAATGTCCCTTCGATCGGAGCAATCGAATGATGTGTCCATTGTGAAGGAAGCCATTTTGCAAGTCCAAAATCCGATATCTATTTATGAAACAAATTATTACAGCATTAAATCTTAATAAATGTGCAAATTGAATGAAATGAATATAATCTGCATGCATATATATATGCCCATAAACCAATGATCTTTAGTCCATTGGTAAGAAGCTTTAAACTTGGGTCAATAGGCTGGTTCAAATCTCTTCCACAAGACTAAAGATCGTTTAATCATCCCCACCGCAATCTTTCAGTTAGTGATCGTGAGGCCTATTGAGAAAATGGCCAGGGGGTTCAAAGCCCACCTCGATAAAGACAATCACCTGAGACAGATCTTCATTCTTGCAGGGGGCCCTGGGGAGGTCCGGTTAGCGTCCTTAGGATCGTGGGATTTTAAGAGAGTGATCCCGTCTTGACCACCTTTGGAGATATATATATGCCCATAAGCTTCATTTATCTTTGTCTGTGTTTTTATAACCAAGAACCAAATTGATTACATATATACCTGTGGCTCGAAATCTTTGGTGACCAAAACGTTAGAAGCTTTAATGTCGCGGTGAATTATTCTCCTTGGACATACTTTGTGCAAGTAATGAAGCCCACGAGCGGTCCCAACGGCAATCTTGTACCTCGCATTCCAGTCCATTACAGGTAAATCCTCATCTACTCGAAGACAAATAAAGACAAGAAGAATATTTTAGAAACAGATCTTCAACAACAAGCATTCGATATATACATAATATAGCCATAACATATGCAAAAATATGATGTGCAACATGTTAAATGCTTGAAAGAGAATATCTCCTTAAACTACAAATGTAAACTTTTTTCCAGTAAAAGTAAATAGTTATCAGCCATTGTCTCAGTAACAAATCCTACATACAGTAAGCCTATTTTATATCGTTACATTGTGTTTCATACATGAAGTAGCTAAAACTATATGAAGATTAAAGATTTATATATCGCTTTTTTTTTCTAACGTACACTGGTGAAATTTAATTCACACAGTTGCTTAAAGTTTATACGGTGTCGTGTGATTTTTATTTAACTTCAGTTTTTGACTCTTTTTTTTTACCATTGAATGTGTTCTGTACTTGTAATGTTGTTGAAACTAATACTGTAATTTGTTAGCCAAAATTGGATAAAAAGAACACAGAAGCTTGTGACAACAGATTTAATCATTTTGGCATACTTCGATCAGAAATTTTTTTTTCCTTTATTCTTTAGTAATTTAGCAAATACTCCTTGTAATGATTTGAGGTTGATTTATATGAAATAAAACAAGATGATGTAGGGAAATAGTACCATGAAGAAGTGAAGCCACAGAGCCTTTGGATGAGAATTGAAAGATGAGATAAAGACCATTGTCCATACAA
This sequence comes from Chrysanthemum lavandulifolium, assembly GCA_022545495.1. Lineage (NCBI taxonomy): Eukaryota > Viridiplantae > Streptophyta > Magnoliopsida > Asterales > Asteraceae > Chrysanthemum > Chrysanthemum lavandulifolium. The sequence goes on along the minus strand of CM040241.1, from coordinate 89,102,605 downwards.
CAACCTAAGAGTGATGAAACATTTGGATGATTTACATGACCAAGTGTTCCTATTTCTGTCAAAAACTCTTTCTCTTTCCTTTCATCACATGATATCTGTGTTAATCTTTTTACTGCAATTGCTTGTCCATCTTCTAACACTCCTTTGTACACCTCTGCATACCCTCCTTTACCAACCATGTTCTCTGAATTTACCCATGTACCAAAAAGTTATTGACAGTAAAAAAAGTCAAAACTCAAAATATAACAACATCTATGATTCTATGAATAATTAACATTCGTTAGCCCTTGAAATAACCATGTAGCAAAAAAGTTGATACCACTAGATAAGGATTAATTAAACCCCACCAAAAATATTTAATTTCTATAGGTACAAGAGGTACCCATGTAAAGAAATTGGTCATATCAAAGCATCAACCCAAAAAGGTGAAAATATTTCAGCACCAGAATTACCCATGTAGCAAAAAGCTACATAACAATTAAAAAGCATTAAACCCCACCAAAATATTCAATTATTAGAGGTTCCCATGTAACTACTCTGTCATTTAACATCATGAATTCATTTAAAACTTAAACTTAAAATTCATACAAAAATTCAAACTTTGCAAGTTTTTTCATTGCCAACTTGGTTATAAGTTAAGTTCAAACAAGTTGCTAGTAAAACAACGTTTCTAACTCAAATAGTTAAAACCAAAACCAAACTTGTTCAAGTCGTTAAAACTTGCTAAAAAAATATACACTGGTTAGAACTATTGGTCGAAAAAGTTTGAATGAAACAGGTTAGTTTATGTTATTACCTGAGCAAAAGCCATCGGTAGCAACATATATCTCTTCAAAGAGAAGCATTTCCATGTTGGTTTCTTAAAGACTCAGTTTCACCATTGTTGAATGAATCTTGCTTCATGAAAATACTATCTTTGGTAAATCTTCTAAGCTATGACGACGCTTCATAGAGAACAGCCTCTTAAAACTTCCTGTTCTAATATACCTCATTATGTTCTTCTTTTGAATTATCTCTCTCTAGAACAAGAATTAAGGAGACATTGTTCAGAAAATGTTAGATATATTTGTTTGGAAAATAAGGCAAGGGTGGATGAAGGGTTTTAAATGCTTTGTAGAATTAAAGGTGGGGTAGTAGTAGTAGTTGTGTTAAAATGAAGCTGCACAAATGTCGGGTCAATGGGTCAAATCTTTGGAGTTTGGACCCATGAAGATTGATTTTTAGTTTTGTGATGGCTTGTCAAATATCATTGTTGAATTGGGTTATGGACCCATCAATTATTTGCTTGTTATTCCGTTTTTTATTAGAATATAGTGTAGTTTGTTTGTACTATGGTGGATTGTACCAGGTACAAATGATGGCAAATACTAACCCAAACTGATCATCTAATAATTAGTATACTTATTCAAATGAATTATCATGTTTTCATCATGTGAATTATGGTTTAGTGGCATTTTGTATGAAAAATCTAAGATAACTGTGTCATGCTAGAATAGTTCGATTGCATACGCATTCTATCTAATTTATGTTTTGTTACTTGCAAGATAAGTTACGGTTTGTATAAAAGTAGGGTTTTGTATATAAGTCCTCAACTATCATTATTCTATGACGTACTTATTAACCAATACTAGTTTTAGAACCAAACTAGAACTCGTGCACACTTGTTTGTGAATATAGTATAATGGGTAATAATATTTCAATAATTTTGTTTTGAAGTCAAGTATTATGGAAAATTTACAAATTCGTGATTTTATAATATTTAAGATTTTTCTATAAAATTGTATTAGATTTTTAATACTTATATAGTTATAATCTTTGTCTTGTGAGTTTTAAATAATTTTTTCATTATATGTTAATATTGGTTAATAATTTTTATAGATTTTTGTTGCACGAATGATTTGATTTTGTTTAACTAACATAGTGTTTAGGTTAATCTTGTTTAAATTTATACTTATATCATGTTCTAGACATTATTTGTGTTTAATAACACATAATAACCTAGAAAAATATGTTTATTATTATATGTATAATCTTGTTTATTTACTTGATCTCACAAGAGCGATGTGAAGTCACGCCTTTATTTTAATATTTATATTCATGATAATAATAATTTAAGTTGGTTTTTAAACCCGTGCGTGAGTTAAATTTATAAAAGGAATAACGTGAGTTATTATTGAATCAAATAGTTAAAAAGAATATTTTTTTCGAATATCCTTAGTTAATCTCAAAAAGATGAATAACATGAATCGCTCTCTTATATAAATAATCTTATGTATTCATTTACGTTCTTGCGATAACTTCGTGCTTTTCTTTTTATATTTATAATTTAGTACAAATACATTAGTTTAATATATACTAATAATAATATTTATAAATAACAATAACGTATTGTTGTATTTTCTTATAAAATATAAAGTATATGGGGTATTTATTAAATTTATAAAGTTATTAAAAACATGTAAACCGATGAGTATATTTTTTTAAATCTAACAACCAAATTTTCATTAATTACCCTCTTCTTTTTAAGTTTTTTTTTAATAAAATTTACATATATGTTTTTAGCATATATTACGAGTATAAATTAGGCGAAAAATTAACAGTTTGACCAAATTGAGCTTAAATTTTGATTTTATTGATCAATTACATTGCTTGATTGTGCCACATATCAAAATAAATTAACCTGGTTGTTCTAAAAAAAATTCAGTAAGATTATTTTGTTAAGCTTTCTCTAAAATAATATAATTCTTTTATAAAATAAAAGATGTCAACAAACAAGTCAATGAAGTCATAACTGTGTACGTGACTTTAGTTTGCATCTTTGAGTATTTTTTTTCTACACATGATGACATGAATGAGAATTTCTTTAATTTACTTCTTTACTCTTTCTTTTCTTTTCTAAAGAATAATATTTTGATTTCTTCTTCATTTTAGTTACTATAAATCATCACCGTTATTCGCAAGAAACCGCAGTTTTGTAGAATATGTGTATGGATATCAAATTAACTCACCATATTCAATACGTCTTCTATAAACCGATACTCATCGTCTTCTATAAACCGTCTAGTTTTTTAGGTATATTTGGTTCTTTGGAAGATGATGGAAAGTTTTCGATTTCTTCTATCGTAAGATGATAGATGGAAATCGGTTCCGGATGTGAATTTGTCAACTCGATGGGTCAAATCCGTGCCTATCAAGGTTAATATTTTGGCTTGGAAAGTTAAGTCTAATGCTCTCCTACTCGTTTCAATTTATCTCGTGGTGGCATAGATATTGATTCTATTGATTGTCCTATCTCAGAAATGGGGGCGGAAACGACAAGTCACGTGTTTTTCAATGCAATATCGTCGGAGCATTATGAGAAAATATCTTCATGGTGGAATGTGGATTACATGGAGGTTAATTCCTTTGAGGAGTGGCGCTCTTGGCTCGTTTCAATTCGGATTCGTTCGAGCTCAAAGATATTATTGAAGGATTTATTATGGGTTGTGGTGGATTATGTGGAACTTAGTAATAAGTTATTATTTGATACGAAGACTCCGGAAAGGCCTCGATCTTGATAATTTAGTTTCTAGCTCGTTTCTTGGTTTAAATATAGATGTAAGCGTCGTTCAAATGGGACGATTGGCTTTAAAACCCGTATATTGTATGTTGTTAATCTAGCTCCTTGCTAGTCTTTAATAAAATTGCCGTTCAAAAAAAAAAAAAAAAAAAGATGAGCAAAGTTAGATTTTGAAACTCGGCGCTAATATAAATAATTTGTATCTAAATAATAAAAGTGCAACTATCTACTTCTATGCTTAGTTTTCTACTTTTGTATAATAGGCTTAATATCATAACTATCTGCCCAAAACTCTCCATGATGATCATATTATTAGATGATAAAGGTTAGTCGGCTCAAGCCTGCATGTGTGCTTAGAGTTCTTAGTTTTTTCTTGATCTCGAGCTTTTGTGATTTAAATCGCTTGAAATAATGAAGAAGATTTAGATTATCGAGGTTAGTCTCTCAAGCTCGCGTGTGGGCTTAAGGTCCATTAAAATTTATTATTGTCTATGTAATTGTCACTATAAATAGTTATCGATAATATGCATAATAGCTACGGGAATTCATTGTTCAACACATATCACCATATCACATATATAGGTATTCGACATAACCACGTTTATGTATCATGCATTGTTAAGACATTTTCATTAATAATGCTTACATAAAGTTATATATAACTTTATAACGTATAGTGTTTTGGCAATCCAACCACCATATATGTTTTGTCTTAATTCACAATTGAGCCATTGTTTGGGAACATGAGATTGTCGAAACAAAAGGCTTGGTTCTATGTTGCTCAAACAAGAATAAATGATATAATTAAACATGTTCCAAGGACCTATTAGTAAGTTCATATAGCGTTTACAAACGTAAATGACTCAACAGAATAAACAACATAGATATTTTTAATAAGTTGGGATTGTTTGGTGAAAGGTTGGATAAAAATTAGATTAAGGAGGGTGAGTTGGGTTAGACTACGACAACCATGTGATGTTGAGGCAGGTTTAGGGGTAGGTTACATACTAATTTCACAATTATTGTGTCTATTTTCTAATATCTCCAATGTTTTAGCTACATGTAACACTTTCCATTATTAAAAAGAAAAAATTAGAAAAAAAATCTATAAATTTAATTTCCAAGTTATTAGGTCCAAAAAAGGCTAGCAATACGAATTATTGGCTTCCTTATTAATTGGTAGCAATAATGTCTTATTAGATGCTTATATATTGCCTCTAATACGATAATTAACTCATAAATTTTGAGACTTGTTAACACCTAAATATGCATACAAAGCAAAATTTAAAATCAAATTAGGTAATTTTGATTTTAATTATTGGATTCATCTTCTTCTGAAAAGGATACCCTAAGGTCTTTGTTTTTTCACTATACAAGCGGACATATGGTGTTGATACAAAAGTTGGGCGTTCACGATTTGGAGCTCGGTTCTCGTACCAATTGAGAATTGCTTTGCTTGAGACCTGCGCACTAAGAGACAAGAAACACCGTTAGGCTTACCGTGGGATTGTCTCCCGATTATCCTCCGGCGTGAGTGAGTAATCGGTTTAGGGTTTAAGGAGTTTTAGGGTTATGAGATCGTACCTTAAGCGAGGATATGATTCCCTTTATATACGCACGGAATCCTTGTTGGTTCCGTGTTCCCCAATCTTCGGCGTATCCCGCCTAAGTCGGTTGGGAATGATTATCTTTATCTATTCCGTAAATAGATTTGGGCTTGGGCTTTCGTGAGCCCAAGCCTTTATTGATATTGGCCCAAGTCGTGCTGAGCTTGTAAGTATTGGGTTGTGGTCGGGTTCATGACCCGACACCAGACTATACGTCATCATGTCCCCCCAGTCTAGCATGCGCAGTGCGTAACTGCGGGTGCTAGACTAATGACCGTAGTAAAAAACATACGAAAGAAACCATACACCGACCCGTAGGTGCAATGTATCGGGACATCCATGTGAATAGTCAAGGCCTCGTTAATCGGGGGAAAGTTACTGCCCCGTTGTCACATCAAGCCATCTCAACCACACAATGAAGACTAGTGGAATCCACGTGTCGCCCATCGTGTGGAAGAGGAGAAGTATATAACTTGGCGATTCATTTTCACCGGATTCCTCATAGTAAAAACGCCATCCACCATTTCTAAAGCTTGTTAAGAATTGTAAATCCACAAGTAACTAACCACCAAGGTAACCGCGCGTGCGACATAGCAAAAAGTACATCACCATGGTTAAACAATTGTCGACTTCACCTCCGACCTTAATTTGATCGATCGATGGAATTTACCTCAGTTACTTCATACCGGGATGTGCATCCGGTAGTTCGGATCGCGAGCCACGATTGCGGATTTCCCGAAGGAAAGTGGGTGTATACACACGGTTATTCGGTCGCGAATCAGCGTGTGCCCTGTCACGCTTTACGTGCGATGTGTTAAACTATTATACCTTACACATATCGCAATGCATTGTATCGGTGACTAAAATTACCAATTTTGAGGTAAATTGCCGTCTATTGGGAATTAACCCCACCATCAACTTATTCCGCGCTTTTACCACACTACATTGGGCGCATGGGTGGGTAACTTTCTCGAAACGGTGAAGCTGCGGTCTATACGGATAAATTAGGCATACCTTAGGAATTGGAGGAGTATTTCTTACGGGTAGATAATACATGTTTCCCTTGGGATTATGATTTCTATACTCGAGGAACACTACGAGAGGATGAGTGCCCATTGCAGGGTCTTATAACGTCGAGGATGCGGGCGATAATGCAAACCGCATCCCCATTAGTGCATATCTGAAGGATTTTGGTGCACATGGAATCGGCCGCAATTATTTTGGCCCGAAGATGAGATCCCTATCTTTTAGGCGCCAATGGCGGGGTGGGTACTTATTCCTCCGTACCTCTGCGTATAATGTAAGAATAATCTTCCACCTTTGTCGCGCATTATATAACTTTGTTTGTATATGTGTTTTGTCTTGCGCGAGAGATGGATCTATTCACCGTCGTGCGATTAGCGGCTTGTGGCGATAAAGGCGAGTAAGACCCTTGAGGGATGATGAGGAACCTATCTTAGCCGCGACGGAAGGGCGTGTCTTAGAACTGAATGCTGGGGATACAGGGACCAGCTCCTCAGTTGCAGTGGAGGCAACGCCTCTGCAGAGCCGTCCCATCTGAGGTGACTTGGCGGTGGCGATCGGCGCCGTGGTGGAGCTCATCCCGAAGAGGAAGAGGAAGAAGAAGTTGCGCTTAGTCGCAAAAGGACCCGAAGGGATGATGGCGCAGCCGTCGAGGAAAAACGCCCGTGGTCCGGACCGTGGAGTTGTCCTCCATCGATGAAGCGTCGTCGCATCCGTCTGCGATGACGCGAGCCAAAGTAAGTAAAGCTATACATGTATATCTTTATGTAGTTGGTGAATGTGTTAGATGTGTGTCTAACATTGCGCTGGTGATCATTCGCAGGATGGAGCAGGTTATAGAGTCACCTCCTAAGGCTAGTCCGACACGCTCAGCGCATTCTGAGCCGCAGAGCTAGGACAATGAAAACCAAGCTGATGCAGATGTGCCTCTGGATCAATTAGTTGAAGAGTTGGTTCAAGTCTCCGCTCATCAGGCTTCGTTAATTGTGAAGCTGAAAGACCGAGTATCTGATGCAGAAAACCAAGAGACCCAAAAAGGCCAAACAATTTCTTTCTTTGGGCGCGGTGGCGATGCCGGCGCAACTAGATAGCGCCCATGCAGAGGCCAAGGTCCTGAGCACATACGCTCAAAACAGTAGAGGACAAAATGGCGATGATGTGCCAAATGAATCAAGCGTCTTGATCTTTGCCAAGTATAAGTCTGCGTCTTCTTGGCACTAAAACATTTGGAGCAGGGTAAAGAAAGTTTGTTTGCGATTGGGGAGCTTAGGAATCTTGTGTTGGTCCTTGAGGTGCAGGAGGCAAAGTCTGCGTGGTGAGCATCGAGTACGATGAAGAATTGTATCCGCAGCTTATGTCAGTGATTGCGGAGCGTAGGTGGCTCATAGGCCACGGTCTCCGATTGGCTGCGCTTAGTACCCTAGAGTCGTCAGAAGTAGTGAATGCATTCGGGGAGGTTGTGCAGTGCGCTCTAGAGCGTGGTAAATCAGAGGCAGTGGAACAACTCCATGACGCAGAACTGTTGAAAGCACCTGTTGATAAGGTACCGGGTTATAATGCTGAATCATATGATCATTTGGTCGCTGCCATGCAAAAAATGAAAGACTTAGAGCTCCCAATGATTTCGGAGCTTGAGCGCGACCAAGATTATCCGATAAGTGTTATTATGGCGGGGTTGACATTGGCACGTCATCGTCTTGAGGATCTTGACACACAGTAGGACTATTTTTGAAACCCCATGAGTCGCAGACTCAAGTACCCGTCTTTGCGCGTCCTAGGGATAGTCAGAATCCCTTTGCATTGGAGAAAGAGGTACCTCTAAAGGAGGTCTTGGAAGCGCATGCCACCCGTCTTGCCAAGAAAAAAGGTATTGCAGGTAAGGCCATTTTGTGTGGACTTGGTGCGGCTCACTTGCCGAGGTCTGATGGAGTGCCAGTCAGTGTGGCCACCGTGTCGCCTCAGGATGCAGATGTGTTGAAGAGTATCAGCGAAGTTAAAGAAGCGACAAGTCATGTTGGCACTTCGTCACTTAGGCGTTGTAGTAGCTTGTAGCGGATATGTTTGCTATCTTTTGTAATAACTCGTAGTTATAAATGAAAGTCTTTTTGTCGTTGTGGATATAACGAAAAAGTGTAATGTAAGTCTATCTGTTTGTCTTTGTATGGAAAATGTATGTGTTACCAAAGAAACAAACGTGTAAGCCACTGCAAATGTAGGAAATTCATAGTCGTGTATGAAAATTATGGTATACTTGGAAAATAATTCGAAGTATTTAATCATAGTCGTGTATGTTATGATTCACAGCGTACTGTAAATATCGTATTAAGGAAGCAAGTGTCTTGGCTCCAAAGTTGTTAAACATGCACGTGTGCATTGCTGCGCACCCGTCGTGGGGGGCGCACAAATCTTATTCCAACGTCTTGAGAACAAGGTGTTTAACAAGGATGCGTGATCCAGTGTTGATGGGTTTGCAACCCTCTTACTCAACAAGTTAGTTAGTAGGTTAACTTATCCTTTTACCATCGTGGGTGTATTCGTAGTGCATGCACGCCATCGTGGGCAAAATTAAAAAATTGTTAAGGCATACAGTATATGGAGATAACAACTTAAAATGTGTCGCGAGTTAGCTAGAAACCGCGACGTTTTATTAATACTTGCAAGTTTATCAAGTAACAAAGAAAACAATAAATATGAAAAATAAAAGCGAGTACATGAATGTTTATTGAGCATCGAGAGTGCGGAGCGTCTGCTTGTGCTGTCAGTAGCTATTCTTATAGGTAGCACCTCTTGAGGTTCTTGATATTCCATGTCTTGTGATGAGTCACGACCATCCAAACCTCGTAGCCGATGCAGCGCTTTGTGCCGTTGCTTCAGTAACCTCATAAGGTCCTTCCCACTTTGGTCCGAGCTTACCTGTATCTTCAGCGCGGCTTGCCTCATTGGCGCGGTAGACAAAGTCACCTGGTCTGAATGAAACACTGCGTACCTTGGCATCATAGTATCCTTTCATTTTTGACTTCGACCTTGCCTCCCGTATGGCCGCGCGTTCGCGTCTTTCTTCCAGTAGGTCCAAGTCGACACGTCTTTCGTCGTCGTTTGTAGTCACATTAATCTCCGCAGTGCGGATAGTTGGCATGCCGATCTCAGTTGGTATAACGGCTTCTGTCCCGTATACAAGAGAGGGGGTATCCCCTGTACTGGATTTAACTGAGGTGCGGTGCGCCCATAGTACATGTGAAAGTTCTTCGACCCACCTTCCTTTGTGCTTGTCCAAGCGTGCTTTGATTCCTTCACCCGGACTTGATTTGCGCGTTCGACTAAACCATTGGTTTGTGGGTGCGTAACCGACGCAAAGTGTTGGGTGATGTTTAACTTTCGCACCAATCTTTGAAGGGTTGTCACGCAATTGTTTCCGTTATCCGAGATGATTTCTCCGGGTAATCCGAGCGGCATACTATGTTGTCCCGCACAAAGCGTTTCACACGGTTGCCGATGGTTGTCGCCACCGCTTTTGCCTCGATCCACTTGGTGAAGTAGTCTATAGCTACTAAGAGAAACTTGAGACCGCTTCTTGCTATTGGAAAAGGACCGGCGATATCAATGCCCCATTTGTAGAATGGTCGCGGCGCGTGATTGGTGTCAACTCATGCCGTGGTTTGCGCGATGCGGATGCATGGACTTGGCAATCATTGCACTTCCTTATCAAATCCAGCGCATCTTTATGCATGGTTGGCGATAGTATCCCGATCGCATGGCGCGTGCTACAACAGGACCGTGGTCTGCGTGCATGCTACATGAACCCTCATGGATTTCGCGACACATAATTTGCTTGTGCGGGGCCGGCGCGCCGAAGCCATGGTTGGAGGAAAGAACGTCGATACGATATGTTGTCGCGCGATTCGAATCTCTGCTGTCGCGCCGTATTCTGCGACTTACATGCATTCTTGGGGTAATGTCCCTTGCTTAAGAATTACGCAATTGGTGTCATCCATGTAGGACCATCCTCCTCTATGATTGCGGAGACTTCCATCTCCGATATTGACTTGCTTTTCGGTGTTTCCACCAAAGACTTGCTTTGATAAGTGTGCGAAGCTTGTCGAGGCGATCTTGCTCGATGCATCCGCTGCGATTTTCTCCTCTAGGGACTTGCTTGATAGTAAATCTGTCAAAGCCTTTGATCGGTGTCTTAGTCTTCTCAAGATCTTGAATCATATTTTCTTCTTTGGCCACGTATTCACCCAACACATGGTTGGCCACTAGTCGGAGTCCACATTTGCTTCCAAGTTACGTACACCCATTCGAGCCGCAATCGTAGTCCAATGATCGGGCTTCATATTCGCCTCATTGTTGGTCGAGGTAAATTCAAAGCGCAGTGCGTAAGTGAATTCCATTCCTTCGGGTTTGTGAGAATAAGACCGACTCTGAGCCATCCACGCATGAGGACCGTCGTAAACAAAATCCATGGATCTTGTAGTTCTTTCTCGTTTGGTGTAGGTACCTCGTCGATGTCGGCTTCTCGATGATGAAGTCCGCGAACTTGTCCTTTTATTGCGGTGCGTGGTGCGTAAGAGATATTATGTTCGCTTAGCAATACACTCCACTTCGGAGTCGTCCCGACGCATCGGGTTTGGAGATGATCCGCTTGATGGCTTGATCCGTGATTACCGCTATCGGGTGCGCTTGAAGTACCGGCGCGATCGCTTGGCGGCAAACACTAATGCCAAGACCAATTTTTCCATGGCACTATAGTTCACTCCGTCTTCTTAAGCGCTTTGCTTACAAAATAGATAGGAGTTTGCACCGAGTCCCTATCTGTTAGTAGTACTTCTTGATGGCCCCATGAGTTCTTGATAAATACATGATCGCCTCTTCCCTGGTCGGGTGCCACGAGTGTTGGGGCGTTGCTAGATCTTTGTTTGAGTGCGGTGAAGGCTTCTTCCGCCTCCGTTGTCCACCGAAAATCACCCTTTTTATACACTTCTTGAGTGTTTTGAAAAGAGGTAATGACTTTTCTGGCGATTTAGATAGGAACCGTTGAGGCCGGCCGGTTTTCCATTGAGGATTGGACTTCCTTCAGACGTGCGTGGTGAGGAAGTTCTATTACCGCTTTGTCTTTTCTCGACAAGGTTTTATACCATCGTGTTCTATCGGTACCCTAAGAACATGCCTTGATGGCGCTAGAAGGTGCATTTCTTAGGTTTAGCTTCATGTTAATCTCGTAGAGTTTTGAATGTTTCTTCTATGTCGCGCACCGTTCCTTTTCGGTATGGCTTTTAATGACCGGTCATCCACATAGACTTCGAGTTCTGACCCACTGTTTTTCAAGGCATTGTCTACCAACCGCGATAGGTGGCACCCGCGTTCTTCAAGCCAAACGGCATTTTGTGTAACAATGAACGCCTTGGCTTGTGTGGAAAGTTGTCTTTCCTCGTCTTCTTGAGCCATTTGTATCGGTGATATCCGCATGCAGCGTCGAGAAAACACTTCAACGGGTATCCACACAAGGACTCTATTTTCCAATCTATCTACGGTAATGGATAGCGATCCTGTGGGCATGCTTTATTAAGGTCGGTGAAGTCTACACACATTCGCCACTACCGTCGCTTTTTGACCATTCTTTGGATTAGAAAGCCGATCGTGGTAATAGACTTCACGCATAATTCCCGCTTTAACTAATTTACGTACCTCTGCGGTACTGCGCCTCTCGGAGCTTGGCCACGCTTCTTCGGCGTGTCGGTAAATATCCTTGTCGGATTCTAAGTTTATGCTCGTGATCGGCGTGGTACTCGATCATGTGTTTGGGCTCCCATGCGAAAATATCCACGTTCTTTTGTAGGAGCGCGCACACGTAGCCTTTTGCCGTTGTCCGACAATGACCCTCCAATGGTTATCTCACAGTGCGGATATTACGGGTGAATTGCGACCTTAAAGTTGGGGATTTTGGCGCAAGACCGTTTGGGATTGGTTCCATTTCGCATGTAACCGTGTTACATTCTCTGCTTGGCACCGTGGCATTGTAAAGAGTGACAATGCCCTTCAACCGGAATTTAAGCATCCGTCTGTTGTTGATGACACCGCATGGTGATATATCCGGGTCTCCCAATAATGCCATTATATGATGAAGGGATTTGATCACCATGAAATCCATCCAGTTGTCGTGAGAGTGCTCTGCGTTGCCAACGCCGACTAGCAATCGCAGATTGGCCCATAGGCCATATCTTCTCACCGTGAAACCGGTGAGTGCGGTGTTGACCAGATTTAACGACTACGTATTTGGTCGTAGTCTTTTAAAGCAATGCTCATACATAATATTTGCCGATGCCCCACCATCGATGTACATGCGGTGTATGTCGTGACCACCGCACTAATTTCAATGGTGAGGGCTCACGATCTTTGCGTTGTCCGCAGATTAAAGTAGGAAAGAGATTTCACTTCTTGGAAAACTCTTGGTGACCTTCTGTCGGTGGTTCGTTTCCACGTCTGTATCATATAGATTGTGTCGGCCTTATCTTTGGGTGTCTCCTTCTTGCTTTCATTCTTTTGCTTATCTCTTCCTCTTTAATATTTTTAACTAAGTGGTCCACCGCCCCCTCGACCATCTTGTCGATGAGTTGGCGCGGTGGACACACTCGTTAGTGGTGTGACCCTTTGCGCATGGTAGTCACGATATCCATTCCCGGTCGCCCGATCTTACGGTACGCATCTGCGGTGGTCTTGGGAAGTTCGCACCTTCATTGCGAGTATTTCCTTTGGTGTTTTGATCGGGGAGTATACATCATTATCTTGTCTCTCTGCCGCTCCTCTGGTTGCGATAGCTTCTATTACGGTTATTACCTCGGTCGTTGGATTGTCTCCCAGGTTGTTCCTGTGACCGGTAACTCGAATAGTTCTTTTTGCTATCCGCTGCAGCGGCCTCTCCCTGGACAAAAGACCGAGAGCGCTTCATGAGTTCATCAAAGGTCTCAGGGATCTTGTCGTTTAACCTCTTGATGAGTTCTGGGTTATTAATCCCATTCATGAAGCCCGAGATCTTTAAGACTTCCGGGCATGCTTTAACCTGCATGCATTCGTCTTTAAAGCGTTCCATGAACGCGCTCGTGGATTCTCCCTGGTTCTGTTTTACCCTGGCGAGTTCGGCGGGTTTTTAGCACACTTTTGCGTTGAGTAAAATTTAGGCGAACGCCTTTCTCAACTCTTCAAAACCATTCACGCTCCTTCGTGGGAGTTTGTTGAACCGATTCCGCTTCCCACCGGTGTGGAATTAAACATGTGGCACCAAACCGGTTGTGGCGGTTTTCGATGGTCGCGGTGATTCAAAATTTTAGGTGATCATCGGGATCACTGTCCCATCATAGGTTTTAACATTTGCGGGCATGCGCCTTTTCTTGTTTTCGAGAAATCACTAATGCGTCGGTGAGCGCATCCACTTTCTCGACGGCGCCATGGGAGACATGTCTTCCTCTTGGCTATCGCGTCTGCTTACGGATTTCAATGCCCTGTATCACTATCCTCGTTGTCCGAGGAGTTGTCGAAGATGAATTTACCTTCTTACGGTGCTTGCGGCCTTCCTCGAATCGACTCATAGTCCGGATCGAAGGGCTTTCACTGGGGAATACTTTCGCCCGGTCTATCATGTACTCTACGGCTACCCGATCTGGCGTGACACCGATGCTGCCGTTCTTCTTTATCACTATCACTCAAGTATTGCGGTGGGATGTCTCATCACCCTCGATCCTCCTCCCGATTCTGCTGAATCTGGGGTTTATGACCGCTTCCTCTGCGCTTTTCCTTACGGTGGCGCGGTGGAAGTATCGTATTCGAATCGAAATTGAGTCGGGCTTTCGTGTTCATACGATCTATTCTTCTCTTCCTCTTGCATGAGGCGCCAATGCTTCGTAGTTTTGGGATACGAAAGCTTACGGTGCTAGTGCAGCGCGACTCCGCGAGTGAGTGCGTTTGTTTCTACCGCTACGTTCTTATCCCGACACGGTGCCTCTGGTTCCTTTGTCAAGTCGGTTTCTAGCACCAATTGGAAGGGAGTAGTAAAGACGGGTTGTTCCCGAGTCTTGGTGGGTCTACTCCACTCGTGGTGGTTGTAGTGACTTGGGTTACTCCCGAGTGCGGTTCTACCGAGGAAGATCAAGTCTTGACTGACCCTTATTTTTAGCGGTACTGGTTGTCCCAGTGCAGCTTAGGGGTTAGTCCACTCTGCGACTTCTTCCCTATAAGATCATTGCGATCGGCGATTGCCGTGTTTTGTCATTCTAGTGTCGATTCTTAGTGTAGGGTCCCACGGATGGCGCCACTTGTTGATACAAAAGTTGGGCGTTCTCGATTTGGAGCTCGGTTCTCGTACCAATTGAGAATTGCTTGCTGAGACCTGCGCGCTAAGAGACAAGAAACACCATTAGGCTTACCGTGGGATTGTCTCCCACGATTATCCTCCGGCGTGAGTGAGTAATCGGTTTAGGGTTTAAGGAGTTTTAGGGTTATGAGATCGTACCTTAAGCGAGGGATATGATTCCTTTATATACGCACGGAATCCTTGTTGGTTCCGTGTTCCCCAATCTTCGGCGTATCCCCTAAGCCTAAGTCGGTTGGGAATGATTATCTTCCTCTTTTAGAAGATATCGGATATCTATTCCCCGTAAATAGATTTGGGCTTGGGCTTTCGTGAGCCCAAGCCTTTATTGATATTGGCCCAAGTCGTCTTTAGAGCTTGTAAGTATTGGGGTAATTCGTGGTCGGGTTCATGACCGACACCGACTATAAGGTTAAGTTGTATGGCGTCATCATAAATCACCCGACCGAACCGATAACTCGACTTCTTATCGGGTCGGGTCGCGATTTAATTTTTCTAACAAAACCCGACCCGATAACACCCCTAATTGCAACAAACTTCATTTACTAATACTTTCAAGTTTCAACCATTGATAACATGGACCGGTAATAAGTGAGTTTGAAGTTTACTATTCACAAAGCAAAAGGTACAACCGCAGCGATGCTAGGCCGATTGTACATGGTTGTTAGCGAGATGGTACAAGGCGATGATGCGAGACAATACCACACGTATTTGACTTGGTGTGCGAACGTGCTTAAAAGGACGAGAATTCGATCCGTGCGATTCCGTTTAATTATTGTTTTGGTTACATTATTGGTGTTGTGCAGTGCGATATGGAGATTATTTTAGTGTTAACAACTTACGTTCTTGAGATCCATTTGCAATTGTTAGCATGTGGATATAATGGTGTCGACGATATCATGTTAATCGGTGTTCGATGTCTTAGTTTTCCAATCGGGTTTGGTTTATCTATTTCTATTGCGTTACTCTTGGTGTATTCTTATTTGGGTTGTTTGGTTACATTGTTGCTGGAACCATTCAAATATGTCATATACAATTGGATATCTTGTTTTTTTATGGTTAAATATGACTATATGTGTTTTGAGTTTTTGGTGCAAAAAATTTAATGTGGCACCATCTTTAGTGTAAAATGTCGTTGGTGAGTGTACCAGAGTACCAGAACACATATTGCACTAAATTTATTTTTTAATTGAAGATGAACCTCCACACTTAAACACCAAATTTGGTGTTTGGGTATTGGAATTCGATTAATCGAAAGAGCAAACCACGAGTCTTAAGACAGTGTGACCGTCAGTCGTCTAAAATCATCTGTAGATAAATCTAAATCGATGTCACATGCAATCAAGATCAAATCGCTTGACTTTGTCTTCATATTTTAGCTTAAAGCTTCCTAGCTTGAGCGGAAATCTTCTTTGCAATCGCTCTTTCAATTTTGTTAATCCATCCGAAAGTATGAATGGAAACCTCACAATATTCTCTTTGTATGTTGCCTTGATAGTCAAAGGTTTCACCAAGTCTTTTAAGGTTGTTTTGGGGCATCCAAGTTCATCAATCGTAATTGTTTCACTCTTATTAGGAGCATGTGGCCACCCCTAATACCAAGACTTGTGCAAATGCGCTTCAACTTACTCGCTAACTTCATATATACAATGTACAAAGTCAAAATAAGAATCTTAGAAGGAAAGGACACTATATATAAACTTGGTTGGGCTAATTTAAAAACTTTTTGTTAAAATATATAATCCTATATTCTTGTGTCTCTTGGTTCTATGTTTTTTGTTTCAGGATATCTTTGGGCTTGTTGCTTCCCGGCCCATGTTCTCTTGTCTAAGCCCAAGCATCTCTCAACCCCAGCTGTTATGTGACCGTTGGAAGTCCAGCTATATAAGACACTCTCCTCTCTTCAGCTAGGGTTAGAGTAGTATATTGGTTTCTGATGCCGCTATAAAATATCTCTCTCATTTCTACTGATCTTGAGACTTTAACTCAAGATCCTATCTATCCTTTTGTTGTTGTTGTTTATCTTGTAAAACTATTATCAAGTTAGATAATAGGATCACACCAGAGTAGTTGTGGTGATCTTTTATGGTTGTAAGCTTCATTGTTGAACTTTGTGTTGTTTGATCCATATAAAGAGTTTTGGTTTCGCATATCATGTTTTCTACATGGTATCGAGCGAAGGTTAGTTTAAAAAAGGGGGTTTCGATATCTCTGGGATTCTGGATCTGGTTGTTCGTGGCTTGGAGGTTCTGTTGCCTCCTAGACTAAGTGAATCTAGGAGAAACAGTTCGATTGTGCTGCGGATATTGCTCTGTAACTCCTCTTATCTCTCTTTTATTTATGTCCTTTAATTTTCTTGTTTAGAATGCTGGAGGATAGGTTGAGGGAATTTTGAGAAGCTTGATTGGTTGTTGGAGATTGATTGTTATTTGAGGAGGTATAAGGTGTTGTTGTTTTTTTTTTTCTTGTGTTTATCTGTTGATTGTTTGTCATTATGTCTGAACATGGTGATTCTGACAATGAGAGTGTCAGTGACCCTGTCACTCTTATTGGTAAACTTGATGTTAGTAATCCTTTACATTTGCACCCTAATGATTCTGCAGTTCTTACTGTTATCTCTGTTAAACTTAGAGGAACTGAAAACTATCAAATTTGGGCTAATGCAATGCTTCTTGCTTTAGAGGGTAAAAATAAAATTGGTTTTATTGATGGCACTTGTAAAATGTCTATTACTGATGAGGTCTTGGCTAAACAATGGGATAGAGTTAATGTTGTTGTTTTAGGCTGGATTTTGAATTCTATATCTGAGGAGTTATTCCTTGGTCAAATTTTCTCAAAAAAGGCTAAACATGCATGGAATGAGTTAAAGGAAACATATCATAAAGTTGATGGTTCTGTGATATTCAACTTGCATCATAAAATCAGTTCTTTGAAACAAAATGGATCTAATCATGTCGACTATTATCATAAGTTGAATGCCTTGTGGAAACAATATGATGCCATGGTTGAGTTACCTAATTGTGTGTGCTTGCCTCGATGAATTTAAAAGCATAATCAATCTACTGAAACTTATGCAATTTCGATGGGTCTTGATGAGTCTTACATGAGTATTAAGTTCTATTTTATCTAGAGACCTTACCTGATGTTAAAGGGGCTTATGCCATTATCTCTAGTGAGGAATCTCACAGAGTGGCATCTGGAACCAATTCTGGTGGCTCTCAAAGGGGTCAAACCTCTGCTTTCTTAGCCAGTGGTCCTCCTAGAAACAATTTTCAAAAAAATCAGAACTCCTACACTAATGCTAGACATAACTCTACTGCTTTCAGACCCAATTCCAACACTGGGTACAAACCTGGTGGCACTAATGTGATAAGAACTAATGTGAATGCTAACTCTGAAGTTGTGTGTGAGCATTGTGGTTATGTTGGTCATACTATAGACAGATGCTTTAAAATCATAGGATATCCTGCTGATTTTGGAAAAAAGAAAGGGGACAAGGTGGTAAGGGTAAAATGTTGCATACACTACTGTTGGGTCCATTGTGGTCGATAGTCCTCCGGATCCTCGGGGTTCAGCGATGAGCAACTTGCCACTTTGGTGTCTCTCATTAAGGAGAACAAAATGTCTGAGAAAAATGTCCAAGCCAACATGGCAGGTACTTACTTTAATTCTAGTAAACTGTTCAATGATAACTTTGATAATTTTTTTTGTTCTAGTTCTAGTTCTATGACAAAAATGAATTATGTTGGTAAAGTTGTGGATTCTGGTGCTAATCAGCACATGACCAATAGTGAAAAAGAGTTAGAAAATGTGTATGATATATCTCATCTGAATATCAAAGTTTCTCACCCAAATGGTACTAATGCCATTATCTCCAAAATTGGAAACCTTAGACTGGGAAATGGTCTTGTCCTGTTTGATGTGCTTGTCATTCCTGATTATTGTGTGACCTTGATTTATGTTCATAAACTTGCTAAAGATAATAAGATCTTAGTTGTGTTTGATGAAAGTAAATGTTTCTTTGTGAATCAGGATTTGAATCTGAAAAACATTCTGGGGATTGGTAAACAATGTGGTGGTTTATAGTATTTAGAAACTGAAGGTACTAAATGTGATAATGTTAACATTCAGTATAAGAGTTGTTTGTCTAGATATGATTGGCACTGTAGACTTGGCCACCCTGGTGACCCTGCTCTTGATATTCTAAAAAATTATTTGAAAATTAAAAAAAAATGACAAAATTGAGGTTTGTGAAATCACAAAGAGCTAAACAGACTAGGAACCCTTCCTTTAAGTGATCATAAATCAAAAATGCTTGGTGATGTTGTTCATCTTGATCATGGGGACCATATAAGGTGGTCGATCACTACGGCCATAGATACTTTCTTACCATTGTTGATGATTATACTAGAGTCGTGTGGGTGTATCTTATTAAATCCAAGGATGAAGTTTTTGAGTCTATTAAGATCTTTTACAATTTGATTAAAAATCGGTTCAAAAATTTGTTAAAGTGTTTAGAAGTGACAATGGGCTGAATTTCAAAATCAAACCTTTAACAAGTTTTGTGATAACATGGGATTACTCATCAAACTTACATTCCTTACACCCCACAAAAAAATGGGTAGTTGAAAGGAAACATAGACATCTCTTGAATGTGGCCCGATGTCTTATGTTTCGTGGGGAATACCATTAAGATTTTGGAATGAATGTGTGCTAAGCGCTACTTATCTCATTAACAGTTACCATCTTCTGTGCTAAATGGAAAATCCCCTTACCATATGATTTATAATTGTCCTCCTAATCTCTCTCTTATCAGAATGTTTGGTTGTCTTGGTTTTGCTACTATTCTTAATAGTCATGATAAGCTTACCAGCAGATTTGAAAAATATGTTATGATGGGTTATTCTAGTTCTCAAAAGGGATACAGGCTCTATAGTCTTGATAGATGTCAATTTTTTGTGTCTAGAGATGTTAAATTCTTTGAGTCCATATTTCCTTTTAAGGAATCTATGTCAAATGGTATTAAGAACAAGCATATTGAAACTGATGTCTTTCATGAAAATAACTGTTGAATTTTTTGATCTAAATAACCACGAGCTTCCTAATGATGATGAGAGATGTATCTAGACATAATAGTGACCATGAGTCACCGAGTGGAGGTAGCCCTCTGCAACTCTTGGCGACAATGTGCACATCGATGATTCTCCAACCGGATCATCCAAAGGATAACATTGATGCCGATTGCATGATGTTGAGGACCACACTTGATGAAAACCATGCTTCGAAGGAAATGTTAATCCCAACATAAATACTCGGGGTACTCAAACCTTAAGAAGATCTTCTAGAACTTCGGTTTTTCCAAAAAACTATAATGACTTTGTTGTTAAAACCAATGTGAAATATGGGATTGAAAAATATGTTGGGTATTCTAACTTAAATGGTGAAAATTTGTGTTTTGTGACTCAACCGAATAAGAACTGAACCCAGTCCTTCTTTGAAGCATCTCAAACCCCTTATGGGTTGATGCTATGAACTTAGAGATTCTTTGCTTTACTTGAAAATGATACTTGGGATGTTGTTGAATTACCCATTGGCGAGCGCCTTGAACTCCAAATGGTGTGGAAACTTAAATATAAAGCCAATGGTGAAATTGAGAGGTACAAGGCTAGACTTGTTGCCATGGGGTGTGCTTTCGAAGGGAAGGGGTAGATTATGAGGAAACTTTCTCACTGTTGTTAAAATGGTCCTTTGTGAGATGTGTGCTTAATATTCTTTGTTGTGAATTCACGGCCTATCTTTCAACTAGATGTTAATAATGCCTTTTATATGGTGAGCTTGATGAATCTGTTTACATGAGACCTCCTCAAGGTTTCTATGTTGGTGATAAGAATCTTGTTTGCAAACTTAAAAAATCTATCTATGGTCTTAAGCAGGCCCCTAGACAATGGAATTCTAAACTCACTTCTGTGCTCAGTGAAAATGGATTTAGTCAAAGTAAATCTGATTATTCCTTGTTTACTAAATCTGATAATGGTGTGTTTCTTGCTCTCCTTGTTTATGTTGATGATATAATTGTGACTGGAAATAATCTTGGTGAAATTGAGAAGTTTAAAATGTTTTTGAAAAGTAAATTCAAGATAAAGGACTTGGGAAAGCTTAAATACTTCCTTGGTATAGAAGTGGTTGATTCTGATAATGGAATTTGTCTGAATTAGAGGAAATATGTGCTTGACTTGCTATCTGAATATGGTATGCTTGTCTGCAAACCTTCTAAGACTCCCTTGATGGCTAAACTGTCTATATCCAATATTCCCACTGATACAGATCCTGCTCTTGTGAATATTGTTGATTATCAAAAGCTAATGGGAAAGCTAATATATTTGACCAATACCAGACCTGATATTTCTTATGTTGTGCATTGTCTTAGTCAATTCATGCATTCTCCTTTGACTTCTCACCTCAAAATTGCTTTTAAAATTCTGAGATACCTTAAAGGGTCTCCTGGTCTTGGCATTCATATGACTAAGAATACTGGTGTGTCTTTGAAAGGATACTCAGATGCTGACTGGGCTAAATGCATTGTCACTAGAAAGTCTGTTACTGGTTATTGTGTTTTTATGAATGAGAATCTCATCTCTTGGAAAAGCAAGAAACAAAATACTCTCTCCAAATCTTCTGCTGAGGCTGAGTATAGAGCCCTAGCATCTTGAACCATTGAGATCATTTGGATTTTGAAAATCCTTCAGGATTTGCAATGCATAAATCACTACTGTTGATCTGCATCATGACAAGAACGAACTCGGTATCAAAATAGTTGCTAACCTGTATTTCATGAGAGGACTAAACACCTTGAGATTGATCTCCACTGTGAGAGAAAAATCTTAAATGGTGTTATTAAAACTATCAAGGTTGATTCAAAGAAAGCAAATTGTCGATATCTTCACCAAAGGTTGGACCTTTCTCAATCGGTGTCTTGTAGAAAACTTGGTATGATTGACCTATTTGGAATATCGGATTAAGGGGGATGTTAAAATATATAATCCTATATTCTTGTGTCTCTTGGTTCTATGTTTTTGTTTGAGGATATCTTTGGGCTTGTTGCTTCCGGCCCATGTTCTCTTGTCTAAGCCCAAGCATCTCTCAGCCAATTTGTTATGTGATGGTTGGAAGTCCACTATATAAGACACTCTCCTCTCTTGACTAGGGTTAGAGCGGTATATTGGTTTCGATGCCGCTATAAAATATCTCTCATTTCTCCGATCTTGAGACTTTAACTCAAGATCCTATCTATCCTTTTGTTGTTGTTGTTTATCTTGTAAAACTATTATCAAGTTAGATAATAGGATCACACGAGTAGCTGTGGTGATCTTTTATGGTTGTAAGCTTCCGCTGTTGAACTTTGTGTTGTTTGATCCATATAAAGAGTTTTGGTTTCTGCATATCATGTTTTTCTACACTTTTTTTAAAGGGCGAACTAATCAACTCTGTCATTCACAACAAGCAGGCACGGAGCCAGAGTGGGTCACGGGGTCCATGGGACACCCATGATATTTTGCAACTTATTGTTAATTTTATTAACAACTTATACTTTTCTTATAAGCTCACCTGGTCAAAAAAAATAGTGTAACTAATCTTGTTTAGTTTTTACTTTTTATTACATGCACGTGGGTCAGTTTGTGTCCTTGTTGTGTCCCTCAAAACAAGTGTTTATATTTAAATTGACTAAGTTCATAAGATATTTTTATTTAACCCATTTCCATTTCACTTAAATCTAGCTAGCCAGTTTAAAATTTAGCATAACCCAAATTGACCCATTTATAAGATATGTGAAGAGCTCAAAATTGCCACCTCAAGACATCAGCAACAAGTTACTATATTGTACTTACCACCAAAGATATCCGCAGCTTCCTCAAATGAACATGGAGTGAGGTTAGGTTTAGCAGCCGCCTTAACTGAACCTGCTTTGGCCTTAGCTGGTTTCTTCTTTGCCGAAGCTTTCTTCGTAACCATCTCCGCGGCTGGTTTAGCATTTGAAGCCGGCTTATCCTTAGCATCCGGTTTCGTTTTTGCAGTTGGTTTCTTCTTAGCTGGAGCATTTTTAGCAGCTGGCTTAGGCTTGGCGGCTGGTTTGGGCTTCGGCTTAGCGGCTGAAGGAAGTTTGTAACAAGCTTTGACCTTAACTAACTTGACACTAGCAACTAACTTCTTCAACTGACTCAACAACATCTTCTTAAAATTTGCAGGCAGATGGTCCTTATGCTTATCTTGAATAAACTTCCGAATCGCATACTGACTCGATCCATTCCTTTCCTTCAAGGTCACTATCGCGTCACTAACCATCTAAACACAATCAAAACCACAAATTAAAGATAAAAAATATATGACAGCATGCATTTTAACAAAAGTTGTACGTACGTAATGAAATTACCTCAAAGTAAGGAGGATGTTTTCTAAGCGCAAGTGATTTGCTAGCTTTCGAATGGATAACACCGTTACTCATCACTGTAAAATATCACCATAAACAAATTATCATAATCTGTCATAGGACACCGTCAGGCGTCAGACTCAATTATATATATCTGGATCACACACACACACACAAATCAAAATACCTAATAACAGAATAACAAAAACTTTTCATTTCATTCAGTTTGTTCGTTTTATTCAAGCTAGGGCCGGTTTCGAGTATCTTTTATAAAAAGTTATTTAAAAAATGATAATCTGACCAACCATATTGTTGTACGTAGCCGTAAAAGAACATGCATGTTATCAATCACTTGCCAACGGTTGGCCACATTAATGAGATATTGATAACAGTAAATAAAGTAGTAGTAAAATTTACGGTTAAAAAAATGAATTTATATACACCTGTATTTTGTTGGAGATCTGAGACGAAAAATGAGGAAGTTGTGGTTTAGTGATTTTTGGGGTTTTGGATTTGTTATATAGTACTTTTGGGGTAAAGACAGCTGCCAGGAAGTTTCTTTAGGGTAAGAATGATTCGACCAGAAAGATACCACCAATTTTGGAGTGTAGTTGTGGACCTTGTGGTGGTGATGTGATAAAGTGTACATGTGCTGATGTGATAAAGGGGAAATCGTGGTGATGTGACAAAGGGTGAAGGAGTCAAAGGGGAGCAAATAAAGGCACAATATATGTGTTTGAGTTTCCTCTCAAGTTGGTTTTAACATGACCTATCATGTTGACTAATAAAAAATAATTAAATAGATAAAAGTTTTTCTTTTAACTAAAAATTATGGGCACACATGTATTTTTGATTTTTTTCTCTCACAAAAAGCTCAATATAATGGGTCATGTTAACCATAACATGAGAGGATCTCAATCCGTGTTTTTGACAAAGCTCGAAAATGATGGGTGTCAAACAAATTTGGACTCCGACCAGACCATACTTTCTCAGAAATAAATTTGGACTCTGATGAGCTGGCTACATAAGATGTAGCTATTTTAAGAATCGTTGCATTGAATTTCACTCGTAATATTTTGAAGATGTAACTATTTACAATACGTAATATATCAATATCTTAAGTCCTGGGTGGCTGGGTGTCTTAATATTATTTCAACTATATGTTTACCTAAATATTTCATAGAGCCGTGTTTATATTATTGGGTAGGGTATACCATCATTCTTATAAGCTAATCTTTGTCCTGGCCATGTATATGAACTGTAGCTTTGATGGTATTTTATGAATAAAAGACACATTATTCTAGCAAGACACTTCTTATATGAGATAATGGACTTTTATGTACTTATTCACATCATTGGAGTTAGGATGAAATGTGAAATAAAATCAAATTGAGAAGACTTTTATGTACTAAATTCATATTCGGACCCCACTCTGATGATATGTTTTAATATTATTTCAACTCCTAAATATTTCATAGAGCCGTGTTTCTATTAGGTGCGTTTGGTAGAGAAATTGGAGAAAAGAAATGAAGTAGAGAATAGAATCTCGGAGAATAGAAATCGATGAGAATTTTGTTCAATTCTTATGTTTGAGTAACAATGAGACTTGGTAGAAATGAATTTTTTTTATTTAAATAATATTTTGTCTAAATAAAAATTCTTAAAAAATATTTAAAAAAAATTATTTTAAAAAAAACTATATCTTTTTTTTTTAAATTTATTTTTTAAAAATTTATGTACTTTCTTTAAAAAGTTATTTAAAAAAATATTTTTAAAAATGTATTTATTTAAAAAACTTGTTTTTAAATAAAATGTTTTTAAAAATGTATTTATTTAAAAACTTATTTAAAAATATTAAAAACATTTTTTAAAAAATATTTAAAAAAATATTTTAAAAAAAATTATTTTTAAAATGTATTTAAAAAGAAAACTTGTTTTTTTAAAAACTATTTTTAAAAATGTATTTATTTAAAAAAAAAACTTATTTTTTAAAAACATTTTTTTAATTATTTTTAAAAATGTATTTATTTAACAAAATTATAGTTGTAAAAAAAAAAAAAAAAAAAAAAAACATTTTTCTAAATAATAATAATCCATTTCTCCAATTTCTCCACCAAAATAAGGGAAATGGAGCTAGCCAAATTACACTACCCAAGTCTCTCAATTTCTCTCCATTTCTCAACCGAATTTCTCCGCTTTTTCAATTCTCGGTACCAAACAAGAGAAATGAAACCATTTCCAATTCTCTTGCCTCAATTCCCGGTACCAAACACACCCTTATAGTATACCATCATTCTTATAAGCTAATCTTTGTCCTGGCCATGTATTTGAACTGTAACTTTGATGGTATTTATGAATAAAAGATACATTATTCTAGCAAGACACTTTCTTATATGAGATAATGGACTTTTATGTACTAATTCACATCATTAGAGTTAGGCTGAAATGTGATTTAAAATTAAATTGAGAGGAAAAAAAAAAAAAAAAAACTACAATCACACATTTCAACTACAAATATTGATGCACTTACCATTAATTTCTCTCTTCATATTTGGATTGTGCAATTAAAATCCTTTACACCTTTCTCATTTTATTTTTTTCTTTTCGCTGTATCTCTTACTTAATGTGAATGTGATATCACTCAGTATTGGCATTTCTTGTGGAAAACAGTGTACACTTTTAATAATGAAATCAGATTACAAATAATAATAATGAAATAAAAGATGAAAATTAAATAATGCACGAGAATGGAGTAGAAGCGAAGACATACACCATTCAATAAAATTAAGCGAAGCGGTAAAAAGCAGTGGCACGAGGCTCGTGTTTAACACGATTCCTTAAAACGCGACGCCGTCTATTTCCACAGGTACAACGTACAAAGTCATTGCCTGTACGGACTAGACATACTTGCACGAAAGATCACGAAGCTTGCGTGTTTACGATCGAAGATATTGTTGGAATACGATTCTTGTGGAGTTTCGTTTTTCTCTGTGTCAAACTGAATGACCAAACGTTTATTATATAGGCTAAACCTATCTTGGTCACCAAGACAAAATATTAGCTAACAAATAAACGATTTTGCAAATATGTTAAACCAATAAACACGATTTGATATCTTTAATTCACACAAAATATTCTGTACAACTTAATCAGTAAGTTTTAAATCTATTCCAAAAATAGATTTACAGAAAATCTGGAAAATGGAAACTCGAATCGGCAAAAAAAAATACGCACGTATGCGAGGTTTCGAGGCGCATTCGTGTCCGCAGGTCGCTGGGCTCACATGAGTTCGAAGCTTGAACTCATTTGGCCCGTAATCTGAAATCAGCACCCCCGCACGCGCAAGCACGTAGGTGTTGGAGTAAAACCAACTAAAATATTTTGATAGCCAATACCAAGATTTCCTTATATACATGCTTTCATTTCCTTTTTTGGGCGATGTGGGATACTCTCCCAAAACCCATTTTTTGTGTTTCAAGTGCCTTACTTTGAGACACGATATCTCATTCATTTCAATTCCATTTTTGACACATTTTAGCTCGTTGCAAAGCTCTCGTCAAGGAAAACGCAAAGCTACCCAAAAATATAAATATATATAACATCTACATATATTAAATAATGTCAAAAAATTGCAAAAAACCATTTTGCAAAACATTTTTCCAACAATCCCCCACATGAATGGAGATCGGTTGAAAACACACGAAAGTTTCGGCGAAATTCCTGCGGTTAAGTCTTGCATAGGATAGGTAGGTGTAACCCTTTGAACCTTCCCTCGTGAGATGCACTTAGTCTCCTAGATCCGAGTAGACGCGATTTCCTTGAACTCGATCTTCGTTTACATAGATGACATTACACTTCACACAAGACTCTTCCCGACATTTCGCGAGTCCTCATAGTCGTGTTCGTTATGGTCATGAACACTAGCACGGTTCTGCAGAGCTCTTAGGAATTGCGCCCCTACAATTCCTTTCAAAGCGACCCCACTTCTCTCTCACATAGGTGATTTCATCTTGAATCATTAAAAACATATGTTTCGTGATTTCATCTTGAACCATTATGCTATATGATTTCATCCTGAATCATTAAAGCCATATGTTTAACCTCTCAACAAGTCACAATTGTTATAGGAATGGACTAGGAAGTTACAATATAAATTAACTCCCCCACGTTAACGTGACTTCTCCCATATTTCTATGATTAGGTTGTCCTATTGAACCCAGATCTTGGGATCTCCAGTCAACTGGGTTAGGTTTTCCTTCATAGAAACTCATTCCTTCAAGGGATTTAGTCCCATTCCTTTAGACGACTTACTAACTAACTCTCGATTAAGCCTTTCGTAAGCGGATCCGCGATGTTATCCTTTGACTTCACATAGTCAATTGAGATAACTCTTCTTGAGAGTAGTTGTCATATCGAATTATGTCGACAGCGATATGTCCGGACTTTCCATTATCGTTATGCTATGAGCTCGCCAATTCGATTGACTATCAAAATGTATACTAATGGCCATTACGGTTTAAGCCACCTTGGTATGTCCTCTACGAATTACGCGTAGCTATTCCGCCTCTTGTCCGCATTTATCTAACGCGATAAATTCGATTCCATCGTGGACTTAGCTATAACAGTTTGCTTGGAAGACTTCCAAGATATAGTTGCCCTCCTAGTGTAAACACATATCCACTAGTCTATCTAGAATCCTTTATGTTAGATATCCAATTTGCATCACTGTATCCTTCTATAACAGCTGGATATCTATCATAATGCAGCCCATAATCGCGACTATATCTTAAATAATGAAGTACCCTTGTCATAGCCGCCCAATGTGCATAGCTTGGATTACTAGTATACCTACTTAGCCTGCTAACAACATATGCTAAGTCAGGTCGGGTACCTATCATTAAGTACATTAACATGCCAATAATTCTTGAATACTTTAATTGGGCAATCTATTTTTAGATAGATGCTTACTGGTGTCAATTGGAGTTCTAGCTAGGCCGGAATCCCCTGCATTGTGAGTATTAAGAATTTTGTCCACATAATGTGCTTGACTTAACACAAGTCCATTTTGAGTTCGTATGATCTTTATTCCAAGGATCACATCAGCCAAAACCATATCCTTCATGTCAAACTTTGATTTCAACATGTCTTTAGTAGATTTGATCATCTTGTCGTTACTGCCAACGATAAGCATATCATCAACATACAAACACAAGATTACATATCCACTATTTTTTTCTTTTACATAAACACACTTGTCGCATTCATTAATATTGAATCCACTCTCTAGCATGGCGTGGTCAAATTTTTGATGCCATTGTTTGGGAGCTTGCTTTAAGCTATATAATGACTTAACAAGCCTACAAATTTTGTTCTCTTGTCCAGGAGCCATGAAACCCTTAGGTTGGTTCATGTAGATTTCTTCTTCTAAATCTTCGTTTAGAAAAGCCGTTTTCACATCCATTTGGTGAACTTCCAAATTTCTTAAAGCGGCAATATCAAGTATCATCTTGATCGAGGTTATTCGCGTAACAGGCACATATGTATCGAAGTAATCTAGACCTTCTCATTGCCTAAATCCTTTGATTACCAATCTTGCTTTGTACTTGTCAATGGTGCCATCGGCTTTCATCTTCTTATTGAAGATCCATTTATAGCCTAGTGGTTTACAACCAGGGGGTAAATCCACGAGCTCCCAGCTATGATTTTGTAAAATAGAATCTATTTCACTTTTAATGGCTTTTTTTCCATTAAGGCCCTTCTGAGGAAGTAACCGCCTCTCGATATGAAGTAGGTTCGTTTTCAACCATAAAAGAAACAAAATTGGGTCCAAACAATTTCTCGATTCTTGCCCTTTTGCTTCTTCTAGGTTCAACCTCTTCTTCCTCCATTTGATCTTGTCTCTCATCTTGGAGATCATTATCAGCTCGTTGTCTCTTATCTTGGACAACTTTGTCATCTATTCTAGATGAACTTCCAGTTTCTATTGTTAAACAAGGAAATATAGTTTCAAAGAATGAAGCATTCCTTGATTCCATTATCATACTTTTGTATATCCGGATTTTTGAATCATGTACAATGAAGCGATAAGCACTACTATTATTAACATATCCGATGAATATACAATCCATGATTTAGGTCCAATCTTTTGGGCCTTGGGAGTCGGTATAGCTACCTTTGCTAGACAACCTCACACTCGTGACAACTGATATGATGGTTTTCTTCCCATCCATAATTCATAAGGGGTCTCTTCTTTTTCCTTACGAAGTATCTTATTTAAAAGATAAGTAGCCATTAAAATGGCTCCCCCCCCCCACATGTCCTGGCTTAGACCAGAACTTATCAACATGGCATTAGCCATTTCTTTCAAGGTACGGTTCTTCCTTTCGACAATACCTTTCTGCTGAGGTGAGTAGGGAGCAGTGAACTCATGTCTGATTCCATGTTTCGCATATAGATCAGCGAATGGAAACATATATTCACCTCCTCTATCACTTCGTACCACCTTGATTTTCTTACTAATTTGATTCTCAACTTCGTTTTCTTATAAAATAAACTTGTCTATATCTTCATCTTTACTTTTCAGTAAGTAAACATAACAATACTTTGTACAATCATCAATAGACGTGATAAAGTACTTATTGCCACCTTTTGTGGGTAGTGATTTCAAATCACATATGTCAGTGTGTATCATATCAAGTGGCTCGGTTTTCCGTTCAACCGATTTGAAAGATGATATTGTTAGTTTGGCTTCAACACAAGTTGCACATTTATATTTTGAGTCAATATGGAAATTAGGTATGCAATTAAATTTAATCAAATGGCGCATTGAATTAAAATTTATATGTCCAAGACGTCCATACCACATATTAGAAGACTCGATCAAATAGCGTAAGAATTCATTTTATTGATATCATTCTTAACAACCATTACATTGAGCTTAAACATACCATTCGGGGCATATCCCCTACCAACATACATTTGATTTTTAGGCGAACAAACTTATCGGACTAAAAACAAGACGAAAACTAAACTTGTTCAACGACCGACCGGACACAAGATTCTTGCGAATCTGGAACATACAAGACATTAGTCAACTTGAGCTCTTTCTGGATGTCATCTTCAAGATTACATCTCCTTCGCCTTGATATCGTAGGTTGTAGAGTTGCCCATGTACAACTTCTCTCCACTATCAAGCGCTCGAAGAGTGAAACATACTCTTATCGATACACACATGACGGGTAGCCCCAGTATCAACACACCATTCCCTGTTGTTGGAGCCTACCAGGTTAACTTTAGAGATCATGGAAATGGCGTCAGACACCATAGCAATCATGTCCACATATTCATTCACCATATTAGCCTGACGTGGAGTCACCCGCTTCGTCATCATATAGTTAGAAGCATGATGACCCGGTTGGTCACAATTGAAACACACCCCTTGGAACTTCTGTTTCAAAATTGCAGCTTTAGGAGCAAGGTACTCAAACTTCCCTTTGATATTCTTGTCATTCTTTCCTTTTCCTTTGCCTTTACCTTTGACATCGGACTTTGAAGATGAAGAAGCATGCTCAACCATATTTGCCTTGGCAGAATCAAGCGTATAAGTGTTTTTCTGAGCCAGCTTGTTGTCCTCTTCATTACGAAGACGAACAACCAAGTCTTCAACACTCATCTCCTTTCGCTTATGCTTGGTAGTTCTTAAATTCTACCTAGCTTGGAGGTAACTTTTCAATAATAGCGACAACTTGAAAAGTTTCACTCAAGGTCATTCCTTAGCATGAATGTCGTGTAGCAAAACACGCATATCTTGAACCTAACTTATCACATTCTTTGAATTATCCATCTTGTAATCCAAAAATGAGCTACCACGAACTTCTTTGTACCAAAGATCCTCGCTTTTGTACTTATGTTCCACCGACTCCCATAATTCTTTGGCAGTCTTGGTCTTGCAGTACATGTTGTACAAAGAGTCCACCAAACCATTCTGAACATAGTTGTGACATAAAAAGTTTGAATGTTTCCATGCTTCCAAGGCTTGAACAGCCTGTTGATTAGAGGATTGACCATCTATAGGAGGTTCCACATGAGGTGGATTCTCTTTTAAGAACAGCGCAAGGTTCAAAGTAGTGAGATATAAGAACATCTTCTATTGCCACCTCTTAAAATTCTGCCCATTGAATTTATCTGGTTTCTCAGCATTCTTAGCAACTGTGTTTGTAACTGGCGCACTAGTTACATTCACAAGAATAGTCACAGGAGGGGTAGTGGTGTTTGTCATCCTGAAAAATTCCCAAACAAATAGTTAAGTCAACTGTTATAAAAATCGATATCTAAGAAATTCAACCGTGATTTCTGTTACTTGTACCAAATCTGCTTTAAAGAAACTCAATCTTGGTTTCAATGAACCTAGATTTAAATAAATGACCAAAGTAAATAGATCAGTTTTGTTAGTACAAATATCTTCCAAAAACGTTATTTATATTTTATGATCTTTACATTTTTTTGTTAACGACAAAAGTAAATTTTATTTTTGCAAAATATAAAGCTTGTCAAGATTGTTAGATATTATTACAAGCATTTCTTAAATAGTTTTTAACATTTAAGATTTAGCATCTTATCACTTTTTGATTAACTACATATCAATTCACATTATTAACCTTCTAAACTATAATGTGTCTCAACATTTTTAGATCAAACATGTTTAGTTATTTTAACAAAACATTACATAAGTATTTACTTATATATCATGTAAATTCTAAAAATGGAAAATTACATATTACATCATGGCTTGCATCACCTTGGAAATCTTTAGAAGATTTCATAGAATATTTTGTTTGATATTCACTCATCATATCTTACATAATCTTGGAGAGATTTGGATGATCCTTGAAAGATTTTTTGCAATCTTTACTGTCAGACTAGCGGAACCAAAAATTATAAAGGGCGGAACCCTTTTTTTGGTTCCGTCCAGTCCGTGGTCTGCTGATCACTTGGCCTATTAATTAGCAAGCCAACCCAAGTTGTTTTCTCATCCTTCATTAGCATAAAACACATACATTCTCTCATTCTGTTACATCTAACTCAGTTTCATTTCATTTTAGTGATCATCTTTTGTAGCAAAGAAGATCAAGGCATAATCAAGCTTCAACGAATAGTTGGAAGTCTTGTTTGTTTTGTTGTTGTGTGAATCATTATTGTTGATACATCATTGTTGTACCAAACCATATTAAACCTTAGAGTGTGAGTGGTTAGTATTTTAGTCCTTAAAATACATAGTGTGTTGGGAGTGGTGGTACCCTTGTAAAAGAACTCGACATCTAGCTTTGTGTCGGAAATATTGTGTAAGCGACGTGTAAAGGTTTTCTCCGCCGGTTAAAGGAGCTTGTTGATTAGTGAAGATAACTCTCGAGTTGGAGACTCGGGGAGTGGAGTAGGGCAAGGAAAAAGAGTCCTTGTAGACCGAACCACTATAAACAACCTTGTCGTGGTTTGATTGTTTCTTTCCTTACTTACATATTATTTATTGCTTGCATATTATTGATTCTTTACTTGTACATCATTTATCTATATTGATTGATCTCACAATAAGTTTTCGAAACAATTAAAGTTTTAAACGGTAAAACTATTCAACCCACCTTCTAGTTTTCCACAATTGGTACCAGAGTCTCGTTGCTCAAGATTTTCTAAAATATATTGTATTTTATAAACTTGAAATGATCCATGGATTCCGAAAACTTTAAAGAAGGGCAATCTATGCAAAGACCACCACTTTTTGAACCCAATGGATTTATCTATTGGAAAAACCGTTTTTAAACATATGTGAAATCAAAAGATATCGATCTTTGGTTTGTTATCATCAAAGGTGATTAAAGTCCTACAACAAAAGATTTTTCAAATGATGAACAAAAAAAATTAATAGGTAAAAATAATGAAGCTAAAATGATGCTTTATAATGCTTTTCCCAAAAAGGAATATGAAAGAATTTTTATGTGTGAAACCGCTAAAGACATTTGGGAATCTTTAATAATCACACATCAAGGGAATTCACAAGTCAAGGATAACAAAATTGATCTTCTTGTTCAACAATATGAACAATTTGTTATCCCTGAAGATGAAACCATTGATTGTGGATTTGCTCATTTTAATACTATTATCACTTCTCTTAAAGCATTTGATGGATCTTTTCGTAGCAAGAACTTGTCAGGAAATTTCTTAGAGCACTCCATCCGAAATGGAGAGCAAAAGTAATGGCTATTGAGGAATCAAAAGATCTCTCAATAATGTCACTTGACGAGCTAATTGGAAATCTCAAAGTACATGAAATGGTGATGGAGAAAGATTCGGAAATCATCAAAGGCAAAAGAGAGAAAGTCAAATACGTTGCTTTAAAAGCAAGAACGGAATCTAGTGATGATGAAGAATCTTGCTCAGATAGTGATGTTGGATCGATGTACTCTAACCAAACTAACTTAAATAGCTTGTTAAGGTTTAATAACCTCGGATAAATCCTAAGTTATTAACAATGAAACACTGAGTAATCTTTATTAAGTACGTGAAATTTACTTAATAAATCTAAGAAGAATATAACTTTAACTTTTATTAATAACTCTAAATCTGCTTGTTATGCAGATTCTTTAACAACTCTAAAACTCTAATAATAATCGTACTTTATGATTCTAAAACTTTTCTCTAAAACTCGTACTTCTAATGCCAATCTAGGGGTCCTTTTATAGGCTCAAGGATAACCCTAGTCGGTTTACAATTTGTATCCTTGTACGACAAGTAATCTAAACATAGAATAAACAAATATGTAATAAAGACGAGGTTAAAGACAAAATAAAGCATTTTTACAAATTTAAACATGAGAATAAGCAATCAATAAAAGATATATGACACAAACAAGCAAACAATTAAGCATGGGTTGCCTCCTACGAAGCGCTTTTCTTTATTTATGAGTCTTGTAGCTAGACTCGTAGTCGTGCCCTTACGTGACTTCGTTACCGTCACCTTATTCCTTATGACGGTTTCTATTGGGGGATTCCATGTTGTAAAAGTGCCCTATGATGCACCTTTCTAAGAGGTCGTCCTCTCCCCAATCGGTTCTATATTCCGGTCCTAAGTTCAAGCAATCCTTATAGAATCCGAAAATCTTGGCCATAACATAATCTACTCCTTTTTCCTTATCCTCATCATTCCTATAATAGACTGAAAGTTTAAGTTCCTTTTCATCATTGGAGAGTGATGAAAACTTCTCAATCTTAAACGGCATTTGGTAAGCTACATCATCGGTCTTATCCTTGAATCGCACTATTCTAATGAGGATCATAAGTCATCCGGTGTTTTATATGAAAGGTTTTCCTAGAATAACGTGGGACAAGCTAGGATCTATGGTCGTGCTAATATCGTCCACAATTATGAAGTCCGTAGGAAGCGTGAAACTACCTACATAAGCGGGCAATCCTTAATTCTACCAAGAAAGTTGCACCTAACCCTAGGATTATCGGGGTCTTGCCTAGTTGGGATAGGCTTCTTCATTACCCAATTATAGTAGATGCTAGTCATTATGTTTATTGGTGATTTGCGGTCAATGTAGGCCTTTGCTACGAAAAGGTGTCCTATGCAACATGGTATGTTAAGATTCCAAGGGTTCCCAAACTTGATCCTAGGGCTTTTCCTAACATACATGTGACGGAGGTCACGCATTAAGTGAGGGTGGCGAGATAGCTCTTCTTCCGTAGGAAATTTATTGAAATAGTCATTGTCTACTTCATCTACTTCCTCGGTTGTTTCATTATTCTCAAGTAGAGTTTCATGGTACGCTTCGTCATTTGTTCTATTAGGTTTCACTAAGGTGATGGTATTGACGAATTGGACGTGTTTAGCTAACTTAGTTGGGTCCTTAATCTCTACACCGGAAGGCTCGGGAGTTGTGATAGCATTAACCTTCCTATCACTATTGGTCATGGCTTTCAAGAGGTTATCTATCTTCCTATCCATCTCGGCTTTTGTTGGTTAAACGGTCCGAGAGCTTAGCAATTGAGCTTCTTGGGATGCGACTAGGTGTTGCAAAATCCCCTCAATGTTTTGTTGGTTAGGGCCATGAGATGGGGGCCATGAGAAATCATTGGAAGTGAATTCTTTGGTTTGTCCCCAATAGAAGTCGGTTTTGCCCTTCCATGCTTCTTGGGCGTCATTGAAAGTCCTAGGTCCGGGTGTTGTAGGGAATCTTCCTCCCGTTCCATTAATACGCGAGGATGCATAGTCAACGGAAGCATGTTCGGGGAATCGGGTGCAAGTGCGCGTGTTATGAGGATCACTACACGGCTTACACGAGGAAGAAACTTTGTTCACATGGCGTGAAGACTTAGGATTTTCGTAGGAACTCATTAGGAATTTAACTTGATCTTCAAGTTCGAGCATCCTGATCGGAAGGTTGTGAGTCAATTGGAGGCAAGGAGATTGCCTTATGAGCTTTGGGCAGCTCACGGGGTCATTCCAACTTTCGTTGTCATAGAGAGCAAGGTCCTCTATTATACCCCATGATTCTTCCGCGGTGAGATCACTAAGTTTTCCACCGGCCGCTTGGTCAATGGATCGCTTGGTGGGGAAGTTGACATGATCATAGAAAAGTTGGACTTGGAGCCAAAGATCAATGCCGTGATTTGGGACTTTATGAAGTAAGTCCTTGAATCGAGTCCATGCTTCGTAGAGAGATTCACCTTGACGTTGTTGGAACATCAAGATGTCATTCCTAAGCTTAGTGGTTCTCCCCGGTGGGAAAAATTGAGCAATGAAGCGAGAGGTGAGATCATCCCAACTTGAGATGGAACCGGCGGGAAGTCGCTCAAGCCAATTACTAGCTTGGTCCCGTAGAGAATTGGAAGAGACGCAGCGCGTGGTCTCCCGAGTAGTAGCACCGAGGTCGATGGAATCGACAATTTTAAGGAAATCCTTAAGATGCCGATTAGATCTTGAACGAAGTCCATGAAATGCACATCCGCTTTGCACCAACCGGATGGTGTCGGATCGCGAGGTCGTAGTTTGAGCTTGATCGGGAAGCTCAATGGTGTTCCTATAGCCTAGGTGGCTTGGTCTCGAGTATTCACCAAGAGTACGGCCTCTTGGCGGGTCATTTGGTGGTAGGTTGATGAATGGTGGTTGGTTATCACCTTCCATGATGAAAAGTGATGGGTTACGAACAAAGGTCACGAAGAAGGGGATAGACTACGAGGAAGCTAAAAATGAGAAAAAGCTTACTTGATAGGAATCAAGAAAGGAAACCTAAGCGGTGGACTCCTAACTAGCTATTCTATTCCCCGCGCGGCGCCAAAACTTGATACGCTTACGCAGCCGCTGCTCGGGGTCAAAGGAACTTCCTTTCGTCGAAAGCAAGTTTTTCAACACCCTAGGCGATGAACCTAATCGCTTTAGTGTAGTATTAGGGTAAGCCACGGAATTGATATCGTTCTCTAGGGAATAGGAATGCTAGTGAGAGGTTACTACGCTAAGGTTGGGGTTGAGGAAGATTATTTTTATCTTTTATATTTTTTAGGAAATGGAAATGTACGAATCTCGGTGTTTGGATTTGGGGGTTTGTATTTCTACCGATTACTTCTACTATCTAATTATCTAATTAACTAAGGTGAGGGTAGTCTATATCTAATTATTGTGTGCTCGTATGATGGTTTAAAGATGTGTTTACTTAGGTTTTATTACTCCTTAATTATCTCCTATTGATGGTTGAATTGTCACGTCCTTATTCTTAATCGCGTTGTGTGTCTAAGGTCGTAGGATATGCATTTGTCCCTAACTCTTTGAAACTACCAAAGGTTATTGCCTACGAAATCTCTAGGATTTATAAACTTTAACTCTAAGGTACTCTTCGGATGGTTTAGCCTACAACAACTCTAGGTGCTATAAACTAAGGTTCACAAAGATTAATCAAGCATTAACTACACAACGGATGACCTATCGCATTACTAGATCATTAACAATTAAGATAAGAGACAACCAATCAATATTCAATAATTTAGTTTCATATTCCCTAAGCAAACACACAAGTAAATTAGCCGGACATGGAAAACATGCAAGCATACACACAAGTAATTGAAGACATAATTAAATTAATGAAGTAAAACACTTATCTTGATGTAAGATAGGTTTGGAACCCTAAAATCTTGTACAAGACAGCCTTGGTTCGGTTTAGGTTTTTACTCCAAAAGACTACACATGAAAACTAAAAATTCGGATTCTATATAAAGATTACATTCACGACGGCGTCACCTTTTAATTTGTGGCGCGTCGGGTCGCCGTCATTAGGGTTTCGTCTTGGCCACGTTAGTCTTGCGGCGGCGTCACCTTATGCTTGTGATGCCATCCCTTCGGTCTCGGCGCGTCTGGATCAAATCTAGGCCGTCCGAGTTGCGACGACCTACTCTTTTAAAGCCTAACACCGTCACTTGTAAATAAGCAATTTGGCTAATGAGTAGTCACAAAACTTATGCGACAGTCGCAGATAACACCGACGCCGTCCCTTCGGTTCCGATGAGTCCGAGTGGCTCGATTCTTGACTTTGGCCATTTTCTTCAGTATATTCGCGCTTTTCGTCCGAATAAGTGTCATTCCGACATTTTGCCTTCAAGATACCTAAAAGTGAAAAGGAACGATATTAAGTAATAACGGATACAAAAGTGATCAAATAAGGGCTTAAACGACCCCTAAAAAAGGTACATTTTAAAACCTTATCAACGAGCACCTTATAGATTGGCACCCTCTGAACTACAAGAATTGTCTGATCAGCTACAAGAACTGTCCGAAAAAGGATTCATTCGACCGAGTTCTTCGCCTTGAGGAGCTCCGGTCTTATTTGTCAAAAAGAAGGACGGATCTTTCCGTATGTGTATCGATTACCGAGAGTTGAACAAACTAACGGTGAAAAATCGCTATCCATTGCCTAGGATTGATGATTTGTTTGACCAATTGCAAGGGTCAAGCGTTTACTCAAAGATTGATCTGAGATCTGGGTATCATCAACTGAGAGTTAGAGAAGAAGATATTCCAAAAACTGCTTTCCGAACACGATACGGCCACTATAAGTTTCAAGTGATGCCATTTGGTTTGACAAATGCACCGGCGGTATTTATGGACCTAATGAACCGAGTGTGTAAACCTTACTTGGACAAATTTGTGATTGTGTTCATTGATGACATTCTCATTTATTCCCGCAACAAGGAAGAGCATGCGAAACACTTGAAAGCTATCCTAGAGCTACTCAAGAAAGAAGAACTGTATGCTAAGTTTTCCAAGTGCGACTTCTGGATTCGAAAGGTTCAATTCCTTGGTCACATGATAGATAGTAATGGTATTCATGTTGATCCTTCAAAAATTGAAGCTGTCAAAGATTGGTCATCCCCTACTACCCCTACCGAGATACGCCAATTTTTGGGTCTTGTGGGGTATTATCGAAGATTTATCGAAGGATTCTCGAAAATCGCTAAACCTCTAACGGAATTAACCCAGAAAAAGAAGAATTTTGACTGGGGTGAAGAACAAGAGTTAGCCTTTAAACTCTTGAAACAAAAGCTTTGTGAAGCTCCTATCTTAGCTCTACCCGACGGAGTGGGAGATTTTGTGGTTCATCAGATGCATCACACCTAGGGCTAGGTGCGGTATTGATGCAAAGGAACAAGGTGATCGCTATGCTTCATGACAACTCAAAACTCACGAAAAGAACTACACTACCCATGACTTGGAATTGGGAGCCGTGGTTTTCGCCACCAAAATATGGAGACATTATCTATATGGAACCAAGTGTACGGTGTTCACCGACCATAAAAGTCTCCAACACATTCTAGATCAAAAGGAGTTAAACATGCGACAACGCCGATGGCTAGAATTGCTTAGTGATTACGACTGTGAGATCCGTTATCACCCGGGAAAAGAAAATGTCGTGGCGGATGCTCTTAGTCGAAGGGATCGACCTAAACCTCTCCGAGTAAGATCTTTGGGAATGACAATTAAGTCACCCTTCCATCAAAAATCCTTGAAGCTCAAACTCAAGCTCTCAAACACGAAAACCGTCTCTAACGAGAAAATCTTGAATCTTGGAAACGAGAGCGGCTTTACGCCAAGATCGGATGGAACCTTATGTTTTGGCGATAGAAGTTGGATACCACTCTATGGAGGAATACGGGAACTCATTATGCACGAGTCTCACAAGTCTAAATATTCCATTCATCCGGGATCCGACAAAATGTACCAAGATCTCAAGAAGCTTTATTGGTGGCCGAACATGAAGGCCGAGATTGCAACATATGTTGGGAAATGTCTTACATGTTCTCGAGTCAAAGCCGAATGTCAAAAGCCCTCCGGATTGTTAACCCAACCTGAACTCCTAGTTTGGAAGTGGGAAAGGATCACTATGGATTTCGTAACCAAACTACCGAAAACTGCTAGAGGTTACGACACCATTTGGGTTATCATCGATCGCCTTACCAAATCCGCTCATTTCTTACCCATCAAGGAAAATGACAAAATGGAAACCCTTTCTCAACTATACCTAAAGGAAATTGTATCCCGTCATGGAGTGCCAATTTCCATCATTTCCGATCGTGACAGACGTTTTACCTCTCACTTCTGGAAATCTCTTCAAAATGCTTTAGGCACTCGTTTGGATATGAGTACCGCATATCATCCTCAAACCGATGGCCAAAGCGAAAGGACTATCCAAACCTTGGAAGACATGCTCCGAGCATGCGTGATCGATTTTGGAAAAGGTTGGGATAAACACTTGCCTTTGGCGGAATTCTCCTACAACAATAGTTACCACGCGAGCATCAAGGCAGCTCCATTCAAGCACTTTACGGTCGGATGTGTCGATCGCCCGTTTGTTGGGCCGAGGTTGGAGATGTCCAACTCACTGGACCTGAGCTTGTCCAAGAAACAACCGAGAAGATTGTGCAAATTCGTCAACGACTTCAAGTTGCTAGAGATCGACAAAAGAGTCACGCCGATGTAAGAAGAAAGCCCATGGAATTTCAAGTGGGTGATCGAGTCATGTTAAAGGTATCACCTTGGAAAGGAAAGGTTCGATTTAGAAAACGAGGAAAGTTACATCCTCGATACATTGGCCCTTTCAAGATTCTTTATAGAATCGGCCAGGTTGCTTACAAACTTGAACTCTCGGAAGAACTTAGTAGAATACACCCTACCTTCCACGTCTCAAATCTGAAGAAATGCTTGTCGGATGAAACTCTTGTTGTTTCACTAAAAGAGATTAAGCTCGATGAAAAGCTCAACTTTGTCAAAGAACCAATTGAAATCATGGATAGGGAAGTCAAGCGACTTAAGAAAAGTCGCATTCCTATCGTCAAGATTAGATGAAACTCCAAGAGAGGACCGGAGTACACGTGGGAGCGCGAAGACACCATGCGTGTTAAGTACCCACATCTATTTGCTAATCCAACTCCGACAACCACCGTAAACTAAAATTTCGAGGACGGAATCCTCTTAAGGGGTAGGTACTGTAGCCACCTGTCAAATTTCACTATTTTAATCTTCATATTAATGAACTAGATTGTTTATCAAAAATTTATTTGATCTAAGTTAAGCATTTTAGCATGTACGTTTCTTTTTCTTGCATAAAAATTCATGCATCTCCGAGTAGTCTTACTTAATCATGCCTGATATTTACTGATAGCAAACTCAGTCTCACAAGAAATTTTCTTGTCTTACGAGTCCGCACGCGTACCAGTATAATAAAAGAAAACACGAAAAATAAAAACGAGTTAATAATAATGGGAAATTACATCATCGTATCAGTTTATTTCAAACGTGTCCGGAAATATAAGTAATATATTTTTCACGTTGAGCATTATACTTTTACGAACAAAACAGCGGGACGCAAAATACTCTTAGTACCAAATCAATACACTAAATAAATAACTTACAAATACACTAACTAAATTAAAATAAAAAGAACCTAACCCTTATCCCCACAAACCCACACCCCCTTATCATCTTTTTTGTTTTTTTCCTCTGATCTCACGCCCCCGCATCTGTTTCCCTCTCCTCCTAAATCGCCATTCATCTTCTGCTCCTCCCTCCTCTATGCACGCTCCATCTTCCCCAAAAAGAGAAACCACCCAAACTACCTTCCCACCTCCAAGGTCAACCATAACCAAATATTGATCTCACTCTTGGCTCTTTCCATGGAAGAAATCGAAAAACTCAAGGTCCCCATTGTCCTTCTTGTCTCTAGGGGCCACGACCTGAAGATAACACCAAGAGGATCCATGTGAAGGCCTGCGCATCATGTGGAAGTTACTCAAAGAAGGCTTGTACCTCATCCCGAAAGTCGAAAGTCAAGGCAAACGTTTCCCCATCTTCTTCTTTTTAAGGGCCACGAATGACCAAGGGTTTCACACAAAATCCACTCACTCACATCATCAAAAAGGGTCCGATTTGGAGAGCTAGTATCTGGGTTACTTGGTTCGAGTTTCGGGTGAAGGTTGTGTGAATCCCTACGTACGGTCTTCGTCGGCTTAGTAAGGTTTCATGATTTCTTCTTCTTAGTTTTGTTTTGATTCTTGTTGTGTTATTGTATAGTGGTATAGATTTCAGTTTAAACTTGTTATTGAGTCAAAAGTGGTGAAACCCTAGTCGAATCATAATTATTTTAGTGGGTTAATTCTTTTTGTTTTTAATCGATATATACACAAGTTCTGGAAATCAGTTTATTGTTATTGTTAGTTGTCTTGCGTGGTGAAACCTTTTGAAACATTTGGCTGTGGAAGTGTTAGGTCCTTTCGCCGTAGTTTGGTCATAGCATCGAGTCACTCGAGACCCATTGTGGACTTAGTCGACAGTGGAAGTGTCGTCTTTGTTAGGACCTGCTTATACCAAGGAGTTATTAAGTTGAAACTTAGCCGATCCAAGTGACGCCTTGACCTTAGTTGATCTGAGTCGAGAGGGGACAACCCCCTGATCTTGTAGTAGTAGTGCTTGGCTTGGTCACTTGGTCTTAGCCAAAGCCTTCGACCTATAAGACTACTCGCTTGTTTCAAAAATTGTCCCGCTTTCAAAACACAATCCCTCTTTGGCTACCCTTGAACACCATCAAACGGGGTTGGGTAAAAGTTGGGTTCAAGCACCCCTCGATATTAAAGCTTTGATTCACTTTCTCGCGAGATAGGGTCTTTAGCCATGATAACTCATAACCATTTCCCCTATGAACCTCATTACCATTCCGCGTTCAAAGTCGATGCAATAAACATATATCAAGTGTCTTTCAAAAATGATTTGAGTATTACCAGTCAAATTCTCTTTTGCTACATCTTGTTGTAATACCCATCTTGGGTACGCATGGTTTTGGAGTTGAGCGCAGCCCACTCCTTTATGCCAAATGGTCCGTTTAGTAAATAAATATGAGCCTCAACCCATTGTGTCTAACCAAGCCCAACCGATGGAGTATCGCTTCGGGTTCGGTTCGAGGCTTAGTTTTTATAGGAGAAGTGAAAATTGTGTCCGTAAACCATTTCCGCTCGCCCAACATTCGAGCCGTCTTGTATCAAATACCTCAAAATCCCATACGTTGTCCGACACTCCTCGCGAAACCATTCGTCTACTAGCTCACTATCACTATATGTTTTAATTCTAGAACCAACATCTAAACCTAATACTCGAATTATTTTCAAAAATGTGCAACCTAGACTTATAGTTGACATCACTAGTGATCTAAATAATAAAGGAGTATGATTACACTACAAATTCTACAACCACAAGGTTACAAACAAATTTGCAATATACAACGTTATAATTAAATCATCGCTATAAACAAAACTAAAGTTTTCAAACGTTAAAAATTATATAAACCTTTTGTAAGTGGAACTATTTTAATAATAACACCGTATTATTGTCAAAACCTATATTTACGTCATATAAGCGAAATTATACCGACTTTATTAAAATCAATATACAATTCCTTGTGTATACATATAGTATCTCGTAACCGTATTTTATTGATAGTGTACCGTTTCTATTAACCAAACCCTACTTATATGTAGACATGCATATTCTCAAATGACGTTTTATA
This sequence comes from Chrysanthemum lavandulifolium, assembly GCA_022545495.1. Classification (NCBI taxonomy): domain Eukaryota; kingdom Viridiplantae; phylum Streptophyta; class Magnoliopsida; order Asterales; family Asteraceae; genus Chrysanthemum; species Chrysanthemum lavandulifolium. The sequence continues at coordinate 89,059,537 of CM040241.1, read as the reverse complement.
ACTCGGATACGTACTATGCCCATAAAATGTTTTCCGTACAGTATCTCCTAGTTACCGGCGAATCTGTGACTTATCCGTCTTGGCATATTCTACCATCCTCTATATACGTTCACGCACTTCCATGAGCCAATAATCACTAAACTTAAATGCTACCACACAATCATCAACAACCCGACTTTTAATATAATTAAACGATATCGAATCAAACACAAACGTATTAATTAAAGTATTGTTATACTAATATTAGGTCGCGTGGCGGTACTTCGTGCATCTACTACTTGACTTTACACTACTCGGATACTTTTGCTAAGATGAGTTCATAGCCTCGCTTTTACTTATTTTTCAACCCCCGCGAGGGAGATGCATGCTATAAATTAGAACACAAGTCTTTTCTTAAAATGTATGCTTGCTTGATTATCATTATTACTGCTTAAGTTGCCTGTTAAAAGTCCCTTCATCATGAACAATTAATCACTTGCGTGAACGCGAATATTGTGAATAGTACTATGGGAATTAACGACCAGACTCGGTTATTGGAAATAACCGGCGCACTATATTGATTATCTCTATGTAATTGGCTATTACATCCGGGGCAATTTATTACTTACACCAAGAATTAGGTGTATCTCGTTAGTATTGGTGTCATGAGCTTAGCGCATAATAATGATTGTTTTTCTATGGTAATTGTCTTCAAGCAATTATCATCTCTAACTTGTGTTCAACCATTTATTAAACCTATGTATATCACTCAACATTTTTGTTGATCTTTTTAAGCATGTTTATCTCAGGTACTAACTAGGATAAATCTTGAAGGCACGGAGTGTACGGGATGTGATGCTGGAAGTGGTGTTTTAAATAAAGTTATCATTTCTCAAACTTTGAACTATCTTTTGTGTAACTTCAAAACTTGTGGTACTTTCTCTCGTGATCCAAAACATTGAGTTTTTATGAAATGATAACAATCTTTTACTAAAAACGTCTCTTTAGAGTCGTTTTCTATGACTTATGACTGTGATCCTCTAAGTAATACCCCAAGTAGTCTTCCGCTGTCACATTATGATTTTGGGGGTGTTACAGAAACCCTGACCACAACCAAATCCAACCCACACTGAAATGCTTACCACTGAAACCCTTACCACCATCAAATCCAACCCTCACCCCGATTGACACCCACCATTTCCGTAAACCCCCCACCAACGAGACCACCACCACTGAAACCCCCCGCAGCAAAGAAGGATTTCTTAGAGCCGCTTCCTTCGCCGGAATTTCCGCCGTCGTCGATGTGACAGGAAACTGCTATTATTGCTGAGCCGCAATTGACGTGGGAAAGCGATCGACAGCAGTAGATAGGGATGGATTCGACTGTCACCTTAAGCTTGCCGAATATGTGACCGGAAATACTCGACGGGAGATGAAAGGTTAACTACTGGCGGAGCAAATGAGCGGCAGTGTTAGGCATCGGATTTCGGTCGGCCCCGACTTCTTTTTCCAAAATCCAAATTCGAGCTATACACCATTTAAGTAGACCGGGTTGAGCCATTAAACCAACCCAATCCAATTAACCCAAAGCTGAAAATATAAACTGGTAATGGGTCGAGCGTTTTTTCAGTTGTACATGTTTAATGAACACACTCGTAGGGATGGCACCCGTGGGTAATGGGCACGGGTACCTCTAACCCGTCACCCACCCACATAGTATTTATCTCACCCATTACCCACCCGTCACCCGCCAATGGGTATAATTTTCTACCCATGCCCATGCCCGCGGGTATTTATTGCCCACGGGTAAACCCATGGGTTAGTGTAATGCAAGAAAACTACAAAACCATGATATGAAAATTAATTATGAAATTGCATAACAAGACACCAATCAATTTGCCAAATACCAAGTTCACAAAATACTTACACACAAGTCTGAAAGCATAAATTAAATATCATTGCACCAAATCACATGTATACAACTTTGATCATCTGATCTTTCATATTCTCTTTTTAGTCTTCAACTCAAACAAACTTTTAAGTTAATGTGTTTTCTTGAGAATTGGTAAGTATTAAATGTATACCATGCAATATCATACATATTTGAATTAGTATAATTAATTTTAACATGGGTTTATGGGTGCACCCATGAGTATTTTGAAGGGTATACCCCGTGGGTATTTTAAATGGGTGTCATGGGTTTACCTGATGGGTATGCCTCACCGTCACCCACCCGTCACCCATCGATGGGTCAGATTTTCCCACCACCCACCCGGGTGAAAATTACGATTTTACCCACCCATTTATGTGCGGTACCCACGGGTTATGGGTTTTTGGCCCATTGCCATCCCTACACACTCGGCATACATGTCTAATCAACTTGTTTTACCATCCATATCCTTTTAGCAGATGAGGAAGAACAAAGACACATGGTTGTTGAAAATTGAAGGCCAAAGGATATGAGTTACAAATTATCACAGCTCATAAAAATGAAACAATAGATAACGTATAATTTCGCACAAAAACCATAAAATTGAAACAATAGATAACATATAATTTCGCGAGTAAATTGCAAAAATCATCCTTGTAGTTTGGGCAAATTACACGTTTTGTCATTGTGGTTCATTAAGTGCAAAGATTGTCTATATTTTCCATTGTTACGTGCATTTTTTGTCCTCCATTGCTAACTGCGTTAAGTTAGTTCCGTTAATAGTTACACGTTAGCCCTTTTGGCGAACGGTTGTTGCTGCGCCAGTCCTTTAACCGTTGCAGCGCCAGTCCTTTAACCTAACAGCCGTTTATAATTTAATTTTTTCGTCCGCTCTTATACGTTTGCATGCGTTTTTATCCGTTTTTCGTCCGTTTTAATACATTTTTGTCCGTTCTTTTTCTGTTTTTATCCGTTTTTCTTACGTTGTTGTTCGTTTTTGTCCGTTTTTCTTACATTTTGTCCGTTTTCCTTACTTTTTTTTCCGTTTTATCTGTTTTTGTCCGTTCTCATCTGTTTTTGTCCGTTTTTATTCATTTTTATTACATTTTTGTCCGTTTTTCTTAAGTTTTGTTCGTTTTCATCCGTTTTTGTTCGTTTTTCTTACAATTTTGTCTGTTTTTTTTACTTTTTTGTCCTATTTCGACATATTGAAATAAAAATTGAAAAAAAATCAAACATTTTTTTTTTCTCAAAATTTTCAATATGTTGAAATACTTTTTTTTCGAAAAAAAAGTATTTCGACATATTGAAAATTTTGAAAAATAATGTAAGAAAAACGAACAAAAACGCAATAAAAACGGACAATAATGCAAGAAAATGGACAAAAATAGATAAAAACGGACAAAAACGAAAAAAAAACAGAAAAAAAAGTAATAAAAACGGACAAAAATGTAACAAAAACGGATGAAATCGAATAAAACAGAAAAAAAAAAAAACGTAAGAAAAGCAAACAAAAATGGATGAAAATGGACAAAAACAAACTAAAACGTAAGAAAAACGAACAAAACGTAATAAAAACGGGCAAAAACAGATAAAAACGTAAGAAAAACGGACAAAAATGGATGAAAGCGGTTAAAAACTTTTTAAAACGGATAAAAACGTATGAAAACGTATAAAAATAGACGAAGATTTTAAATTATAAACGACCGTTAGGTTAAAGGACTGGCGCTGCAATGGTTAAAGGACGGGCGCTGCAACGGCCATTAGCCAAAAGGGCTAACGTGTAACTATTAACGGAACTCACTTAATGCAGTTAGTGATGGGGGACCGAAAGTGCACATAACAGTGAAAAATCTGGACGATCTTTGCACTTAATGAATCATAAGGACGATTTTTGCAATTTACTCTAGTTTCGCACAAAAACCAGGTCTGGGTTTTGTCATATATAGAGATTGAATAGTTTGAAATTTGGTGTGAATCGATCTGGGTTTAGACTTTAAATGTGGGTGTGGAAAGGAATATATTTATAGACATAATACCTTGTGATCCTATGAAGAATGGATTATGATGGTGGCTTGAAGATATGAAGATGGTTCATGTTTGATTTGTGAAAGTATATTAGAGAGATATAAATTGATTATAGTGGTGAGGTTTTATTATTCATACCCCATTATATTCTTTGAATATTTAATGTTGGCGGAGATGGTGGTAGTGGGTGATAGTGGTGATGAGTTAATGCTGATAAAGATGGTGGAGATAGTGGTGATGAAGGTTAGAGGTTAAAAAAAGTTAGGGAAGAAGATAGTAGAAAAGGAAAAAAAATGTGTGGTCAAAGTTACCCTCATGCGAGTTGCACGTGAGTTAGAAGATAACGAGCAATACTAACGACGTTAGACCACCCGCGTAATTTATTCAATATATTGGACTATTCGCGCAATACGCTGACCGCCCACGTAATCTTTTCAAAATAATACACAAGTGGCGTAAGATTTTGCTTTTTTAAATGTCGTACAAAATATAACACTATTTTAAGACTAACGGTCTAATTTACTCTTAAAATATAAACAAAGTCAAGAGTATATGACAATAATATCTAGGAAAAGTGATTTTTAAAACGTATTTCATAAGATAATTTCAAAATCTCAAATTTTGTCAAAATATTCATTTTTCTGACACATGTAAGAGATTTTAGTTCACCTTGCAAAATTAAATTTTATTTTTATTTTCTTAAAAAAGAAGAGAAACTCACACAAAAATGCTTATAACTCAAGAAGATCTCAAATGGGTAAAAAGTTCCAATGCATACTATTATTTTGGTGCATAACAATAAATAAATTATCATCATCCATTAAATTTGATCTAATGGTGTGGATTAAACTTAATATTTAACGAGCTTAACCTTAATTTTTCCAACTATATAAAGTCATTTTCTTTTTTTTCTTTTTTTTCTTTTTTTTTATTTTTTTTTTTCATTCTCCTTATTTTTTACACACACTTCGTGTGTGTTAACTCTCGACATGCTCTCATCCATTTACTCCAAAAACACTTTCTTTGACTATCACCATTCTGATCACCATCACCATTTCGATCACCATCACCATTCCGATCATCATCTCATCATCACCTCCCGATCATTATCATATTTTTTATGGCTTTTGATTTGAATGAACATTTTGTTTCAGAAGCTGATTTGATTGACATTTTTTGCGGTTGATAATGCTGTTGAATCAGTTGATAATTATGTGGATTAGGTTGTTAACATTTGTTCTGATCAAGTTCCACACCAAGTGTTTGATGAAATGTGTGAGTGAAAAATATTTGATAATCTTGTCATCTGCTCCTGTTATTTTGCTTATTAATTAAGTTGTTAGTTGAATTTTTGTTTTTAACTACATTGGAATGCTATTTTTATGTTTGATTGTTTTTTTGAATTTGATTTGTTTCATATGTGTAGTATCACCAGTGATATTTGAAGTTGATAATAGTATAATTTTGTTGTTTTTATGTGCTTTTTGTTGAAAATAATTGTGTTTAAGTTACTAATAAGTTGTTCATTATAGTGTAATATTGCTTTTTATTTATGCTGTCACACATAGTTATTTGGTGTGATTTTGCTTATTATTTAATCTGTGATTGGATATATGTTTTTCAGTTTGCTATGTGTAGTAACACCTCCGTTATTGTTAATTTATGATAGTGAATTTTTGTTTATTAGTTATGTTGTTAGTTTATTTTTTTGATTGAATTAAATTGGATTCTTTTTGTTTTGATTCATGTGCTTGTTTTGAACTGTATATGTGTATTATCACTTGTTATATTCACGTGCTTGCTTTGAATTATATATGTGTATCACTTGTGATATTTGTAGTATCACTTGTGATATTTTGTTTATTTGATTAGTTTTTATATTTACTGTTTAAACTTTATTATGTGTCATGTATAGTATCACTTGTGATATTTCATTGTTATTATTTTATAATCATAGTCAAAGCTTCTTTTTTTAAGTTGTGATGATATCCTATTTACTGTGTGTTTTATCACATTTGTTTACAACTTCTAATAGTCTGAAAACACCTAAATCGTTTAATCATCATGGGTTGCTATAGTTTATGCTAGTGCGTTACCAGTATTCTGTAGACATTGCCCCGGGGGCGACTCCGTTGAAGGTGAGCGTGGAGACGGTGTTTCTGGAGGCGACTTCGTTGAAGGTGGATTTGCTGCAGTCAAAGTCTGATTTTACCTTCTTTTTTTTTAATTTCTTTTGTTTGATGTATCACTTGTGATTACAGCTTTTCATCATTAAAAAAAAAAAAAAAAAAAACCCTTATGCTCAATAATTTGAAATAATTTTTTATAAGGATTTTGTGATTCATACAGTTCTTGTATCTTGTATCATTTGTGATATTCTGTTAAAAATGATGCAACACTAAGGTTAGATTTTGTTGTTTACCACTTGTAATATTACTCTTAAGTAACTAAGCAGACAATTGAAATGTAATCACAACTGATAAATCAAATAAAAAGCTCTATCAACACTCTCCAATTGGCCTTTTGAAGACTTGTAACCGTAACTTTTTACTTTTGATTTATCTCATGTGATAAATACAATAGTTGAAAATTTATATGCTTAATAGTTGGAATAAATTCATATGGGGATTTTCTGACTTTTTGTTGAATATTTGAAATTTATCACTTGCGATAAAGCACCACAATAATCAAATGTTTACATCATTTATGAGGTTTTAATAGTTTACTGTTATATATCACTTGTGATATTACTCATTAGGGGCATTTACATATATATCCTCGCAAAATTCAAAAATTACATATATATCCTTTTCATGTATTAAAATCATTGTACTTTATGCATAAAAAACTGGTAAAAAGGATATATATGTAATTTTTGAAATTTACAAGGATATACATGAAATTATGCCTTATAACCCATGAAACATTTCTCGCGGACCTCATGTACATTCTACCAATCGTTAATGGTTTATGGTTTAGGTATATATTACTTGTAATATTTGTTCATCATCATCTCCACGAATGATCATATCATTTTTCAGTTGTGATATTGTACCTAGTGGTTAGAGGTTTAGGGTTTAGGTATATATCAATTGTGATATTATACCTAGTGTTTAGGGGTTTAGGGTTTTTGGTATAGGGTTTAGTGGTATAACAATAATCTGTAAGTTCGAAAGCTCAATATGCTATTGTAAAATGAGCATATATATCAGTATAGAAGTCCAAAAGATTCACCATTTTTGTATTGTTAAATACACATTTTAAGTTTACCAACTATATATCAAATATAATATTTGAACATTTAAATCAATAAGGTTAATTCATCGAAGTTGTGAAAATAAATTAAAAAAATTTGATATTTATACTTGTTTTGATGTATCACTTGTGATGTAACACTAATATGTAAGTTCGAACACTAAACATGTTGTCGTACAATGCGCATAAGTATTTGTATACAACTCTAACGATTCACTAATTTTTGCATCTATGTCATATCTTATGTCTTTGGATCTAAAAATTAGTGTTTTATCATATGTTATATATCAAGCATATTCTAGTATAACAAATGATAATAATTCATATATCTTTCCAACTTCTATGAATATACTATAATGATTTAAATTTTTAAAAATTATGTGTGATATATAGTTGGAAAGCTAAGGATTAAAATTTTTAAATGCAAAAAACGGTGAATTATTTGAAGTTCTACACAAATACTTATGCTAATGTTAACACAACATGTTGAGTGCTCGAAATTACATATTAGTGTTATATTACAAGTGATAGTTCAAAAAAGATACTGCACCGAGAAAAAACAAAAAATACCAAAAACAAAAACCGAAAAACGGTTTGTCGAAAATATATGAAAGTTCCCCTCTATTGAAAGATAATTAAATGCTCGTTATGATGGTGTAATTTTTGTAGGTTATTGGTAGGGGTGAGCATGGGGCGGGGTGGGGCTGTTTTAAGGTAAAACCAAAAACTGAACCATATATTTCGGTTTTTGAAAACTACAAACCGTTTGGTGTCGGTTTTTTCGGTTTCGGTTTTTCGGTTTTTGACATTGATTCGGTTCGGTTTCGGTTGTTATTCGGTTTTTTCTTACTAGAAAACAAGCTATTTTTAATCTTATATAGTGTTTACGATTCCTAGATTTCAAGCAAAAATATTTAAACAAATACCAATAATAGCATAATATCCAAAAATCCAAAGCTTCGAAAAAACGTACAAAACAACCAAACATGAATCTAAATTATAAAATGCATGTCTTTGCGGCTTTGCACTTTTACGCTCGCAAAAACATTCAAAGAACACTATGGCTCGAAAACAAAGATATAATATATATTAATATAACATGTTTGAATGTATTAATAATAAACAACACTATTCCTTTTTTTCTCTAATAGATAAAGTTGCATCTATACTCAAATCTTTAAAATTAAATAGCATAGCTCTTATATAGATAAATATAAAACATACATAAAGGTGGGGCGGGACGGTTTTCTCGATTCGGTTTTTCTTATGAAACCAAAAACCGCCCCAAACATTCGGTTTTTAGAAAATTCAAAACCACCTCCACCGGTTTGTCAAATGGGGCGGTTTTTTCGGTTCGGCTTTTTCGGTTTTTTCGGTCTCAATTCGGTTTTTCGGTTTTTATGCTCACCCCTAGTTAATGGTATACGGTTTGAGATATGCAATATTTAAAATGAGAGGTGAAAGTGGGTTTTAATTATAAAAATATGATTAATTTCATATATCACTCTACTTTTATGATTAATTTCATACATATCCAAAGTGCAAGTATTGAATGCATAATGTACAATATTTTGAATGTATGTTTAAGTATATATGAAATTTTCAACTAAAAGAAAGGGAAATATGTGATTGCCCCCAAAAAAATACTCGTAAAAGTTGTCTAAATTTACAACTTTAGTCCCTTTTTTTCCCCTTAAATTATGTTTTGTTAGATGTGTGGTCCAGACTTATCCATTATTATGTGAGGGATTTTGAGTTCTCAAAATAACTCAACTCCTCAAATGGTGTCACCAAAGTGTTACAAAAACATCGCTAAGGCATCACTAAACTATCGTTAAAAAATGGAGAAACAACAAAAAAGTTGGAAACAAAACTCGCATAATGGCTCAAAATATCACAAATGTGCAAGATAACTATGTATTATTGTGAAAAGAAAAGTTCAAATGATTACTCTTATTTTGATGCTTAATAAGGGACAAATCTCCATCATCCATCTAGTTTGATCTAATGGTGAGGATTAACCTAAGATTTAATAAATAAACCTAAGTCAATGTTTTTTTTCCTTGTCTTTTTGTCTTCCTTTTTTATTCACATTTTTTTGTCTTAAGAAAAAAAAAAAAAATCACGTTTTTTTTGAATTCATGTTTTTATTTCTTTTTCTATTTTATTCTTTTTTTAATTCACGTTATTCACGTTTTTTTTAATCGTGTTTTTTCTTTGCTTTCACACGCTTTCATTCGCTTTCATCTGCTGCTCGCTTTACACGCCGCCCGCTTTTGTCCATTTTCATACGTTTCGTCCGCTTTCTACGCCAGATTCACATGTTTTCGTCCATTTTCTTCCGCTTTCACACGTGTTTTACGCTTTCACGCTTTACACATTCGTTTGTTTTCTTACGTTTGTATCCGTTTTTAAATATCTTCGTCGCCGCATTTTCATGCGTTTCTTAATATCACAAGTGATATTCTGAATATCATAAGTGATTTTCTGAATATCACAAGTGATTTTCAACTAATGTTTTGTAACATGAAAATCACAAGTGATATTTGGAATATTACAAAGCGATATTCATACTGTCACAAAGTGATATTCATAAAATCAAAAGTGATATTCCGAAAATCACAAGTGATATTATGAATATCACAGAATATCACTTGTGATAGTCAGAAACGTATGAAAACGGACGAAAATAGACGAATACGTATGAAAGCGGACGAAAATGTATGAAAGCGTAAAAAAGTGTCTGAAAATGGAAGAAAACGTATGAAAATGGACGAAAATGAAAGAAAACTGATGAAAACGTATAAAAACGAACGAAAACGGGCGAAAACGTATGAAAACGAACGAAAACGGATGAAAACGTATGAAAACAGAAGAAAACGTATGAAAGCTAAGAAAAAAACGCGACTTTAAAAAAAGTTGAATTAAAAAAATGAGAAATTAAAAATAATAAAAAAAGAAAAGAAAAGAAAAAACAACGCGAGTTAAAAGAAAACATGAATAAAATAAAAAACGTGAATATAAAAAAAACAAAAAAAATATGTGAATAAAAAAGAAACACAAAAAGACAAGAAAAAAAGAATGGACTCAGGTTTACCTTTTAAATCTTAGGTTAATTCCCACCATTAGATCAAACTAGATGGATGGTGAGGATTTGTGCCTTGATAAACATGGATTTATTGGTAAGCAAAATCAAGTGCCTCTTATTGTGAAATCGTATCTTTTTGGTCATTTTGTTAACAACATATGAGAAATGAGTATTTTGAATTTTTCTACTCTCTAATGATAAGTAACTAAAGTAAAAAATATGTTATGTAAGTTAGAGTTAGGATTAAATGAGAAATAATATTAAAATGATAAGAATGAAAAGAAACTACAACCGCACATTTAAGATGCATCGACAAAAATAGATGCATCTTCCTTTAAATTTCATTTTCTTATTTGAAATGTGTGGTTAAGAATATTTATCACTTTTCTCATTTTGTTTTATCTTCCCACTAGATCTTTTCCCATGTAAGCTTTGAAATCATTATAGAAATACTATACCTTATATAGGCAAAATACAAATGAAACCTTAAAATAGGAAATGGGAATGGGCCAATCGATTTTTTTTTGATTTTTTAAAAAAAATTTCAATAAATTTTTTTATAGATTTTAAAAAAATTTAAAAATTTTTAAAAAATTAGATAATCATTTTTTATTTAATTTTAAAAGTATTTTAAAAAAATTCAATAAAATTTTATTTTTTTAAAATTTTAAATATTAAAAAAAAAACCGATAATTATTTTTTAAATAAAAAAAAAATCTTTATTATTGAATTTTTTTTTCACAGGTTGTGGCAGACGGTGGTTGTGGCGGACGGTGGTGGTGGCGGTAGATGGTGGTGGCGGTGGTGATAAAAACGTATAAAAAAGTGTGAAAACGTATCAAAACGGATAAAAATTTATGAAAACATAAGAAAAACGGATGAAAACGTTTAAAAGGGATAAAAAAAGTATAAAAACGTGTGAAAACGTACGAAAAAACGGATAAAAACATGTGAAAACGTATAAAAACGGATAAAACGTAAGAAAACGGACGAAAACGTTTAAAAATGGATAAAAATGTATAAAAACATGTGAAACGTACGAACGACGGACAAAAACGTATAAAAACAGATAATAAACGTTTTAAAAACGTAAGAAAAACGGACGAAAACGGATGAAAACGAACGAAAACATAATAAAAAAAATAGGGACTAAATTCGTTACACCCCACAAACCACATGGACCTTAGTTTTAAGGGTATTTATATCATTTCAGTCCCACTTAACAGTCAAACTAACGAAAAAGTAGTTAAGGACCAAACCCTTACGAGTCAAAACCACAAAGAATGAATCAGTTAAAAATAAAGTCTAAAGACGATTTTTATTATACCCGGTAAACCACAGGGACAATTTTCGCAATTAACTCAAACTTATATTAACTACACTTTAATAGGTCAAATACTTTAAAACATAGATGATTGTGCAATTTTTCTCTCGTATTTTGCAACAAGGAATTAAACAAGTGGGGCCTTCTAGCTTTTTTTATTACTCCGTATTAATTTACTTAGTTTTTTAACCAATTTACAGTAAAACCTCTATAAATTAATACTCGATAAATTAATAACTTCGATAAAATTAATATTTTGTCCAGTCCCAACTTGGGACCGGTGCAAATTTGAACCCCAATCGATAAAATAATAAGATAATAATTTTTTTGTAACCCCGGTGTATATATATTGGTCCCAACGAAACTATAAATTAATAATTATTAAAAATTTTCATATATTTATATATATAAAGTCCATACATAATTAAAACTTATACGAATTCAATTAATTCAATTAAGGCCATATATATTTGAAATTTGTCCAAACGAAACTAACTTTAAACTTATTCAAAAACAATGAACTTAACGAATTCAACTAATTTGTGAATGTAAATTCATAAAATGTTAACTGAAACTTGTTTTTCTAATATATTTTTCATCTTTAACTAATATACATTGTTACTAGTATGTTGAACTTGAAAATTTAAAGGTTATACGTAAAACCTCTTTAAATTAATAAATTATTAATTTATCGATATAATAATATCTCGCTAAGTAATAAAACATCACGGTCCCAACATCATTAATTTATAGAGGTTTTACTGTACTTAATTCACTCCTACTTCTTTATAGCGTGTGTTCATTTTTTCAATTTTTTATTTTACGAATCAGACGTGAATGGATCTATGTTTTTGCGGGGTTTGTTGCAATAATTTAATTAAACTTCTTTACTAGTGTTTTTCCATTACTTTTTTTTCATTTACTTAAATATAATAAACAATAATATAATCAGTATGAGAAACTATATATTCAAGTCGACAACGCATGTATACTGAAATCATTTAGAATGAAAGACAAATGTAATTATGACTCTTTATTTTATAAAGTTATTACAATTGTTACATGTTTTTATTTTTTTAATAGGCAATTTATTTTCTTATTGACTAATTTGTATTCTGATAATAATAGCTAAAAAAGAAAAAAAAGATGTATCTTTAAGCTCTAATCATTTGTTAATCAAGTTATATAATAATAAAAGTAATTAAAAAAATGTAATAATTATGAAAACAATAAGTAGATACATCAACAAACATGTCCAGTCCGCTATTGCTTGTATAAACTAAATAAATAATACTGTAAAAAAGAATACTTAGTTAACTATTACTCAACAATTGCCTGTATAAACTAAATAATAATAAAAATCACAATACTAACAAAATATTTAGCTAATTAATATTTAAAAGAAAAAAAAGATAATTATTATTTAATGATAAATTAATGGTCAAAAGATGGTAAAAAGGTAATAATCATTATTTTGACCTATAAGTGTGTACTCCACACTGATTCAAGTCAAAAATGTATATGAATTAAAGGACATTTTTTTATTCTTTTTTTTATTCGTAATTTTATTTCGCATACAAAGTCAATACTTGTTGGTTGTTTCACTTTATAAACGACATTGAAACTCGAACTTAAGCATCGGCAATCCACACTGTTTCAAGCTCCATAATTTCCGTCGGAATAGAAATTTTAAATCATTTGTCCATATATCTACTTTCTTTGTAACACAACATGTTTTTGAGGTTTTTTTAGTAAAAAAAAAGTAAGTAATAGAAAGTTAGACCATTTAGTGATGATGGATTAAAGCTTAGCAAGTTAGACCGTTTCTTGTTAAATGAGAATCTCATTATGGGGTAACCTTTCAGTAGTTGCCTTGGATAGGAAATTATCGGATCATTGCCCGATCGTGATAAAGGATATGGAGAAGGACTTCGGGCCAAAACCAGTTAGAATATTTAATATTTGGATGATGATCCGGATTTTATTAGAGTCGTAGAGGAAGCATGAGGGAAAGAGGTTAGGAGATTTCGACTAGACTGTATATTTCGAGATAAACTAAAAAACGTCAAGGCAAGACTTCGGGTGTGGAGTAAGGAGAGGTTTGGAGGGCATAAAGAGAAAGTAGAAGCCTTAAGAAATGAGGCTATAAGATAGGAGTTGGAAGCGGAATCGAGGATTTTATCCGAGTGTGAGAGGTTGGCTTGGATAGAGGTAAGGAAACAATGAGAGGGGAAGGAAAGAGAGATTGGTAATATGATGCGGCAAAAGGCGAGAATTAAGTGGGACATTGAGGGTGATGAAAACTCAAAAAAAATTCACTCATATGTCAGGAGAAAGAACAATAAATGTAATATAAGAGGTCTCATGATTAACGGAGTTTGACGCGAGGAGCCTAATTTAATCAAAAGAGAGATGGCTCGTCACTAAAAAACATATTTTCATAAGGGGGTGATAAGGATTTAAAACGTACGTTTTTAGGGGGTCATTTAATGTCACACCCCAAAATTACCTGTTTTGCAGCGGAATGGAATACCTGGGGGATGACTGTCATAGCATCAAAGTTACAGTTATATCGAACGACCTAAAGCGTCGTTTTAAAAATATCGTTTGATTAAGTAAAATAATCAGAGTTTACAAAACATAGGTCCCAAAAGATTTCCAATGTACCAAAATGAGTTTGTTACAATCAAACGATAGTTAAGTGCATAAAATCCATGTGAGACGCGTTGTCACCGCGACTCTATGATAAGTCCACATGCATGCCATGAAGTGAATGCCTTAGATACCTGAGATAAAACATGCTAAAAGTGTCAACACAAAGGTTGAGTGAATTCATAGAGTTTGTGTTGTCATGAAAAACCTTTAAAGAACGTTCATGCAGCAAAGGCAAAGTTTTTGGTCATTGAGAATAGTCCACAAAGCAAAGGCGTTGTAAATCCACTCAGTTTCAAGTCCCGCCCATACAAAACTTGCAACATGTGTGTTCACAACCCATTGCACAAAATATAGTGTGTCTAGTAGTCAAGTATACATTGTCGTAATAGTTCACAATATAGCACCACGTATATAATAATTCAAGAATGCTTCGAACATGGGATACTTTGCACTGCTCCAACAAGGGAGACTCCTTTGTCACTCCACCACCTAGGCGAGATTTATTGAGAACGCTCCACCAATATGGCGAGACTTTAGAACGCTCCACCGATATGGCGAGACTTTAGATTGAGAACACTCCGTAATATAGTGAGACGTTCTGCTCCGGACCTGGGAGGCTTTAGGTTGCTCCGAACAAGGGAGACTTTATAGTGCTGCTCCGAACATGGGAGACTTTAGATCGATAACGCTCCGTAACATGGGGAGACGTAATATAAAGTGAGTACGGTTCATTAATACAAATCATAAGTTCATAATTAAGTTCAAGTGTTCCATTCAAAAGTTCGTAATTAAGTTCAAGAGTTTAAGTCGAGTTCAAAAGTTCAAAACAGTCAAAGAGCTCAAAACATATCAAAAAGTTCCTTTAAAAGTTAAAAGAGTTCAACTATATGTCAAAAGGTTCAAATCAAGTTCAAAGTGTTCAAATATATATGTCGAAGGGTTCAAAATCAAGGAAAGTGGTTCAAATAATAGTGTTCATAACATAGTGATCAATTTAGTTCGGGCATAATCTACTTACGAGCATAAAGAGTGAAACAAAAGACTAACAAGTTCATAATAGTTCAAACAATATAGTTTAAGTTTAGATTCAACATATAGTTGCAAATAATCGAAATTGAAATTAAAATAGTTGAGCATGTATCTCCCCCAAAAGAGTTTGTAAAATGATTAAACGAGTAAAAGTGGGGCTACGAACTCACCTGATGCAATGATTATGATGACAAAAGTAGATACACTGAAATGAGGTGCGATCTCTATCTGCAACCTAATGTGAATGATATGTTCTAATGTAAGTCATGAAACAATGTCGTGCATGCAAACTCATATGATATCCATACCACTTGTGCATTTTTGAAAATGAAGCTTATCGTCGAAATATACATTTATGACATCTTGTCATGTTATAAAATACTTTACAAGTACTTACGTTGAAACGACATCCTACAATAGTTGCTTAGTGATTTATCAAGAAATTATAGTTTATGAGTAGTTTTTGGAAAAGTTTGAGAGATCGTATATTACTCGTTACAACTTTGTTTGACGAACGGTTGAACACTTTGGAAACTAGGATAGGCGAACTCACTTTTACTAGAAGACATCGCTTTCTCAAAAGTACTCTATCGATATGAAAAATGGCTCCAAACATGGTCACTTGCGATAACCATTTTGGTCTAGTAGAAAATATATAAGTGTTAATACTTGTGTAAAATAGTCACAATAGTCATATTTAAAATGCGTATAACTTAGTCGTTATAAGTCCGTTTTCTACGTTTTATATATCCTTGATTTCGTGTTAATGTATACTAATATATTTTTGATAAATCGACTCGTTTAGATTATGTTTAAAACTCGATTTTGCCCCTTGAAAATTCCTTGACAGCTTGTATATTTTCAGAAAATTAGTTTTCGCTGTTAAACTTGAAAATAGCGTAACTTCTTCGTTATAAACCGCTTAACCTGCTCAAGCGACCACGGTTTCGTTTTAAAGTCTATTTTCTGAAAATATAAACCAAAATAATCCATGACCTGTCGAAATTTCCAGATTTTACAAAATTGGACAGCCCTTATATATATTTTGTCGAAAACGATTCCTCTTGTTTGAAACTTGTTCTAAAACATTCCAATCAACACCAAAGCTATTCTAAACCTACCATACACATTCTTAGGGTGTCATGGGTTCCTAGAATTCACCAAAAATGATAGAGTTCATGGGAATAATTATAGGATAGATAAAATTCATTATAAGTAGAAAAACAAGTAAAAAGTGGTATGAATACATATAATACTTGCATATTTTTGTACTAAAATGATAAAATAGATCAAGAATATGAGTATGAAAGTTATGAAAAATAATATGTAAGCTTACTTGGATGATTTAGTGGAAAAGATGAAAGAAACCTTAGTGAACCCTTGAGATTATTAACTAAAACCCTTTAGTAACACACAAGTGTACTTAGATGATCTTGATCTTGAAAAAAAATAATGATCTTGGTCTTGGATTTGATGTTGGCCGAACCCCCATGGATGGGCAAGAGAGTGTTTTTGCTTTTTACACCTTTTATTATGTGTTTGTACGTGTTTTTCACTAATAAAACTTTTGTATATTGCAAATATCTAGTCAATTTGTGTAGGTGTACATTATTTAGACAAGATATCTTTTATAAAAGGATGACATGGGGGGTCGGCAAGGTAAGAAATGGGGAGGGATGAGGTGTATTTTGATGACTAAATGTATATAAGTTTAAGTATGATGTGTATTTTGCACATATAATTAATTATTAAATGTAACGTTAGCTAGAAATCGATTTTAACGAAACAAAATAAAATATATCGAAGTCATAAAAATTATAAAAATACATTTTTCGTAAGTATTGAGTGAACAAATAATTATCGAATAGAATTTACGAAAACCGTCGTAAATATATATATAACAATTGAAATACCAAAATAACTTCAAGACATCAAGTAAACTAATAATATAATTTTTATAGTCTTAAAATGAGTATAAAATGTATCCGACAATTGTCGAAAGTGTCGGATCAATTATTCAAAATCGATGATCGTGCGTTAGCGCTTATTTAATAAATAAATATCGCATCGAAATATGCAAACCCATGCACGAACTAATACGAAACGATGTTACGGATGATATGTAGACTAACTCTAGTCTATATGAAATGTTCTTAATGATGTTCCATGAATACGCAACAACCCTCACGGTTACGCTGATTAGATACTCAGAAACCTAGTTTACGAAAATGATGAATAAAAATCATGAATATAAATTTTCTCCTGAATGAATAGTGTTTTGTGAATAGAAAATTTTGAAATAACCTCTCAAAATATCATATCGACTTCAAAAACGATGAATAGTAACCGATGAATAGCAAATTCCCGAGATGAATAGTAAATTTTTTTTAAGTTTGCAAAATGACCGGAAATTGAGAATTGTGTCATTTAAGCCCTAAATTGACATATTTTATAGCCGTTACGTCTTAAAATCGTTCCTTTTCACATTTTAGGTCTTTTGGAAGCAAAATGCGGGAATGAAGCATATTTGAAAGAAAATGACAAAGTCAAGATCAAAGGCCATCCAGCACACCTGACGGCGTCCCAATCAAAGGGCAACGCCGTCCCTCTATAAAAGACTCGATCAAAAGTGCATAATTCACTGTCCATTATATTTTCACAAATCATGTCACAAAAATAACACAATGTTACAAACTAACAAACCGATCAATCGAGAAACTTGCAATGATTGCCACTCCATTAATCTCTTTTCTTCGTACATAAAGCCTCCTCACTGACAGCAACCTCGCTTATGTATATGGGGAAATTAAGACCAACAGATTGCAGATGACCAAAAAAGAGTCCATGGGAAAGTCCAAGAATGCTGTTTGGCTTCATGTGCAAGAATAATCTCATAGTTATCAGCCTGCAACAAAAAAGAAGACATCAATTATTACATTGTTAGTGACTGTTGAAATCCAGCAGAATTAGCTAAGCTAAGCTTGCTAAGATATTAAGAGCAGGAGCTCACATTTCATAGTGTGCATATTTAAATTTCAAGTGTAGTTTTTTCTTTTTTCTTTTTTTTAAATAAATATCTAAGAATCACAATCCCATGTACCATTAATTGAATGAAATATCGATCCAAAAGAAATTTACGCAACCTAATCTACTTAAGAAGTTAAAAAAGAAAAAAAAAAATCAAACCAGAACCCAAAGCTAAATAATTTGCACCATCATTTGCTATTATAATAGATGCCTTATATGTCGTTTGAACAAAGGCACACCAGAAGCTTGTTTCAGTTAAAAGAAAGAAAAAAACCATCAACCACATGGAAGCCAGATAGTAGCTACCACTTGCAAAGATCTTTAAATACAAATACAATAAAAGGGTTGGTAAAGGAAAGCTTGCATTCAGGAATCTATAGGTTATACACTATGCCAATATTCAATATAACAACGGAAATGACTTCAAAAAGAAAACACATGTTACATAAAAGGTTCACCTGATTTCACACACAGCGATTTTACCAGACGACAACTTATAAGAAGCTTTAACCTTAACTAACTTATCACTAGCAACAAACTTCATTTATTAATACTTTCATCCATTGATTACAAGAACACTTTAGCAAACTGACATCACCATAACCTTTTCTTAATAGTATTAATAATTGTTAATTTAACGCTTTTGAGTTTTGGTGCAAAAAAATTGATGTTGCACCATATTTAGTGTAAAATGTCGCTGGTAAGTGTACCAGACCACATATTGCACCAAATTTATGTTTTAATTGAAGATAGTCTAGGAAATCTGATTAACTGACAAGCAGGCAAACCAAGAGTCTTATGGCAGTGTAACCGTCTGGTCGTCTAAAATCATTCGCTGATAAATCTAAATCAGTGTCACATGCAATGAATATCAAATCACCATCTTTGTCTTCATATTTGAGCTTAAAGCTTCCTAGCTTGAGCCGAAATCTTGTTGCAATCAGCTCTTTCAACTTTGTTAATCCATCTGAAAGTATGAATAGAAACCTCACAGTATTGTCTTTGTATGTTGCCTTGATAGTCAAAGGTTTCATCGAGTTTTTTAAGGTTGTTTTGGGCTGTCCAAGTTCACCAATCAGAATTGTTTCTACACGTGTGGAACTATACATAGCATGTTCTGTATGGGTCGCAAGATTATGTTCATTAAACTGCCAAAAATTCGAGGACTGGGAATCACTCTTACTAGGAGTATATGGCCACCCCTTAATACCAAGACTTGTGAAAATGCGCATCAATTTACTTCTGCTAACTTCATATATACAATGTACAAAGTGAAAATGAGAACCTTAGAAAGAAAGGACACTGTATATAAACTTGGTTGGGTTAATTCAAAAACTTTTAATAAAGGTCAAACTAATAAACTCCGTCATTCACAACTAGAGGTGGCAAAATGCGTGGGTCGGGTGTCGGGTTGGGTCACAGGTTTGAAAAAAGTGGAAAAAGTGTTTTTTTCCCCGCTAGACCCGTTGGGGGTAATTGTTATATTATTGCACTTCTTATCTAATAACAAATCGGACCTATCTATAATATTTAAGGAGACCCAATCGGAAAGACACTACAGTATATATAAACTTTATTGGGTTAATTTTAGAAACTTTTTATAAAGGTCGAACTAATCAACTCCGTCATTCACGAATCACAACAAGCAAGGCACGGAGCCAGAGTGGGTCACGGGGTCCATGGGACACCCATGGAATTTTGCAGCGCAGTGTTAATTTTTATTAGCAACCTATACTTTTCTTATATGCGTCTGGTCAAAAAAAAAAAGTGCAACTACTCTTGTTTAGTTTTTCTTACAAGTGTTTCTATTTGAATCTACTAAGTTCATAAGATTATTTATTTAACCGTTTCCATTTTGCTTAAACCTAGCTAGCCAGTTTAAAATTTAGCATAACCCAAATTGACCCATTTATAACATAGGTAAAGAGGTTATATTGTACTTACCACCAAGGATATCCGCAGCTTCCTCAAATGACTTTGGAGTCAGGTGAGGTTTAGCAGCCGCCTTAGCTGAACCTGCTTTGGCCTTAGCTGGTTTCTTCTTTGCCGGAGCTTTCTTGGTAACCGTGTTTGCGCTGGTTTAGCTTTTGGAGCCAGCTTAGCCTTAGCAGCCGGTTTCGTTTTTGCAGCTGGTTTCTTCTTAGCTGGAGCTTTTTTAGCAGTTGCTTTGGGCTTCAGCTTAGCGGCTGAAGGAAGTTTGTAAGAAGCTTTGACCTTAACTAGCTTGTGACTAGCAACTAGCTTCTTCAGCTGAGTCAACAACATTTTCTTAAAGTTGACAGGCAGATGGTACTTATGCTTCTTGAATAAACTTCCCAATCACATACTGACTCGACCCGTTACGTTCCTTCAACATCACTAACCATCTAAACACAAACAAAACCAAAAATTAAAATAAAAAATAACAGCATTTAACGAATTTAACAAAGTTGTAAGTAATGAAATTACCTCCAAGTAAGGAGGATGTTTTCTAAGCGCAAGTGATTTCCTAGCTTTCGAATGGATAACACCGTTACTCATCACTGTAAATATTTGGATCAAACACACACACAAAACACACACTTAAATCAAAATGTACCATCATATTTGTGATCCAGCCCTCCATTTATATACCCCTCAAACCGCAGTAAAAACATAGACAACAAACAACATAAAGGCTCGAGCTTTTTTCGTCTATCAAGATTTGTTTTTATGCATATGCAGATCGAGACTGTACCCTTGTATGGTTGTGCTCGCCTACATATGTGACAAAAAACATTGCTGAATCATCCAAACACTGCTCCACATGACATATCACCCTTGTCCTCCTGTTCTAGTATAGTGGCAAATGTAAAATAGTGAACCAATAACAGTGGATCTTCCTTTAATGTCCTGCATAATTAACTGTCCATTATATTTTCAGAAATCATGCCACAAAATTAACACAATGTTACAAACTAACAAACCTGTTCAATCGAGAAACTTGCAATGATTGCCACTCCATTAATCTCTTTTCTTCGTACATAAAGCCACAGCAACCTCGACTATGTATTTGGGGAAATAAAGACCAACCGATTGTAGATGACCAAGAAGGAGCCCATGGGAAAGTCCAAGTATGTTGTTTGGCTTCATGTGCAAGAATAATCCTCATAATTATCAGCCTGCAACAACAAAAAAATAAAACCTTAGTTATTACATTGTAAAGGTAGTGACTGCAGAATCAACAAACCTAAGCTTGATAAGATATTAACAGCAAGAGCTGACATTTCATAAAAAAAAACAGCAGGAGCTGACATTTCATAAAAAATGTAGTGTGCATATTTAAATTTCTCAAGTGTAGTTTTTTTTGGGTAAAGGGGATATACCCGATGAAAATAAAAGTTAATATTAAGTGGAGATGCGGGGGATCGAGCCCCGTGCCTCTCGCATGCAAAGCGAGCGCTCTACCATTTGAGCTACATCCCCTTCTCAAGTGTAGTTACATATCTAAGAATCACAATCCCATTTACCATTAACTAAATTATCACACCAATACTCTTGAAGTCTCAATCGAAAGAAACTAACACAACCAGAAGCCTTAAAAAAGAAAGCTAAATATTTTGCACCTTCATTTGCTATATATTACATGCCTTAACAATTAGAAAATAATTCCAACATAAAGTTTCTCAATCACTAGGGCACTCCTCAAAGAAACCTATTAGAAAATAAAAACCGCAAAAATACGTATACAGGTATAAATACACACTGTTTTATTTAGAAGAAGACTTTAAATACAAACATGACATTATTTACCAACAGTTTTACCAATTGATTACATGACACCTTGACAAAATTACATTAGCAGAAACCCTTGTTTAATACTCCGTGGTATCAATACATAGATACCCTTTATTAATAGCATTAATAGAAGTTAATTTGATATTACACCAAATTTGGTGTAAGAAGTCACTAGTAAGTGTGACAAACTAAATATTATACCAAATTTGATGTCTTGATTTAAGCGACCTGATTAATTAACAAGCATGCAAACCACGAGTCTTATGACAGCTATTTCACCGTCTGGTAGTCTAAAATCATCAACAGATACACTTAAGCAACTGTCACATGCTATCAATATCATATCGCCATCTATATCTTTATATTTGAGGCTAAAGCTGCCTAGATTGAGTTGAAACCTTGTAGCAATCTGCTCTTCTAACTTCATAAATCCATCTGAAAGTTTGAATGAAAACCTTACAATGTCCTTTTTGTATGTTGCTTTGATAGTTAATATTGTTTCGGGCTGCGCAAGTTCATCAGGCAGATTTGTTTGTACTTGCTCGTGGCGAATAGGTGTGGAACTATGCTTACCATGTTTGCTAAAGGTGGCAGGACTAGGAATTATATTTGTTGTAAAATGTGGTTCATTGGATCCCTTAAAAGTCGAGTTAAGGGAATCACTTTTATCAGTCTCATATGGCCACCTTGACACACCTAAACTTCTGCAAAGGCGCTTCAACGTTGCTCTGCTAGCTATATATACAATGTACAAAGTGAAAGTGAGGATTTTAGAAGTGTTTTAAAACTTCGAACCTAACCAGGAGGATGCACTAATGATCTCCTATATCCAAAACAAGTGATTAAATATGGAATTTGCTATGTTAATATGACATTTTTATTCAACCATTTTCAGTTTCAATTAAATCTAAAGCTTGCCTAGTTTAAGATATAACAACCCAACGTCTAACCGGCCATTTATAGGCAAGAAGTTATAAAAATGCCACATTTAGACATTACCAACAAGCGAATATTGATTATACTCACCACGAAGGATGCCCGCAGCTTCCTCCATTGGCTCTCCAAAGTGTTTGATAATTTCCTCCAAAGTAATTAGCCTGCCACTTGTCTTTGGAGCTACTTTAGCTGGAGCTTCCTTCCGCGGCATCCATCTAGTCGATGTCCTTGCTACTTTAGCCACCCCCTTCGCACCTGGCTTAGCCTTAGCCTTTGGAGCGGTCTCAGCTTTAGCTTTTGGAGCCGGCTTAGCTTTAGCTGGAGCAGACTTAGTTTTTGCAGGTGCGGTTGGTTTCTTCTTAGCCGGAGCTGCTCCCTTCTTGGGCTTGGCGGCTGCAACTGTTTTAGCAGCTGAAGGAAGCTTGTAAGAAGCTTGGACCTTAACTAACTTGTGACTAGCAACTAGCTTCTTCAGCTGAGTCAACAACATTTTCTTAAAGTTGACAGGCAGCTGGTTCTTATGCTTGTCTTGAATAAACTTCCCAATCGCATACTGACTCGACCCATTACGTCCCTTCAACGTCACTATCGCATCACCTATCATCTGTAAACACATCTAAAACCACAAATTAGGGGGTGTTTGTTTAAGCTTATATGTGGGCTTATGAGCTTATTTGTTATTGGCTTATATTTCATAAGCCCCAATTTTGCGAGACTTGAGGAATTATACAAGTTTATTAGGATATGATAAAATTATATCCTGCCCATAAGTCTCAAGGAAAATTGGGGCTTACAGCAGTTACAACACTAACGCCCTAACGGCGTTTTTACGCAAATTAACGGCGTTATGCCGTTATCACCCTTGGACCTCCGGCGTTATTGCAGCGTTAGTCCCTCCCCGTTAACCCCTTAACGCCGGTTATTTGGGTTTTTTTTTTTTTTTTTTCATTTATGCCCTAAACGAGGTATTGTTTTAAATTGTTGAGAATGTTATTGACGTTATTGGAATGTTATTGTTGTGGGTGTTTTGAGGATGTTAATGTTAAATGTTAAAGCTGATGTGACGCTGACGTGAACGGTGTTATTGGTGTTACGTTGTTATTGTTGTAAGTGCTCTTATAAAATATAAACTTAAATCAAATAAGCTCTTTGACAGCATTTTATGGAGTTTAACGAAAGTTGTACTTAATGAAATTACCTCCAAGTAAGTAGGATGTTTTGTAAGCGCAACTGATTTCTTACTAGCTTTCGAATGGATAACACCGTTACTCATCATCACTGTAAATATCACCACAAACTAATTAATAATCACAATATATCTGGATCACACACACACAAAACAGACACTCAAATAAAAATATGTAATAACAGAATAACAAAACAGACACTCAAATAAATATATAATAACGGACCTGTTGTTTGTTGGAGATGTGAGAGGAAAAAATGATGAGTTGGGATTTGTTTGATGTTGCTGGGAAAGGAGATGGGTTTATATATGGTGAAATGTGCACAGTGCACACTCTTATTTTTTTATCGGCAGACTCAATTACGTGCATCAAACAGTTGTACGTTTAGTATATTTTGCTTTAAATACATATACATTGAACTGTCCGTATAAAAATTGTAAGTGTCCAAATCACTTATAAGTGATGTCATAGAAATAAATCAGTGGGGACCTCCACGAGGGGTGATTAATTAATTAGTTTTAGTTGAACAAGGTTGTCAACTGGCATTCATTCCTCGACACATATTCAAGATAAAAGCATTACGTGATTTGCACTGATTAGGACATTTAAGTTTATTCGTGTTTTGTTTTGTTTTGTTGAAATCTTCACAATTAACTTTATATTTTCATCTATATGAGGTTATAAATGTCTAAACACAATGAATTGGAGTGTTATAATTATTTGATGGAGTGTGCAAATCATCTACCATTTATAATACATGTTTTAAGACTACGATTTAATGATATGATATTTAATAATAAAGTTCTGGATGAAAAACTTGAAGTATACCAAGGGGCTGTTTGACAAAAAATATGGTTTAGCACTGAATGAATCAACGATGCTGAATGAATCAAAGACTCTGAATGAACTTACTTCTGAATTAAAATGAGTTGTTTGACAAATGTTTTAAATCGACGCTCTGAATGACACAAATTACTAATTTAACCTTGTGTCATATATAATGAAAAGGGAATTACATATATACCCAATGAAATTTATATATTTGCATATTTTCTCAAAATACAAAATTTTAATGCATGATTTATAATAGTATTTAAGCATATTTTGAAAAAAATATGTAAATATACATGATTTGCAATAATATTTAAAAAATGTAGAATATTAAAATGACATAGTGTACTCTGATTTTGGCATAGTGCAATGAATACCTATTAAACAACTTTGTAGAATATTAAAATCGTGCGAAACAACTTTGTAGAATTAATAAATTAAAAAAATGACATAGTGTACTCAATACCTATTAAACAAATAGGCAAATAAGGGTGCGTTTGGTATGCGCCTATCGGAATGGATCTATGGATTTCATTCCGATTAATGGTGTTTGTTTAGTGGGTCCCGGAATGAAATGGGTATGTTATAGTCATAGATTCATTACACACCAATTTGGTGTCTATGAAATCCATTCCCGCGAGCCCCCCTCTTTTCCACTATAAAATTCAAATATCTATACACTTTTTCATTTCATATTTTATTAACCAAACATAAACAATTGTAATGATACACTTTTTCATATCCATTGTCATTCTACCTCATACCAAATCCGATACCCATTGCTATTTCTAGCAACAAACCAAACGGGCCCTAAATAATACCTATTAAACAAATAGGCAAATAAAAATGACATAGTGTACTGATTTGTGGTGATGTGTTAGCCACTGAATGATTTTCCACACCTTCCTATGCAAAATCGTACAGAAGAACATTGAATGACTCAGTAGATTATTTTTGTTTATCAAACAATTGAAGTGCTGACCGAATCAAAGGCAGCCTCTTAAACACCCCATTAAGTGCCTATCAAACACCCCTTAAGTCTTTGAAGAAAAGCTTTTCAAACTTTCATTGCAATGCAAAAAACCCTTTAAAAGACTTTTTAGAATAGTAAAAAACTTTTAACCATTTAATGCATTGCGCATAAACATCTTTGTTAGAGCATCCACAATGCTCCAAGTCTTTAATGACTTAAAGCATTGAATGCATAAGCTTTCTAATTAATTTTGTTATAAAAAATTCATTTTGTAAATCTTGCTCCAATGCAAAAACTAGTCAAAAAGCTTTTCATTAATGAGGATACAAGTAAAATGCATTGCTTCAAACACTTGACAAACTAAAACCTTTTACTAAAAGCTTTTACATAAAGCCTTCTATTGCAATGCTAAAAAGTCTTTAAAAGATCTTTTACAAATAGTAAAAAGCTTTTCAAAAACTACGTATTGCGGATGCTCTTAATCAATAGCTTCTCAGAGGGTATAACAGAGCTTCTGGGTACATGTGGCAATTTATGCTAAAAAAATAGCTAAATGGAAAAAAAATTAAAAGATTTGAACATATTTTGTCGCTCTTATTTTTTTGAAATGGGTATGTATTACTCATTTAAAAGTTAAATGGGTATTAATGGACATATGTTTTTCTCTCAATTGAAGAACATTAAATTGTTTTTAATGAAAAACATGTACATATAGTGATGACGTATAGTCCACATTCGGGCCACGAACCCGACTAATGACCGCTACTAGCGAGCCCAGCATGGACTAGGCTAAGCCGATAAGGGTTTGGGCCCACGAAGGCCCAAACCCAAAGTTATTTATGGAATAAGATATCGGATATCTCCTATCTTTGGAGATAAGCGTTTACCAACCGACTTAGGCGGGGTACGCCGAAGTTTGGGGAACACGAAACCAACAAGGAGTTCGTGTGTATATAAAGGGAACCCTATCCCTCATTAAAGGTACGATCTAAAACCCTAACTCTCCGATTAACTCTAAAACCGATTACTTACTCTCACGCCGGAGGATAATCGTGGGAGACAATCCCACGATAAGCCTAACGGTGTTTTCTGTTTACTTAGTACGCAGGTCTCAAGCATCAAGATTCAATTGGTACGAGAACCGGAGTCCAAACAAGGAACACCCAACTTTTGTATCAACAAGTGGCGCCATCCGTGGGACCATCACTAAGAACTAAGAACTATAATGACAAAGCAAGGAAATCAAAACCAACGATCGCATGGCGACATACATGGGAAGAAGCAAAAAGTGGGTCGGCTTAAACAAGCCTCGGGACAACCAATACCGCTAGAAACCAAGGATCGTGCCCAGATCCGTCTTCCCGACGGTGGAACCACGCCGGGACAACCCATGCCACCACTACCACCACTGCGCAGAAGGTCCATCACGCACTCCTTTTACCACTCCACTCCAATCGGTGCTAGAAACGGACCTCACAAAAGCACCGATGCACCGACCAAACAAGGGTCTAGTGGTAGAAATGACACCCTTGCTCTGAAGGGGTTGCGCTGAACTAGCGCCAAGTGATTTCGTGTCTCAAAACTACGAAACCTTGGCGCTTCTCATGCAAGAGGAAGCGAAAAGAGGTCGTCGAGTTTGCACGCCCGACCGACTTCGCCCGAATATGAGATATCTCCACCGCCATCGGGGACAAGCGCGGAAGGATAACCGACAACCCCGCTTTTTACCGTGATCGGGAGGAGGGTTGAGAATGATGAAGCAATGAACATGCAGTACTTGGGAACACGAGGAAGACGGACGGCGCACCAATGTCCACGCCAGGCTTGGTAGCCGCAGGTCCGTGACAAATCGACGACGATACTCTCCAAGTGAAAGCCCTTCAAGCGGAACTCGAGGACAATCGCGCAAGCGCCGAAAGAGGAAAACTCGTCCTCTAGTAATTCCTGACAACGAGGATAGCGAAACCGACATCGGAAGTCCAGGAGGAAGTATCGCGACCGTGAGGATGAAGACATATCCTTCCGTGGCGCCGCTAAAAGTAGATGCGCTCACCGACGATCGCTGATTTCTCGTAAAATAAAAGGAGGCGATGCCCGCCAATGTGAAAACCTATGATGGGACAGTGATCCCGACGATCACCTCAAAATTTTGAATCACCGCTACCATCGAAAATCGCCACAACCCCGTGTGGTGCCACATGTTCAATTCCACACTAGTGGGAAACGCCAAACGGTTCAAGAAGCTTCCACGCAGAAGCATTGATGGCTTTGAAGAGTTGCGAAGGCGTCACCGAACTTCACTCAAAGGAAAAAGTGCGCTAAAACCCCGTCGAACTCGCCAGGGTGAAACAGCACGGGAATCCACGAGCGCTTCGCTCAAAGATGAGTGCATACAAGTCAAGGCATGCCCCGGCATCAAGATCTCAGGGTTCATGAACGGGATCAATAACCCATAACTCATCAAAAGGCTGAATGACAGAATCCCCCAAACATTTGATGAACTTATGAAGCGCACAAGGTCCTTCATCCAAGGAGAAGCCGCCGCGGCAGATAGCAAGAAAGGTTACTCAAACTATAGGTCACAAGAACAACCTCGGAGACAATCCATTGACCAGAGTAGCAACCGCAACAAGAACTACCACGGCCAAGGGAGTGGACGGGATAACGACAAGTATACCCCGCTCACAAAGACCCCAAAGGAGATATTCGCAACGGAAGGCGCGAACTTCCCAAGACCCCCACCAATGCGCACCCCAGAGGATCGACGCGTGGGGAGTGGATACTGTGACTATCATGGGCAGAAGGGCCACACCACCAATGAATGTGTCCAATTGCGCCAGTTAATTGATAAACTAGTAAAAGAAGGCAGATTGGACCACCTGGTTAAAAACATCAAGGAAGGGAAGGATAAGCAAAAGACTGGGAACAAGAAAGAAACACCTAAGGATAAGGCCGATACCATATACATGATACAATCATGGCAGCGGATGACTAGGCAAAAGATCAGCCATAAATTCTCCCGTGGAAGCGAAATATCTTTCCCACCTTGATCGCGGACAACGCAGCGAATAGAACCGCTTACCATTGAAATTAATGCAGGGGTCACGATATCCACCGCATGTATGTTGATGGAGGAGCATCCGCGATATAATGTACGAACATTGTTTCAAGCGATCGCGACCGAGATACGCAGCCAACTAAGCCCGCCACAACGGTATTGATCGGTTTTACAGGAGAAAAGATATGGCCCATGGGCAAATACGCTTACTAGTCAATGTTGGTAATAAGGAACACCGACGACAACCGATGAATTTTATGGTGATCAAATCCCTTCGCCATACAATGGCATTATCGGAAGACCAGGATATCACCATACGCTGCAGCACCATCTACAACACACGGGATGCTCAAGTTCCCAGTGGAAGGAGGTATTGTTACTCTCACAATGCCACTGCACCACCTAGAGAATGTAACACGATTACATGTGAGACGGCAGACGCTCGTAGAAACGCAAACCTAAAGTACCAAACCCGCAGGATTGCAATTCATCCCGAGTACCCGGATCAAGAAGTATCGATCGGGGATCGCCGTCTCGATAGAGGTAGGCAGCCGTGCGCACTCTTGCAAAAGAACTGGATATCTTTGCATGGGAACCAAAGCACACGACCGTGTACCACGCCGAATTACGAACACAAGTTGAGAATCCGACAAGGATACTCTCCAAGACGTCAAAAGAAGCGCGCCAGCTCCGGAGCGCGCACAAGCAATTCCGCGTATACACAAACTTGTGGACGCAGTATCATGCGAGAGGTCTATTACCATGACCGGCTTTCAAACCCAAAGGATGGTCAAGAAGAGCGATGGTAGTTGGAGAATGCGCGGACTTCACAGATCTCAACAAGGCATGTCCACAAGATCGCTACCCGCCACCGAGATAGACCGAAGATAGAGTCTTTGTGTGGATACCCACTTAAATGCTTCCTTGACGATACAAAGGATACCACCAAATCCGATGGCTAAGGAAGATGAGGAAAAACGGCCTTCCACACAAGCCAAGGCGCCTATTGCTACACTAAAATGCCCTTTGGCTTGAAGAACGCAGCGCCACCTACCAACGATCGGTAGATAACGATTTGAAAACAGGTGGGCCGCAACCTAGAGGTTTACGTTGACGACCTTGTCATAAAAAGCCACACCGAGGATGAATTGCGCGTGACATGAGGAAACGCTTAAGACACTACGAGATATCAACATGAAGCTAAATCCTAAGAAATGCACTTTTGGCGCTACAAAAGGCATGTTCCTTGGATATTTGATAGAGCCCGATGGCATTAAACCGTGTCCAGAAAAAACGAAGGCTGTCATCCAACTACCTTCACCGCGCACGTTGAAGGAGGTCCAATCCCTGAACGGAAAGCTAGCTGGTTTGAACAGATTCTTGTCCAAATCAGCAGAAAAGTCACTTCCTCTCTTCAAAACGCTCAAGAAGTGTACGAAGAAGGGAGATTTTCGCTGGACCACGGAAGCAGAAGAAGCCTTCATACAGCTTAAACAACACCTAGCAGCGCTCCCCACGCTAGTCGCACCCCGACCAGGGGAAGAATTAATTATGTATTTATCTCATGACCTGTGGAGCAACAACAGTAAGGTCGTTGATGACAGAATTCAAAGGCAAACACCGATATATTTTGTAAGCAAAGCACTCAAGAAAACAGAGATTAACTACAACAAGAATGGAAAAGTTGGTCCTAGCATTAGTGTTCGCCGCCAAACGGTCAAGCATGTACTTCCAGCACACCCAATAGCAGTGATCATGCATCAACCGATCAAGCAAATCATCTCCAAACCCGACGATCGGACGACCGCAGTGGAGTGTGTTGCTAGGTGAGCATAACATCTCCTGCTGCACCACGCATCGCGTTAAGCGGGCGATACTAGCGACTTTATCATCGAAAACCGGATATCGAGGACTTACCTCACAAGGTAAGGTGGCAATACAAGACCCATGGATCTTGTTCACGACGGATCTTCATGCATGGATGGGTCGAGCGTGCCTTATCCTCACAAGCCCGTAGGAATGGAATTCACTTACGCACCGCGCTTTGAATTCACAACGACAAACAATGAGGCGAGTATGAAGCCCTAATCACGGACTACGATTGCAACTCGAATGGGCGACGAACTGAAGCAAATGTGGATTCCCGCCAGTGGCCAACCATGTGTTGGGCGAGTATGTGGCTAAAGAAGAAAACATGATCCAATACCTCGACAAGACCAAGTCACGATACAGAGTTTCGACGGTGTTTACCATCAAGGTGTCCCTAGAGGGAAAATCGAAAGGCGGATGCACTAAGCAAGATTGCATCCACAAGCTTCGCACACCACAAAACAAGTGTTGGTGGAACGTGAAGAGCAAGTCCATCTCGTAGATGGAAATATCCACTGTAATAGAGGAGGAAGGTCCTACGTGGATGACACCAATAATGGAATTCATAAGCGGCGTATTGCCCCAAGAGCGTAAGGAAGCCCAAGAATACGGCGACAACACGTAGGTTTGAACTTCGAGACGGTATACTATATCGACGCCCTTTCGCAACCATGGTCTACCGTGTCGGCCCCCGCAAGCAAATTATGTACTCCGGAAATCCACGCGGTTCATGCAAAGATGCATTCAGACCACGGTCCGTGGTGGCGCGCTTTACGGTCAGATACTATTGGCCCACCATGCACCGTGATGCGCGGGACTTAATAAGAAAGTGCGGCGATCGCTGTGTTCACAGCACCCGCCCCACGCCAACCACAACAGAACTAACACCTATTACGGCGCCATGGCCATTTTACAAGTGGGTATCGATATTGCGGTCCCTTCCCTTCCCCTGCATCGCAGAGGATTGAAGTTCCTCATAGTAGCCATAGACTACTTCACCAAGTGGATCAAGCAAAGGCGCTTGTAACAATTATCGCAATCGTGTAAAACGCTTTGTTTGGGAAAATATTGTATGCCGCTTCGACTACCTGGGAAATCATCTCGACAACGGAAACAATTATGTGACAACCCTTTCAAGGACCGGTGCGAAAAGTTGAATATCACACAAGACTTCGCGTCGGTTAAACACCCACAAACCAACGGTTTAGTAGAGCGGCAAATCAAGTCTGGGTGAAGGAATTAAGGCACGCCCGACAAGCACAAAGGAAGGTGGGTGGAAGAATTATCGCATGTTCGCGGGCACACCGCACTTCAATCAAAACTAGCACGGAGACACTCCTTTTCTCTCGTCTATGGGATGAGGCCGTCATACCACCAAATTGGGATGCCAACTATTCGCACCATCAAGTCAATGTTGCAACCAATGACGACGAACGGCGATCGAATTAGACCTCGTAGAAGAGAGACGCGAGCTGCAGCCTATATGTGAAGCGAGATCCAAAGCAAAATGAAGGGATACTATGATGCTAAAGTGCGAAGTGTTTCATTCGCACTGTGCGACTTCAGATATCGCGCCAATGATGCGAGCCACGCAGAAGATACAGGCAAACTTGGACCAAAGTGGGAAGGACCCTATGAGGTTACTGAAGCATTAGGAAAAGGCGCGTACAAACTACGAGACATGGATGGTCGTGAACTACCACGCACATGGAACATTTGCAACCTTAAGAGATGTTATCTCTAGGAATGTCTTATTTACATTTTGTTTTACTTAGGCAATGTCTTATTTATTTTCTTTCACAAAAACTTGCAAGTATTAATAAAACGTCACGGTTTCTAGCTAACTCCGTGACACATTTCAATTTGTTATTTCTATATACTTTATGTCTTAACATTTTTATCTTTTGCCTACATGGCGTGCATGCACTTAATAAACCCACGATGGTAAAAGGATGAGTAAACCTACTAAATAACTCGTTGAGTAAGAGGGTTGCAAACCCATCAACATTGGATCATGTATCCTTGTTAAACACCTTATTCTCAAGACGTTGGGATAAGTTCGGTGCACATCCCACGATGGGTGCGCAACAATGCATACTGTGCGCGTTTAACAATTTAGGAATCAAGACACTTGACTCCTTGATATGATATTTACAGTACTTAGGAATTATGTTTCAAGTATACCGTGACTTTCATACATGATTATGAACTTCAGATATTATTTCAAGACTTATGTAACAGCTTTGATTCTTAGACAACAAGTACGCTTTTTATGCAAAGACGAATAACTAAGAACAAACATTACAAGTCGCAACCACATTCAACAAAAGTAATATTTCATTAAGTACCACGCTTTTACAAAATATTATTTACAACACAAGTTACACTCTATAAACTCCTACAACGCCTAAGAGATGAGCTCCCACACGGCTCACAAGATCCCCAACCTCGCTTAGCTTCTTCAACAAGTCCGAGTCTTGGCGGATACCGTGGCAACACTAACCGAGACTCCATCGACACGGGAGATGAGTCGCGCCAATACCGCACAAAACAGCCTTGCCTTTAATACCTTCCTTCTTGGCAAGTCTCGTAGCATGAGCTTCCAAGACTTGCTTTAAAGGAACTTCTTTCTCCAGGGCAAACGGATTCAAGATATCGCGAGGCGAGCAAACACAGCACCGCACTGGACTCATTGGGTTTCAAAAATAATCAAGTCACGCCTCCGCATTTTCAAAGACGATGTCGAGCCAAGGTTAGCCCTCCATAATTACCCCTATGGGATAATCCGGTCGCGCCCAATTCAAGAATAAGAGGCAGCCCAATAGCTTCATCTTCCCATTGTGGCAACCGATCATCATACGCATTCTCATTATAGCCATGTACCTTATCAGCAGGCACCTTCAACAGATCAGCCTCGTGGAGCTCCTCTACGGCTTCGCTTTGCCCGCGCCAACGCCAAGACCGCACAACCCCCAAATGCGTCCACTACCTCCTGCGACTCCAAGGTACTGAGGGCAGCTAGGCGCAGACCATGGCCGATGAGCCACCAAGGCCAAAGAATAGTAGACATGAGTCGGGATATAACTCCTCATCATACTCAATGCCGAGCTTGCGAACTTCATCTCCTCGCCCAAAGGAGCTTCCTACAGTTGCACCAAAATTCTCCAACCGAGACCAACTCTTCCTTCCCTTCTCAAGATATTTCAACGCCCATATACACGATGCCTTATACTCACCGATGCAAGACGCCCCGACTTATTTGGCCCAAGAAGGCCATCTTTTCTTCAAGAAGTCTTTGGGCGACGCGCTCATAGCCTCTACTCAACCTTGGCACTAGCCATACGTGCCTCCAAAGAACAAGAATTTGTTGGTCCTTTGCAAGCGCCCGCTACTTTCTCCCGAGTACTTAGCCTTTAGTTGCAAGAACCAACTTAGCTTGGTGTGCAGTAGCTAGCACCGCATCTTCAACCACCGATCCATTGGCGCATCCCCGAGGCCAATGGCTCGCGCTTGTTTCTTTGGTTCAAGACTCAAAGACGAACAGACTAGCCTTTGGGGCGACTCCACGATTGTTCAACATCGCACGCAAAATGAGGATTAGCGATTATTTCATAACATCAACAGGAATGCGATACGGGCTTTAAGAATAATACTTACTCAGGTGAGCCCCGAGGAACGAGGAGAGGCAACATCACTGGATGATGATTCCACGACATGGATAACATGACGCTTCTTCCTGGAGGAGCTTGCGCCATCGCCACCAAGCGCTCTCTTGCGCTTCAATCCATGGCTTTCCTCCTCCTCTTCTTCAACGCTTTCAGCCACATTTGCATGCGAAAGCTCTACTAACGGGGAGGGAACCCTAGGGCTAGGCACGCTTTGTAGAGGAGTTGCCTCCAGCGCGGCGGAAGAACTACCCCCCGTTTCTCCCAACTGCATTTCCAAGGTACGCCCCGCTGTAGCCTCTAGAATGGGCTCTTCCCCCTCCTTCAACGGGCGCACCCCCACAGTGACCTGGCGCGGCTTCGCCAATTGTACCACTCCAAATAGATCCATCTCTGCGCAACAGAAGACAACAACAAACAGAGTTACATAAAGTGCAAAAGGAAAAAGAAAAGCTTACGTTAATAAAGTAAAAGGATGTGAAAGGACGAGCACCCACCCCGCCATCCGTGTCAAGAAGATTGGCACTCGTCAGTCCGCCAAAATAATTGCGACTAATGCCCACGCACCAAAAATTCCTGGTAGGAACCGATGGGAATACGATTGGCGCTATCGATTTGCATCGCCGCACAGATGAACCAGGAGGGCGCCATCCTTCGGCAACGAACTCGGGTGTAGAAATCAAAGCGCCATGGGAACAACGCTCATCGACCCGTAAAAATTCTCCTCCAATCCCTAAGCGCGCCCGCTTATCGGTGTAACATTGTGGCCCCCGCGCGCTTAGCGAACGAGACCCACCCGCTTGACCACGCCGTGTGGTAAAACGCGCGAAGAGGTAGATGGTGGGATTAATCGCCAATAATCGGCAATTAACCTCAAGTTTGTTAATTTTGTTGCACCTATACAAAGGTACCGAGAGATGCGCAGCGATAGTAGTTTAAAACATCGCATAAATAGGGATGGAGGCACACGCTGATTCGCAAATTCAAAAACGCAGATACCCCTACCTTCCCTGGGAAG
This sequence comes from Chrysanthemum lavandulifolium, assembly GCA_022545495.1. NCBI lineage: Eukaryota > Viridiplantae > Streptophyta > Magnoliopsida > Asterales > Asteraceae > Chrysanthemum > Chrysanthemum lavandulifolium. The sequence goes on along the minus strand of CM040241.1, from coordinate 89,023,929 downwards.
TCCGCTATTGACGCCTTCATAGCCGGCACCTCCTACCGCAGAGCCATCGGATATAATAATCCGAGGTGAACTCACGCAGCTCATCCCCGGTCGATCGGAGGTGAAGTCGACAAACCACGGACCATGGTGTAGTTTTTAAAGCGCGCGCGTTACCTTTGAAGTATTAAGGTTTTCTTGCTGGAAAGGTTGAAGCTTTTTTAACAATGGCGGAAATGATTTTACCGTGATAATCACGCTGATAAAGAGGCGGAAGGTTATATAAGTTTCTTCATCCACGCGATGAACGCCACGTGGATCCCACTATCTCTAATTGAGTGGATAGGATCTGTTGATGTGACGCGGTTACAGTTACTTTCCCCCGATTTACGAGGCATTCATTTGAAATATTTTGTCTAGATTCACCGTGTATCTTTCAAGGCGGGAAACTTTTTTGGCTTCTTTGCTACGCTTCGCAGATTTTATTGGTCAGAGTTATTAGTCTAGCATCCGCAGCTCACACACGCGCATACTAGACCTGGGGACATGATGACGATAGTCCACATTCTGGTCACGAACCCGACTAATGACCGCTACTAGCGAGCCCAACATGGACTGGGCTAAGCCGATAAGGGTTTGGGCCCACGAAGGCCCAAACCCAAAGTTATTTATGGAATAAGATATCGGATATCTCCTATCTTTGGAGATAAGCGTTTACCAACCGACTTAGGCGGGGTACGCCGAAGTTTGGGGAACACGAAACCAACAAGGAGTTCGTGTGTATATAAAGGGAACCCTATCCCTCATTAAAGGTACGATCTAAAACCCTAACTCTCCGATTAACTCTAAAACCGATTAACTCTACTCTCCCACGGAGGATAATCGTGGAGACAATCCCACGATAAGCCTAACGGTGTTTTCTGCTTACTTAGTACGCAGTCTCAAGCATCAAGATTCAATTGGTACGAGAACCGAGTCCAAACAAGGAACGCCTAACTTTTGTATCAACATTGTTTTTATTGTTGAAAATCTTGTAAAAGTATATTTGTGTTTAGGTTTAGTATGTTTGGGTTGTGAAGTTGATATCATATGTACCGTTAATCATTAAGCAAAAAATACACCATCGCAACAAGCATTGAATTATCTTTCTATAAGCGGACACTTTGATATACTTTTGACAAACTTTTTAGTCGTTAAGGGGTCTTTGTGTAACTTTATCTTCTATTTAATCAGTCCCCTAATCTAGGGTTAGATAACGGTGTGAAGCGATCATTGTCTCACACTCTCTCTTTCGATCATTGCATTGATCTTGTTTCTTCTTTGTATTTTACGGTTATTGTCTCATTGACATTAATCTAACCTTGTAACACTTTGGATACTATTGTTGGTTTAATCTAAGCCGACTATTGAGGCTTAGGTTTGAATAAAGTATTGTTGTGAACTATTGTTGCTTATACTTTCGTGACATGGTATCGAGCGTCGGGCTCATAATCATAGTTGATTCACCATCCAAGGGTTTCTTCGAGAAACTGGGGACATCTCTTGGCAACAATTGGTGGTTTGGGGTTATTGCTATTGGCGTAATCACCGGTTATTTTCTATTCAAAATTAGCCCTAGACTAAGTGAATCTAGGGTAATTGTGATTTGTTCTTTCGGCGATATTGCTCTGTAAGTCTACTCTCATCTTCAACCATCGTTACTTAAGTCTTCGTGGGTGCAAACGGGTAGACTAACATCTTGATTCGCCACCTTGAGTGGCATGAATACTACTCTGGTTTACCCAGGTCCACAGTGCTTGGTGCTTGTTGTTTCTTAATTACAAAGTCTTATTTATTTTTATCCGCTCATTATCCGCTCTAGTCGTTATCTCTTTGTCTGTGTTATTTGCTTGTCTTATTGTTTGCATTATGGTATTGGTGATGATAATATTGGGTGGTTCTTCCATCGAGAAAAGCTTATCCTTTGGTGATGCTTTGTATTTACACCCTAATAACACCAATGGTACTCCTATTATTTCCATCAAACTCACTGGAACAGAAAATTATAAAATATGGAATATGGCCATGACCTTTGCCTTAAGGAATCATAATAAGTTAGGGTTTATTAATGGTACTTGCATAAGAGATGACTTAAATCCTAGTCTTGCTAATCAATGGGATACATGTAACTCTGTTGTGGTTACTTGGATTCTTAACTCTCTCAGTCCTGAATTATTTGCTGGTGCTATCTATGCTAAAACTGCTTATGAAATGTGGAATGATCTTAATGATACTTATGATAAGGTTGATGGTTCAAATATTTTTAATTTGCATAAAATATAAACTCTCTTAGTCAAAATAGGTCCTCTCTTGCGATTATTACAACAACCTTAACTCTTTATGGAAACAATTTGATTGTATGATTAGCTTGCCTCCCGCACTTGTGAGGTCGCAAAACATTTTGAAAACACAATCGCCTAATCAAATTAATGCAATTTCTTATGGGTCTTGATGACACTTATGTTCCTATCAAGTAATATTTTAACCGAGACCCTTTCCCTAATGTCAAAACCGCTTTCTCTGTTGTCTCCGAGAAGAATCTCATAGAAATGTGTCATCTAGGAATAGCTCGCTAAACCCAATGCCACGCTTTTTTTTGCAAAACTTTTGATAGTGGAAAATTTTTTGATAACAAAAAAGGATCTAACAACAACAATTTCAATAAAGGTTCTGGTTTTAATGCTGGCAACAACTCTAATAACAGAGGACCAAACATGAATCTCAAATGCACTAACTGCAAAAAACCTAGTCACACTGTTGATAGATGTTATGATCTTGTTGGTTATCCTGCTGGATATGTCAAAAGGAACTTTAATGCTAAACCTTTCGAATAACAATGTTTTCACCGATGCTAATCATGTCACCGATAATAGAGCTAGCAACTCTCCGCTCTTTGTCTAATGAATGCCTCCGGACTTATGAGTCTTCTTAATGACAACAATGTGTCCTCTCGCTAATGCCAACATGGCGGTAAATTTGTTTCAGAACCTTCTTTAATGGCGGTCAAGTTTAACATAAACTTCAACAAATTTTTAACAACAACACAAAGACCTTATCCGAAACATCGCCTTGGTTGGATTGTTGACTCGTGCAAATCAAAGACATGACCGATCTGCAAAATTTTAATTAATGTTGTTGACATTTCAAATCTTGGTCTAACTGCTGGACATCCCAATGGTACTCAGCCTTAATTACTAAAATTGGTGATTTAAAGGTCAATAATGACCTAACTCTTTTGATGTTCTAGTTGTTCCCGAGTACAATGCCAGTCTGTTGTCTGCTCATAAGATTGCTAGAGACAATAAGATGTTTGTTGGGTTTAATGAATCTAATTGCTATATACTGATTTACATCAAAAAGATTGTGGGATTGGTAAACAATGCAATGGGTTATATATGTTTGATATTGATTCTACATGTAAGATTACTTCTAATAACTGCATATCTGTTTGTCATGTTTCTAGAAATCTCTGGCATCAAAGACTTGGTCATCCCTCTGACCAAGTCCTACATATACTTAAACCCACTCTTAAACTTGATAGTACATCTGAATCTGACCATCTTTGTGATACTTGCAATAAAGCTAAACAAACCAGGGAACCATTCCTTCTAAGTGAACATAAATCAACTAAAATTGGTCAACTTGTTCATCTAGATGTATGGGGACCATATAAAGTCACTAGCAGAGATGGTTACAAATATTTTTTAACCATTGTTGATGACTATTCTAGGGCGATGGGGTTTATATGCTTAAGGAAAGGATGATGTTTATGTTTCCATTGTTAACTTTACTCATATGCTATCAAATCAATTTGAACACAATGTTAAGATATTCAGAAGTGATAATGGGACATAATTTGTCAATAACAAACTTCAACACTTCTTTCATGAAAAAAGAATTTTACATCAAACCTCTTGTGTTTATACACCTCAACAAAATGGTATTAGCAGAAAGGAAACATAGGCATCTCCTTAATGTGGCTAGATCCCTTATGTTTCGTGGGGAATTACCTCTATATCTTTGGCCTCGATGTGTTCTAACCGCTCATATGTCATAAACAGGTTACCTCTTCGTTGTCCGCAAGTCTCCCTTCTCCCTTGTGTATGGGCATGACCCTTCACACTCTCTCCTTAGAGTCTTTGGCTGCTTATGCTATGCCACCATTCTCAACATCTCTGACAAATTTGGTAGTAGGCCTAAGAAAAGTGTCTTTATTGGTTATTCAAATGAGAAAAAGGTTATAAAATTTTAAGTTTAGAAACAAAAATTATCTTTTATTCCAGAGATGTCAAATTTTATGAAACTGTTTTTCCCTTCAAAATGAAAAATACTTTGTCAAAACCTTTTGTTGAAACTTATGTGCCTAAAGATTTAAATCACAAAAATTTCTTTGACTCACAAATAAGTCCCAATGATGAAGGAGAGTGACATCCTATGATGATGGCACGGTGTTGGGTCATCCTACTAGGGATGATGAACCGTTGCAACTTCTATAGATGATAATACACACCCGAGGGCACAATATCACATGAATCACATCCTGCGATGCATCTTCCGATTCTACCGATACATCTTCCGATTCAAATCGAATGAACAAGAAAGAGGCTTGCACAACCACCATCGCTAGAAGGTCAACCGAGTTTCTAAATTGCCCAAGAATCTTAATGACTTTATTGTTGAAGGAAAGTTAAATATGGTGTTGAAAAGGTTGTTAATTACTCTAACCTTAACAAAGATAATTATCGCTTTGCTTCTAGTCTTAATAAAAGTATTGAACCCACTCACATGAAGAAGCTATCCTTGACAAGAATCGGGTTGATGCTATGAACTCGAAATTGAGGCCTTAAATGAAAATCATGCTTGGGATATAACCGATCTTCCACCTAATAGAACTCCCATTGGTTACAAATGGATCTTTAAAATCAAATATAAAGCCAATGGTGAAGTTGATAGATACAAGGCTAGATTAGTTGCTAAAGGTTATAACCAAAGGAAGGAATAGACTATGATGAAACTTTTTCCCTCTGTGAAAATGTCTCATGTTAGATGTCTTATTGCCTTAGTCATGAAAACAAATGGCCTCTTTTCCAACTTGATGTTAACAATGCTTTTTGTATGGAGACCTTGATGAGGATGTCTATATGAGCATCCCTAAGGGGTTCTATAATGAGAACAATAAGAATAAAGTTTGTAAACTTGTCAAGTCTCTATATGGCCTTAAACAAGCTCTCGTGAAATGGAATGAAAAACTTGTCGTTGTTTTAAAAGAAAATAACTTTGTTCAATCATCAATGATCATTCTTTGTTCACCAAAACAGAGATAACAAGTTTATTGCTCTACTTGTTTATGTGGATGACATTGTCCTTCTGAAACCCATTGATGAGATAAACCTATTCAAAGAGTTTCTAAAATCAAAATTTCATATCAAAGACTTGGGAAACTTAAAATATTTTCTTGGCATTGAGGTTTTAAAACTGGAATGACATATGTCTCACCCAAAGAAAATATTGTCTTGAACTTCTCAAAGAATTTGGTCTTCTTGGTGCAAACTCGTGTCCACTCCTATGGAACCCAACTCTGTTCTTCCATACATACCCACCGCCGATGATCCTTACTTATCAACATCATCGGTTATCGGGTTACTTGGGAAACTTATTTATCTCACCCATACAAGACCCGACATCTCATACTCAGCTCATTGTCCGCACAATATATGCATTCTCCTTGAAATCTCATCTTGAATGTGCCCTCAATGTTCCGAGATATCTAAAAGGAGCTCCAGAAAAGGTCTAAGGTATAATTTCAAAAACTCAAAATCATCTTGAAGGTATAGTGATGCGATTGGGCTAAATGCAAGAAAACCAGAAATCATCACGGTGTTATTGTGTTTTCTTTAATGATTGTTTGATCTCATGGAAAAGTAAAAACAAAACACTCTTTCAAAATCTTCTACGTAAGGCGGTATAGATCAATGTCTCTCACTCGTGAAATTATTTGGATTCAAAAATCTTAAAAGATCTAAAAGTTGATATCAATCTCCCGTTAATCTCTTTGTGATAACAAATCGCTTTACAACTTGTCACAATCCTGCTTTCCATGAAAGATCAAAACATTTTGAAATTGATGTTCACTTCATCGTGGAAAAATTGCAAGAGGTGTTATAAGTGCCAAAAGATTAGCTCTTCGCACTAAACTGCAGACATTCTTACAAAAACCTTCCTGCTTATCAAGATAAATTCTTGTGTGAAAAATTGATATTGTTTGATATGTTTGCCCATCGACAAGGGTAATGTTAAATTTTGGGGTAATAACTGGCAAACATGTCATTCTATCAATTGCTAATGGTTTTCAAGTTATGTTCATTGCAGGCTTATTACAGGGGTTAATCATGAGCAAAGCATAAATGGTCTTAAGTGTCTAGAAGTTCATTTCTGCTAAAGCCTATCTCATTTCTGCTGATGCCTCTCTTATAGCCGTTAAGGGGGTCTTTGTGTAACTTTATCTTCTATTTAATCTGTCCCCTAATCTAGGGTTAGATAACGGTGTGAGCAGTCATTGTCTCACACTATCTTCTTTCTGATCATTGCATTGATCTTGTTTCTTCTTTGTATTTGTCTGGTTATTGTCTCATTGACATTAATCTAACCTTGTAACACTTTGAATACTATTGTTGGTTTAATCTAAGCCGACTATTGAGGCTTAGGTTTGAATAAAGTATTGTTGTGAACTATTGTTGCTGATACTTTCGTACAAGTATACTATACACGACATTGCATAACACAAAGTACAGTAATTCAGAACCGCGTTAAACAAGTTTTCTACTTAGAGCACTCCCAACGGTAATGGGATAACGCCGTTATGGGCTTTTTAACGCCATAACGCGCGTTATACCCGTTGGAGGCATGAATTCTTAACGCCGTTATTTTGTACCCGTTGGATACATAACGCCCGTTAAGGGCAGGGAAAAAAAAAGTTTGAAAAACTTACACAACTAGTCCCTCAACGTCTAGTATCCGTTAGAAATTCAAAAAAATTTACAAAAACCCCTTAACGGCTAGTTTTTTTTTTTTTTTTTTTTAAATCAAAACATTTTTACCACTATAAATACCCAACTAAAACTCTATTTTTTCACACTTCCATTCAAACTTTATATACTTCCTCTTTACACTTTCATATTTCAAAATCAAATTGCTCACAATGGATCCAAATCAAGTCGGTGATATTCCCTGTCTTGGTTAAACGTTGATGACCAAGAGGACTTCCAATTTATGGCGGCACAGACGCGAGTATCACCTTCATTGGAACAACAAGAAGGTATTGAATCTCAACATCCTAGTCGCTCGTACCCATGTATATCGTGAACGCGAGCTTGCGAAAGAACGTCTGCGCAGCGATTATTTCTGCATAAGGTTGTAAGTATTCAAACCGGAATTTTCGTAGAAGATTTCAGTATGAGCGGAAACTATTCCTGCAAATAGTTGAAGGTATTGAATCTTATACTTAGATAATATTCGGATCATTTTACCTTTTTAGGCAAACACCCGATTGTACGGGTCGAATGAGTATAAGTGCTCTAATGAAGTGTACGTCTGCCATACGCCAATTGGCGTACGACACCACACCTGATGCATTTGATGAATACTTGCAAATGGGTGCGAGTACTTCAAAGGTATGCCTTGATAATTTTAACAAATGCATTATTGATTTGTTTATGCCGGAGTATTTAAGAAAACCAACATGGGCCGACATTCAAAAAATTTATCAACATCATGAAGAAAAACATGGTTTTCCGGGAATGCTTGGTAGCATTGATTGTATGCACTGAATGGAAAATTGTCCGGTGGCTTGCAAGGCCATTTGCTATGGGTGATAAAAATACCCAACAATTATGCTTGAAGGCGCTGCTTCTCAAGATTTATGGATCCGGCATGCATTTTTGGGATGGCGGGGCAAATAACGATGTCAATGTTTTAGATAACTCTCCGTTATTCGACGACCTTCTTCGACAATGCCCCAAAAGCACCTTATATGGTTAACTGAACTAGGTATGAGCAGGGGTATTACTTGGTGATGGAATTTATCCACGATGGGCAACTTTCACAAATCCTTCACGACAACAAGCGATGAAAAACATCGTACTTTAAAAGGAGACAAGAAAGTGCCCAAAAGATGTTGAGCGTGCTTTTGGTGTTCTTCAAGCGTCGCTGGGGTATACTACAACAACCGGCACGCGTCAATATGAAATTGCCACGATACGTAGAATCATGTATTCTTGCATTATTATGCATAACATGATTATAAAAGATCAAAATTTGCTTTACGTGACTATAACGAATCGTGGGTGGATCCGTCAAGAAATTTGAGGCAACGAAGATGGGTTGAAAGATGTGATCGACAACGGTAAGTGCAAAAGAAATACACGACCGACAAACGCATACCCAACTCAATGGGACCTTATGGAGCATGTTTGGCGGAAGAATCTTGAATCCATACTGGACAACAACAAGAGAAATGGCGAGGATGAATAAGTATTTGCTGCTTTGTTTTTTTTTTAATTGTTTTTTTTTTTTTTTTTTTTTAATTTCGTTGTATTTTTTTTTTTTTTTTTTTATTGTATCAGATATGTTTTTAGTTTTAATGAAATGTTTGTTTTAGTTTAATAAATGAAGTGTTTGTTTTAGTTTAGGGGTTGAAATTGAAAATATGAAATATTATTGATGTTATGGTGTTATTGGGATGTTATGGTTGTGAGTGTTTTTTGGGGATGTTAATGTTAAATGTTAAAGCTGATGTGACGCTGACGTGGACGGTGTTATTGGTGTTATGGTGTTACGATTGTAACTGCTCTTATAAATCATATTAAAGCTCTTGTAACTTCATAGATCAAAATTCCACAGTTTTAAATATGGGGAACCAGAATCCAACATTCCCACCACAAAGCAGAAACATATACACACGATTACCGTTTTAAGTCCACACAAAATCACATGAATTGCTCATTAAATGATTAATCCCACACCAATATCATGATACCCATAAATACCACCTTTTTTTTTCACTTTATGCCTATATTATCACTTTTTAGGCGATGATAAAAGCCACAAACTCCATAAAGAGTAACCAACATCAAGAAAACACATAAATCCAAATGGATGATTTAAGATCCAAACCATGCTATGGCAACAATAAGCAAATTGAGCCTTATAAATTTCAAGATTTTATATGCCACAGTGCATCTTAGACATCATCTTCACAAACTCATGCAGAAAATACCAATAATGGTCCAACTGTTGTTGACTTTAAGAAAGTCAAAAGTGGGTCGATATAGAGAATATGGAGTTTGACCGATCCAGAAATGCAAAGGAAGAAGAAAGTTGCTAGCTATAAAGCTTATACTGTTGAAGGTAAACTCAAAGGGTCAATCAAGAACAGCTTTAGATGGTTTAAAGATAGATACACAAAAATTGTTTATGGTTTCAGAACATAAACCCTTTTTATGATCATCTGAGTTGATCATTTTGAAGTTTACAGTATGTGTTTTTGCAAAGATTGTGACTTTCTTTATTGATTAGTTTTTACTTGATATGTACTTTTTATATGTAAAAAATACTTGTCATGCCTACAAACACAACAATAATACTCAAGCCTGCTCCGACGGTATAGGGAGAATATAGACAATCACACCCTATCCGAGCGTATAAGGACTATTTTTATTTAACATGTGTTTGAAACTTTGAACATTTATATTCAAATATATTTTTTTGATATATTTGGCTGAATAAAAGACTGCTAACTCGCAAACATGACTAGCGATCGATCTTTGCGCACCCCTAGTCGATTCAACTTACAGTTTCATGCTTCTTATGTGTTGAAAACAATGATATGTGGTATCCAACGAGTGACTGAAGCCAACCATGACGAATGTTTTATGGTTCTTATATATGCTAAATACCGGCAATATGAAACTTCCCGTGTGATAACTAAGGCTGGTGTAACGGTCACTTGACTAACCACATTCACCTCAGCGCCACATCAACTTTTAAGCACACAACCTTACCAACACCTTTATAGGCGTAGTGGTCACCACATAACCAAACATATAGAAATACCCACCTAATACAAACATACTCCACACACATTTAAAAAAATAATATAAAAAGAGGTGAACTTACTAAGGTGGTCTGCACCACCAAACCAACCTAAAATGGACCATGCGTGGTGATGCACACGCGTAAAAGGACATCAGAAAAGGATTGGGTGGCCACCATGGATGGTAAAATGCAATCATAACACCCGGTCTTGAATAAACTTGGTTATAAACAAATGACAAATGTAGAGAAATGCCGAAAATCTATTGCAATTTCGAACGGTTATCAGCACACATGATATTAGCTAAGCAAAAGGCAAACGAGAAGAATTCATTATAACTACCCATTTAGAGTTCTCCATCATCTTGACCTGACAGGAATAGGACTCAACTCATTCTTGCCTTAAAGTAGTCACGGGCTTTGTTTTATATGGGTCAAAAGAATAACAAGTTTTACGGTTATAATATACAAGAAGATATTTGAAGCTAATTTGGCTTGTCAATGAACCGTTTCCTCATCATTAAAATGTAGACCTTGTAAGCCCTTGCTGATAGCATTCTCGTAGTTCTTTCTGATCCGAGGATCCACCAAGTGGCAAACTTTTTTGTCCGCTAGACGATTTAAGATTCGTTCCATCTGGGGTGCGTGAGCGAGCTGTGGAGCTTATTAGCTACATAGGTTACACATTTTCATATAAGATAGCCACTTCATTTGATATAACAAATAATTACGGTATAATTCAAGGAACTCACCATGGCATCTTTGCCAGTTGTTGTATTATTGGTCACTTGAGTCTTCTCTTTAGATTGATTCCCTGAGTTTACGACTTGCGCAGAATTTCTTCGCCGAGAAGCTCCTCGCCTACAAAAGGTTAATAATTAAGCAAAAATGGCCTCGATTATAATTTTTAATGAACCTTTTTAAGTGTATGTGAATGTCACCATTGCAAATTGCTGGAGGTGTTCCCGAGGTTTGTCTAATGCACATTCCCTAAAAAAGAGAGCATAATCATCGTCACTTCATAACTATGGTAACATTCGGCATAAAAGGATATGATGCATTTTATTAAAAAACGCAAAACAGGCGGATCATGCAGTTTGAGCAACGGGTCAATAGAGTTGGGTTGACCCAGAACAAATTTTGTAGAGATATTCAATTTTTTTTATACAATAACTAGTGCGAGGAATAAGAATACACAAATTATATTATTTTGTTAAAAATCTTTGCTTTTAGGAGTTTTTCTGCATTAATGATAGTAGAATACACTTTGTGGAGACTTTAACCCGTTTCCTGTTAAGCTAAGCTAATGTTCTTCAAAATTTCCAGTTGGTCCATTAGAATAAAAATAACCCAAATCCACCCATTCATAAGTAAACGAGCCGAAATTGGCATATCAACATGTTATATATATTACTTACAAGACCACGAGAAGGAGCTGAAATCTGTGACTGCTGATACTTCAATATTGTCCAATTGAAGACATAATCACACTGGAACCCTGTAAAAGAAAACTGTGAACATGGAGTCACTGATACACGTTTCATCTGTGACGTTAAAGCTTTATGTCGTCAATGGCTAGGAGATGTTACCTTCATAGATAAAGAGGTCACAGAAAATCCTCTTAAGATAACTATAATCTGGTTTGTCCTCTTAAGATAACTATAATCTGGTTTGTCCTCAAACCGTAATGAACGGCAATAATGGAAGTATGAGGCGAACTCTGTTGGATAGGAAAAGAGTTGGAAAGTGTCACTAACTATATACACAGAAATACATATGTACTAAAACAAAAAATAACAATGTGCAGTACCTCGATTAATGTACAAACTTTACTTTCGCTGATCTTCTCATACTTTGATACGATCCAGATTATTATTATTTTTATAATTACTAGATAAGTATTATTAGTATTTTAATTATTAACTAGAAATGGATTATTTTTAGATAATATTAGGAGGTGACTTGTTTTACAAGAATAGGGTTATTATATATAGATGTTTAGAGCTGTAATATGTTTATGGGGGATAATAATATGAACTGGTAATTTGAAGCCATTGGGAGAGCCCGATCGACCTCTCGAAAGTTGGTCAATCTATCTTTATTTTCTTGTCTTTGTTATTATTTATCTTTTAACACCCCAAGATCGAATCAGGTTCGTATCATACTTCTGTTTCTTATTTCCTGCTTTCAGGCCCTGCCAAGGTAGACTGAACATATAAAAGATAGACGTCATTTAACCGAGAGAGGATGAGTGAGTAAGAGAAAGAGGAGGCATGTCGAAGGAATCACCTTCCTCTTAAGAAATACATGATGACATATCCGAGAGACTCTAAATCGTCCCTCCTGCTTCGTTATTAACATTCAGAAAACAAAATATACAAAGGTTAATATTCATAAGATGACATGTTCCCTTAAATGAGTATTATTAGTGAAAGTATAGAAATACATACCAATGCCTAGGTGACTATTCATGCTTGCATATCGGGCAGTTCCAGTCAAGGTTTTATTTTCTCTGCAGAGCGATGACCACAGACAGTGGATATCACTTAAGAAATGAAGTTTCATGCAGTACTGTGAGGGAAATAATGAGTATACACACCCTAATTAGAGAATATGTTGGTCAATAATCTAACCTGTACCGAATGTGTTGGTGAGTATTATCCCGATTCCCGATATCTTTTTACTAGACCAAGTCAATGATGTAAACCTGCAATTAGGTGAACGAGGGATATTACAAGGTAGTCCTAAGGCTCCAAATTGGAAACTAAAAGAACGGTCAACTGCATTACCTGATTTGCTCTACGACCCAAGCCCATAAGAAAATTATCCGGCTTGATGTCACGATGTAGAAATGATTTGATTGAACAAATTCAATACGGTTAATCTGAAACAAGCCCCATCATCAGTAAGAAACTGTATTTTAAAAGTTGAGGCACAAAGATATAAATTGGTAACATTTACCATTTGATCAGCAAGCATAAGAGCTGTTTTTAAAGAAAATTTCCTGCTACAAAAATTGAATAAATCCTTGAGACTAAGCCCAAGCAAATCCACCACTAAGATGTTGTAGTCTCCCTCCACACCAAACCATCTCACATTTGGTACACCAGCTGCAATATATTAACTTTGGTGATCAATCAATGAGTCAATAATAGACCGTTAAAGAAAACTACTGAAAGAAACATCTTATTGCAGCTACTTACTTCCTCCTTGTAAATTCCTGTATAATTTTGACTCAGTATAGCAGCTGAGGGTGCTTTGTCTTGACATTTTCCTGAACATACCATCATAGTCAAACAAACACAGAGTAAAGACATTTCTAATTGTAAGTTTGGAAGAAACTTGTATATTATTGACTTGGAGCAATTAGCGAGCAGCCGAGCACGGACAACTTCTATACGCTGTAAAACTTGTACCAAGTTTCTTATTCACACTTTTAAAGTTTATAATAACGAACTTGTGAGGTTCTAAAGCTTATAATAAAAGAGTTTCACACTTTTTAAGTTCCGTTAATGCATAACCTGAGCTTATGTCCACACATAAAACGTACTCTTCAGGAATAATTAACATTACCAAGTATGAATGTATAATTTTTAGTCCCTTAGAACACATTAATAATACATAATAACTACAACATGACTCAAAATCACCAAACATTTCGAAAGAAAAGTGGTAATGAACCATTTTTTGTGTTTAATCCAAAACCGTACTTATCCGCTCCTGCGCTTCGTTTCTTTACCATATAGAAACTTTAAGTATACGTAACTAAGATACATTTCGTAGTTCCATAGACTTAGAACAGAACATTAGCCAGGGTAGATGCAAGTGATATAGCAGACCTGTACACTTGACTATGATATTACAGATTAATATGGTTTTAAGAAAACTAAGTAAATTGGATGTTACAATGATTCACACCTTCCATAGTTTAATGCTATGGGTTTCAATTTTTTTTTTTTTTTTCTTTCAAAAGTTACGATATTAATAGAGTAAGACAATGCAAAAAGGCTCACCTCTTTAATTCCCCAAACATACGAGCAACTCACCATATAAGGTGTAATATCAGTTGATCTTCCTTCAATGTCCTGCATAATTAACTGTCCATTATATTTTCAGAAATCATGTCACAAAATTAACACAATGTTACAAACTAACAAACCTGTTCAATCGAGAAACTTGCAATGATTGCCACTCCATTAATCTCTTTTCTTCAGACATAAACGGCTCCTCACGGACAGCAACCTCGCTTATGTATATGGGGAAATGAAGACCAGCAGATTGCAGATGACCAAAAAAGAGCCCATGGGAAAGTTCAAGGATGCTGTTCGGCTTCATGTGCAAGAATAATCTCATAGTTATCGGCCTGCAACAAAAAGAAGACATTAATTATTACATTGTTCGTGACTGTTGAAATCCAGCAGAATCAGCTGACCTAAGCTTGATAAGATATTAACAGCAGCAGCTGACATTTCATAAAAATGTAGTGTAGTTACATATCTAAGAATCACAATCCCATTTACCATTAACTAAATTATCACACCAATACTCTTGAAATCTCAATCGAAACAAACTAACACAACCAGAAGCCTTAAAAAAGAAGCTAACTATTTTGCACCTTCATTTGCTATATATTACATGCCTTAACAATTAGAAAATAATTCCAACAAAAAGTTTCTTAATCACCAGGGCACTCCTCAAAGAAACCAATTAGAAAATAAAAACCGCAAAAATACGTATACAGGTATAAAAACACTCTTTTATTTAGAAGAAAACTTTAAATACAAACATGACATCATTTACTAACATTTTTATCCATTGATTACATGACACCTCGACAAAAGTACATCAGCAGAACCCCTTGTTTAATAGTATCAATACGTAGATACCCTTTATTAATAGCATTAATAGAAGTTATTTGGATATTACACCAAATTTGGTGTAAGAAGTCACTAGTAAGTGTGACAAACAAAATATTACACCAAATTAGATGTCTTGATTTAAGTGATCGATTAGTTAACAAACACGCAAACCACGAAGTTTTATGACAGCTGTTTGACCGTCTGTAGTGTAAAATCATCAACTGATACACTTAAGCTACTGTCACATGTTATCAATATCATATCGCCATCTATGTCTTTATATTTGAGGCTAAAGCTACCTAGCTTGAGTTGAAACCTTGTAGCAATCTGCTCTTCCAACTTCATAAATCCATCTGAAAGTTTGAATGAAAACCTTACAATATCCTTTTTGTATGCTGCTTTGATAGTTAATATTGTTTCGGGCTGCGCAAGTTCGTCAGGCAGATTTGTTGGTACTTGCTGGTGGCGAATAAGTGTGGAACTATGCTTACCATGTTTGCTAAAGGTGGCAGGACTATGAGTTATATTTGTTGTAAATTGTGGTTCATTGGATCCCTTCAAAATCGAGTTAAGGGAATCACTTTTATCAGTCTCATATGGCCACCTAGATACACCAACACTTCTGCAAAGGCCCTTCAACGTAGCTCTGCTAGCTATATATACAATGTACAAAGTGAAAATGAGGATTTTAGAAACTTCCAACCTAACCATGACGATGGCAGTTAACCAGGAGGATGCACTAATGAACTCCGTTATCCAAAACAAGTGATTAAATATGATTTTGCTATGTTAATATGACATTTCTATTCAACCATTTTCCATTTCGATTAGATCTAAAGCTTGCCTAGTTTAAGATATAACAACCCAACGTCTACCCGGCCATTTATAGGTAAGTTAAAAAATGTCACCTAGACTGCTAGACACTACCAACAAGCGAATATTGATTATACTCACCACGAAGGATGCCCGCAGCTTCCTCCATTGGCTCTCCAAAGTGTTTGATGACTTCCTCCAAAGTAATTAGCCTGCCACTTGTCTTTGGAGCCACATTAGCTGGAGCTTTCTTCCCCGGCATCCATCTAGTCGATGTCCTTGCTGCTTTAGCCGGCGGCTTGGCCTTTGGAGCGGGCTTAGCTTTAGCTGCTGGTTTAGCTTTTGGAGCAGCCTTAGTTTTTGCAGGTGCGGTTGGTTTCTTCTTAGCCGGAGCTGCTCCCTTCTTGGGCTTGGCAGCTGCAACCGTTTTAGCAGCTGAAGGAAGCTTGTAAGAAGCTTTGACCTTAACTAGCTTGTCACTAGCAACAAGCTTCTTCAATTGATTAAACAGCATTTTCTTAAAATTTGCAGGCAGGTCCTTATGTTTCTCTTGAATAAATTTCCCAATCGCATACTGACTCGTCCCGTTACGTTCCTTCAACGTCACTATCGCTTCACTTATCATCTGTATACACATTCAAAACACACACTAATTAATCACCTAACAAATTAAACATAAAAATAACAGCATTTTTAACGAATATAACAGAAGTTGTAAGTAATGAAATATTACCTCAAAGTAAGGAGGATGTTTTGTAAGCGCAAGTGATTTGCTAGCTTTCGAATGGATAACACAGTTACTCATCACTGTAAATATTTGGATCACACACACACTCAAATAAAAATATCTAAACCTGTAGTTTGTTGGAGATGTGAGAGGAAAAAATGAGTGTGGGTTTGTTTGATGTGTTGGGAAAGGAGGTGAGTATATATATACGTGAGTAACCGGGTTCTAGGATGTTTATTTCCATTGAGGTCAATGGATATAAATATGGGAATAATGACTCAAGTGGGGAGTTGTGTGACTTGTGTCATGTATAATGTTATGTCGTTTTCATAACAATTAATGTGCCGTTTGGTTTAATCACATATATGGTTTGAGTTCAGTCATATATGGTTTGATCAGTTCAGTCAAAAAGTTGGATATGACAACTTTTATTAAAAAATAAATTAAAATATTGATATTTTATTTAGTTTTCATCTCTCATCATAAATGCATGTTTGAAAATAATGAATGGCTTTGTGGGTTGTCACACCATTTTTTTAGTGATCAAACACCACTGCCACCGTTTTAACTTTTAACCTTTAATATTTTTTGTTTTTTCTGTCACCACTTTCAGTTCCAAAGTATATATAGCTTGGAAAAGTGACTTTTTTAATTTTATGAAAATGGAAGTAGCTGCAAAACCTATTTTCATGAAAAAGAAACAAATCTAAAAATTACATGGACAAAATCTATCATCTATTGTAATTCGGGTTATCCACAAAACCCATTTTTTGGCAAGTTTCAACCGGTGACCGGAGGTGCAGTGGCGGTGGCCAGAGTCGTTTTGGCGATGTCAACTGTGGTCGTTTTTCCAACGCTGGCCCGAGGTGCAGTGGTGGCGATGCCAACGGTGGTTGGAGGTGCAGTGGTGGTGATTTTGGCGATATCAACGGTGGTCGTTTTGCCGGATATTGGTAATCATGGCCGGTTGAACTTAAATGTTGGCTTGTCTGGAACTGACGGCGGATATGGTGGTATGACAACCACAGGTGGCAAAGGTTTGACCGGAGTTGAGGGTGGCGGTGTTGATAAGGGTGGTTTACACTTTGTGATGGTTTTGAGTTTTTAATAAAATATGAAATGAGGAAGAAAGATGAATTGTGTATGTGGGGGGACCATTCTAAAAAGCAACTGTAAATTTCAGAAGTTTGTGTCGGTTCTCCAATTGTAAAAATTATTTTATTATTAAAAAAATAAAAATTTACTAAATGGTGTGTCAGTGGTGTTCATACCATATAACCCTAATGAATTTCTATTTGTCGTTTTCGTCTTTCAAGCTAATAAAAAAATAAAAAAATATATTTTTGGATAGAAGGACATTTGGAATCTAAAAACCCACATATGGCAGCTGGTATACACATACCCTTATTTTAAAAGGTTTTTTTATACGCATATTATCAAGCAAACACGTTATTTCATTCTTAAACCCATACCACCATTCTCATATCCTCATACCAAACAGCACCTTAGAATTAATTTCTCTTCTCAAAAACTGAAAGATTCCTTCTTTTTTTCTTTTTTATTTTCTTTTTCTCACGTAAATGAGTAATTTATTTATCTAAATGTGGACTAATGGATTTTCAAAAGGTCCACTACCGGCACCACCACGTCGCAGTGGTGAGTGGCGATGCATTACGTGGCGGTGGTGGTGGTGGTGGTAAGCGACAAGGGTGGGTGGTGGGGCGGTGGCGGTGAGTGGTGGTGATCGTTGGCATTGGTGGTAAGTGGTGGTGGTGAGTGGCGACGATGGTGGATGGTGGTGGTGAGTGGCGGTCAGAGACGGACCTAAAGGTTCTGGGGGGTCACGAGACCTCGATGAAAATTTGTTGCTTAGTGTACATTTTCACTAAAATATTCGACTTCTAAAAGAAAAACCCGGTCCAAAATTCCATGTCACGTAAGTATCTGTTTTTATTTTGGTAGCCGGTTAATGTGTTGAAAAAAAAAAGAAAAAAAAGGACATCGTATAAATCCAATATTAATAAAAGCCCAACATACGTATTAAGATTAAATAGTTTAATTAAATGAACAAAGCGTCAAAGCCCATTATACATTTTTTATACTACATATAAAGGAAAAACGGTCAAACCTTTAAAAAGTGAAATGTTGAAAGTCAAATGTGAGAGAAATGTACGGTGTAATTAATACTCTTATTAAAACACCCAATTATTAAAAAGTACAATAATTTATTCACATTGTACAATCAATTAAAAGCATATCTACTAAATTAAAAACAACCGATTAAAACACCCCTTACTAAAAAGTATAAGAAAATTTTCACAATTTACAATTTAAACAAGCTATAACATAATGCAAAATATAAAATAATTAAACACACTAATTAATGTTATTTTTAAAATACCCTAAAATGAAAAGTACATGTTATTATACACATTATACAAATTAATCAAACACACAAAGCTTCATACAAGATAACAAGTTGATGGTACATATAGTTTAGAAAATAGGACCGGAACAACGGGTTCAACCAGGAACCGGTGTCGCCACCTGTTCGGCTAAACAATAGCAGTGATCACAGACCAGCCGATCAAGCAAATCATCTCCAAACCCGACGATCGAGATAACAACTTAAATGTGTCGCTGAGTTAGCTAGAACCGTATGCTTTATTGATACTTGCAAGTTTATCGAGAAACAACAAAGAAAAAAGAATATGAAAAATAAAACCGAATACATGAATGTTTATCGAGACCGAAGTGCGGAGCGTCGCGGCGCCGTTCGTAGCTATTTCTGCGTAGCACCTCTCGAGGTTGCCGATGTTCCATGCGCGCGTAGTCACGACCATCCAAGCTCAGAGCTATACGCTACGCGTTGTCATTGCTTCCGCATCTCAAGGTCCTTCCCACTTTGGTCCGAAGCATCAGATCTTCGCGCGGCTCGCCTCATTGGCACGGTAGACAAAGTCGCCGGTCTCGAATGAAACACCGCGCACCTTGGCATCATAGTATCCTTTCATTTTTGACTTCGACTTGCTCTCCTGTATGGTCGCGCGGTTGTCGCTTTTCTTCCAATGTATCCAAGTCGACACGCTCTTCATCATCGTTGTTGCCACATTGACCGCAGCGCGGATAGTTGGCATGCCGATCTCGCAGGCGGCATCATTCCCGAGACTGTAGGTAGGCGGGGTGTCCCCGCATTGTTTTATCGAGGCGCGCGAGCCCACAAGACATGCGAAGCTCTTCGACCCACCTTCCTTTTGGCGTCGGTTTGCTGGGCTGATTCCTTCGCCAGTGCTTCGATTTGCGCTACTACTAGGCCATTGGTTTGTGGGTGCGACCGACAAGTGTCGGGTAATGTTTAACTCTCGCACCAATCCCGCGGGTTGTCGCACTGTTTCGCTATCCATATGATTTCTCCGTAATCAAGCGGCATACTATGTTATCCCGCACAAAGCCACCCGGTTGCCGGTGATCGGTTTGTCGCCAACGCTTTTGCCTCAATCCACTTGGTAAAGTAGTCTACGTACTATGAGAAACTCGAGACCGCCGCTATCGAAAAGGACCGCATCAATGCCCCATTTCAGAATGGCCATGGCGCCGCGATTGCCACCGTCGCGTTGGGCGGACGGGTCTATGAACTTGGCATCATTGCACTTCCTTATTAAGTCCCGCGATCGCGATGCATGGTCACGAGTATCTCGATCGTGACATACAAGCACAACGGACCGTGGGTCTCGCGCGATGCCGATGAACTTTCATGGATTTTCAAGACGTGAAGTTTGCTTGTAGGGGTCATGCAGCTGAGCCATGGTTGGTGAAAGAACGCCGACAAGTGTTGTCTCGCACCGAATCTCTCTGTACGCCGATTCGCGAGCTTCTTCGCTCGTTTGGGTAATGTCTTGCTTAGGAATTCAGAATCATCCATGGACCATCCTCCTATGACCATGAGACTCCATCTCCAATATTGATTTGCTTTTCAAGTTTCCACCAAAGACTTGCTTTGATAAGTGTGCTAAGCTTGTTCGAGGCGATCTGCTCAAGGCCCCGCTTTGCGATTTTTCCTCTGGACTTGCTTAGTAACTGTCAAAGCTTTGATCGTTGTCTTAGTCTTCTCAAGATACCGAATCATCTTCTTTTTGGCCACATGATTCTCCCAACACATGGTTGGCTACTAGCCTGAGTCTACATTTGCTTCAAGTTACGTACACCGTCAGAAATGCAATGCGTAGTCCCACATTGGGCTTCAGACTCGCCTCATTGTTTGTCGCGGTAAATTCAAACGCAGCATGTAAGTGAATTCCATTCCTCCGGATTTGTGAGAATAAGTACATTCTCGATCCGTCCACGATGAGGACCCGTCTCAAACAAAATCCATGATCTTGTAGTTCCTTCTGTTTTGCGGAACCGCCAAGATTCAAGCTTCGATGATGAAGTCTCGCCAACTCGCCCTTTATTGCAGACGTGGTCAGAAGAGATGTTGTGTTCGCCAGCAATACACTCCACTTCCGAGTCGCTCCACGCGACGGTTTGAGATGATCTCGCTGATGGCTTGATCCGTGATTACCGCTATCGGCAAGCGCTGGTATCGGGCGCAGCCGCTACGGCAAACACTAATGCCAAGACTAACTTCTCCATGGCACCGAGTTCATCTCCGCTTTCGAGCGCTTGTCGACAAAAGATAGGGGTTTGCATCGAGTCCCTATTCGTGAGTAGCACCGCACCGACCGCCGCGAAGCGTCCGAGCAACACATGACGCTCTTCCCCGGTCGGGTGCAACGAGTGTCGGAGCGCTAGATGTCGCTTGAGTGTAGTGCGCTCTTCTGTCCACCGGAAGTCACCCTTACACTTCGAAAGGCTTTTGAGAGGCAATGACTTTTCACGACTTAGACAAGAACCCGCTTAGACCGCCGCCCGTTGAGATTGACTCTTCGCTGTGGGCGAGGGAAGTTCTATTACCGCTTTGTCTTTTCTCGACAAGGTTTTATGTCGCCGTTCTATCAGTATCCTAGGAACATGCCTCGCAGCTCAAGGCGCATTTCTTGGATTCACCCCTTGTTGATCTCATCGTAGTCTTGAACGCCTCGCTATGTCGCGACAAGCTCAACTTCGTATATTTTATGACTAGGTCATCCCATAGACTCCTGTCATGCGCCCACCGCTTTTCAAAGGCATTGTCTACTAATCGATAGGCACACAGATTCTTCAAGCCAAAGGCATTTTTATAACAAAGAACTCTGGTCATGGAGTCGTTTTTCTCGCCTCCCTAGCCATCAGACCGTGATATCCTTCACGCTCGAGAAAACACTTTAACGGTGCATCCGCACAAGGACTCTATTTTCCGCCATCTCTGTAATGGATAGCGCCTGGCATGCTTTTAGTGTAAGGCTCATAGTTCATCATTCGCCACCACCGTCGCTTTTTCACCATTATCGGGTTAGAAAGCCGCCATGGTAGTAGACTTCACGTGACACCCTCGCTTTTACTTCACTGCACTACTCGCCAGATTACACCGCACGCTGGGGCTTGGCCATTTCTTCCATATGTCGCATCCTTGTCGGATCTCGCTTATGCTCATCGAGGTACCCATGTGTTTTGGCCCCATGAAAATATCCACGTTTGTAGGAGCGCGACGTTGCTGTTGTCCGGACAATGACCCTCCGATGGTTATTTCCTCGTTCGAATCAGACTTCAAGTTGGGGATTCGTCATGCATCGTGGGATCGTGCCATTTCGCATGTAACCGTGTTACATTTTCTATTTGGTACCGTGGCATTGTAAAGAGTAACAACGCCCATCGGGAATTTAAGCATCCCGTGCGCTGATGGTAACAGCATGGTGGTCGATATCCCTGTCTCCCAATGATGCCATGTATGGCTAGGGAGATTTGATCACCATGAAGTCCATCCGTGTTGTCGTGAGTGCTCGCGCTGCCAATGCCGACCAGTAATCTAGCATTTCATATTACATCTTTTCACCCGTGAAACCAGTGAGTCAATGACCGGTTTAACTGCCACGATTTGTGTCGTAGTCTTTAAAGCAATGCTCATACATGATATTTGCCGATGCCCCACCATCAATGTACATGCGGTGTATATCGTGACCACCGCACCGATTTCAATGGCGAATGCTCACATCGTTGTCCATAGTTGAGTAGTGAAAGAGATTTCACTTCTGAAAACTCCGGCCGACCTTCCGCTCAGTGATTCGCTGCCACGCCCGATCATGTAGATCAGGTCACTTATCTTCGGGGTGCCCTTCTTGTTTCATTCTTTGTTTATCTCTTCCTCTTTACCACCAAGTGTCCGCCTACCTTCACCATCTTGTGTCATGAGTTGGCGCAGCCGACACATTCGCTAGCGGTGTGATCTTTGCGCGGTAGTCACAAGATCCATCCCTGCAGCCGATCTTCGTGTACGATCATGGTGGTCTGGGAAACGCCTCCCGCGAGTATTTCCTTGGGGTTTGATCGTGGAGGTAACTGCCATTATCTCCGCCGCCTCCGCCAAGCATAGCTCCTATTACTTACTACCTCTCGGTCGCTCGATTGCCTCCTGTGTTGTTCCCGTGACCCACTCGAGTGGTTCTTTTGCTATCCGGCCATTCTCCTCGACAAAAGACCGAGAGCGCTCATGAGTTCATCAAAGGTCTCGTGGATCTTGTCATTCAACCTCTTGACGAAGTTCCGATGATTATTAATCCCATTCACAGCGAGATCTTTAGTACTGACATGCTTTAACTTGCATGCATTCATCTTTAAAGCTGCCCGCGCCAGATTCTCCTTGGTTTCGCTACCCTCGGCGAGTTCGGATGTGATTTTAGCGCACTTTTTCCGCTGAGTAAAATTTAGGCGAACGCTTTCTCAACTCTTCAAACCATTTATGCCTTCGGGAGTTTGTGAACTGAAGACAACGCCTTCCCCACCAAAGGTGGAATTAAACATGTGGCACCACACCGTTGTGCCGCTTTCAATGGTCGCGGCCGATTCAAAGATTTTAGATGATCGTGATCACTCGCTCCATCATAGGTCTTGACATTTGTAGCATGCGCCTTCTTGTTCTCGAAATCACTAATGCGTCTCGCGAAGATCCACTTTCTCGACGGGCGCCACGGAGACATGTCTTCCTTGGCTATCGCGCTCGCTTTAGACTTCCAATGTCCTCTGTCGCTATCCTCGTTGTCCGAGGAGTTATCGAAGATGAATTTTTCTTCACGGCTTTGCCGGCCGTCTCGAGTCTCGACTTGTAGTCCGGATTCGGCTTTCACTGGGAATGCTTTCACTTCCCCGTTGCTGCACTTTACGCCGAACGCCCGCAGACACCGTACGCCGCTCTTCTTCACTATCACTACCGCGTCACAGTGAGATGTCTCATCCCCTCGATTCTCCTCCCGATTCTCGTTGAATACCGGGTTTATGACCGCCTTCCGCGCTTTTCCAAAGGGCGCAGCGAGAAGTATCGATTCGAATCGAAATCAGAGTCGGCTTTCAACCGACCATCTATTCTTCTTCTTGTACCAGGGCATTAATGTTTCGTAATTTGGATACGAAACTTCCGTGTTAACTCCACACGACCCCCAAGAGCGAGCGTTTGTTTCACCGCTATACCCTTATCCCTACCGGTGCCTCCTGCACTTTGTCGTCACGCAGCACCGATTGGAAAGAGAAAAGATGCCAGCTGGGTCCACTCCACTCTGGTGGTCAGGAAGGGTGGGTTGTTCCCGAGTGCGTTCCACCTGTGGAAGATCAAGTCTACCGATCCTTATTTTTAGCAATACTGGGTTGTCCCGTAGGGTCGCTGGGTTAGCCCACTTTTGCATTCTTCCCACGAGGTCGACCGCGATCGCCGACACTGCTTTTGTCATTCTAGTCTGGTTCAGTGTAGGTCCCACTGATGGCGCCACTGGCTTGGATACAAAATGGACGCTTTGCCAGGAGCTCCTGCTCGTACTAATTGAGAATCACGCTGAGACTCGCAGAGACTAAGAGATAAGAAACACCGCAGCTTCATCATGGATTGTCTCCACGATTATCCTCCGCGTGAGTGAGTAACGTTTAGTGGGCGAGATCGCACTTAAACGAGGATATGATTCCTTTATATACGCACGAATCTGTTGGCTGCTGTTTTCTAAAATTTAATATTAGGTCACTCTTAAAACGGTCATCCCCACTCACGCGTTGTCTTACAAGTTTTGTGAGAAGTTGGTCGGTCAGAGTAGTACAAGCTTAAGATCAAGAGTTGTGTGTGTGATTTTGGTTTTTGTAAAGTATATTTGTGTTTAGGTTGAGTATGTTTAGGTTGTGAAGTTGATATTATATGTACCGTTAATCATTAAGCAAAAAAATATACACCATCGCAACAAGCATTGAATTATCTTTCTATAAACGGACACTTTGATATACTTTTGACAAACTTCTTTTGTCGTTAAGGGGGTCTTTGTGTAACTTTATCTTCTATTTAATCCGTCCCCTAATCTAGGGTTAGATAACGGTGTGAGCAGTCATTGTCTCACACTCTCTTCTTTCTGATCATTGCACTGATCTTGTTTCTTCTTTGTATTTGTCTGGTTATTGTCTCATTGACATTAATCTAACCTTGTAACACTTTGGATACTATTGTTGGTTTAATCTAAGCCGACTATTGGGGCTTAGGTTTGAATAAAGTATTGTTGTGAACTATTTTTGCGACACTTTCGTACATGGTATCGTGCGTCAGCTCATAATCATAGTTGATTCACCATCCAGGGTTTCTTCGTAGAAACTGGGGACATCTCTTCGGCAACAATTGGTGGTTTGGGGTTATTGCTATTGGCGTAATCATTGGTTATTTTCTATTCAAAATTAGCCCTAGACTAAGTGAATCTAGGGTAATTGTGATTTGTTCTTTCCACGATATTGCTCTGTAAGTCTACTCTCTTCTTCAACCATCGCACTTAAGTCTTCGTGGGTGCAAACGGTAGACTAACATCTTGATCCGCCACCCCGAGTGGCATGAATACCGCTACTGTTTACCCCGGTCCACGTGCTTCTCGCTTGTTGTTTCTTAATTACAAAGTCTTATTTATTTTTATCCGGTCTATCCGCTTCTCTGTTATTATCTCTGTCGTGTTATTTGCCTGCCTTATTGTTTGCATTATGGTACATTGGTGATGATAATACTCGGTGGTAGTTCTTCCACGAGAAAAGCTTATCCTTTGGTGATGCTTTGTATTTACACCCTAATAACACCAATGGTACTCCTATTATTTCCATCAAACTCATCGAAGCAGAAAATTATAAAATATGGAATATGGCCATGACCTTTGCCTTAAGGAATCATAATAAGTTAGGGTTTATTAATGGTACTTGCATAAGAGATGACTCAAATCCTAGTCTTGCTAATCAATGGGATACCAGTAACTCTGTTGTGGTTACTTGATTCTTAACTCTCTCATCTGAATTATCTTTGGTGCTATCTATGCTAAACCGCTTATGAAATGTGGAATGATCTTAATGATACTTATGATAAGGTTGATGGTTCAGCTATTTTTAATTTGCATAAAAATATAAACTCTCTTAGTCAAAATAGGTCCTCTCTTGCTGATTATTACAACAACCTTAACTCTTTATGGAAACAATTTGATTGTATGATTAGCTTGCCTCCCTGCACTTGTGAGGCTGCAAAACATTTTGAAAAACACAATCGACTAATCAAATTAATGCAATTTCTTATGGGTCTTGATGACACTTATGTTCCTATCGAAGTAATATTTTAACGAGACCCTTTCCCTAATGTCAAAAGCGCTTTCTCGTTGTCTCGGAGAAGAATCTCACGAAATGTGTCATCCGGGAATAGCTCTGCTAAACCCAATGCCACCGCTTTTTCAAAAAACTTTTGATAGTGGAAAATTTTTGATAACAAAAAGGATCTAACAACAACAATTTCAATAAAGGTTCGGTTTTAATGCGGCAATGACTCTAATAACAGAAGGACCAAACATGAATCTCAAATGCACTAACTGCAAAAACACGGTCACATCGTTGATAGATGTTATGATCTTGTTGGTTATCTGTTGGATATGTCAAAAGGAACTTTAATGCTAAACCCGCCGCCAGTAACAATGTTTCCACCGATGCTAATCATGTCGCGATGATAGAGCTAGCAACTCTCTGCCTCTTTGTCTAATGAACGACTCTCCGGACTTATGAGTCTCCTTAATGACAACAATGTGTCCTCTACTAATGCCAACATGGCGGTGTAAATTTGTTTCGGAACCTTCTTTAATGGCGATGTCAAGTTTAACATAAACTTCAACAAATTTTTAACAACAACACAAAGACCTTATCTCGGAAACATCGGTCTTGGTTGGATTGTTGACTACGGTGCAAATCGACACATGATGTCTGCAAAAATTTTAATTAATGTTGTTGACATTTCAAATCTTGGTCTAACTGTTGACATCCCAATGGTACTTCGGTCCTTAATTACTAAAATTGGTGATTTAAAGGTCAATAATGACCTAACTCTTTTGATGTTACGGTTGTTCACGAGTACAATGTCGGTCTGTTGTCTGCTCACAAGATTGCTAGAGACAATAAGATGTTTGTTGGGTTTAATGAATCTAATTGCTATATCTGAGTTTACATCAAAAAGGATTGTGGGATTGGTAAACAATGCAATGGGTTATATATGTTTGATATTGATTCTACATGTAAGATTACTTCTAATAACCGCATATCTGTTTGTCATGTTTCTAGAAATCTCGGCATCAAAGACTTGGTCATCCTCGACCAAGTCCTACATATCTTAAACCCACTCTTAAACTTGATAGTACATCTGAATCGACCATCTTTGTGATACTTGCAATAAAGCTAAACAAACCAGGGAACCATTCCTCAAGTGAACATAAATCAACTAAAATTGGTCAACTTGTTCATCTAGATGTATGGGGACCATATAAAGTCACTAGCAGAGATGGTTACAAATATTTTTAACCATTGTTGATGACTATTCTAGAAGCGATCTGGGTTTATATGCTTAAGGGAAAGGATGATGTTTATGTTTCCATTGTTAACTTTACTCATATGCTATCAAATCAATTTGAACACAATGTTAAGATATTCGAGTGATAATGGGACGAATTTGTCAATAACAAACTTCAACACTTCTTTCATGAAAAAGAATTTTACATCAAACCTCTTGTGTTTATACACCTCAACAAAATGGTATTGCGAAAGGAAACATAGGCATCTCCTTAATCGGCTAGATCCCTTATTTTCGTGGGAATTACCTCTATATCTTTGGCGGAATGTGTTTAAGCTGCTGCATATGTCATAAACAGGTTACCCTCTTGATGTTGTCTCGGCAAGTCTCCTTTCTCCCTCAGTATGGGCATGACCTTTCACTCTCTCTCCTTAGAGTCTTTGGTCGCTTATGCTATGCCACCATTCTCTACATCTCCGACAAATTTGGTAGTAGGTCCGAGAAAAGTGTCTTTATTGGTTATTCAAATGAGAAAAAAGGTTATAAACTTTTAAGTTTAGAAAACAAAATTATCTTTTATTCCAGAGATGTAAAATTTTATGAAGCTGTTTTCCTTCAAAATGAAAAATACTTTGTCAAAACCTTTTGTTGAAACTTATGTGCCTAAAGATTTAAATCACAAAAATTTCTTTGACTCACAAATAAGTCCCAATGATGAAGGAGAGTGACATCCTATGATGATGGCACGGTGTTGGGTCATCCTACTAGGGATGATGAACTGTTGCAACTTCATAGATGATAATACACACCACGAGGGCACAATATCACATGAATCACATCCTGGCGATGCATCTTACGATTCTGGCGATACATCTTCCGATTCAAATCGAGTGCAGACAAGAAGAAGGCTTGCCACCACTCTCGCTAGAAGGTCAACGAGTTTCTAAATTGCCCGAAGAATCTTAATGACTTTATTGTTGAAGGAAAGTTAAATATGGTGTTGAAAAGGTTGTTAATTACTCTAACCTTAACAAAGATAATTATCGCTTTGCTTCTAGTCTTAATAAAGTATTGAACCTACACACATGAAGAAGCAATCCTTAAGAATGGCGGGTTGATGCTATGAACTACGAAATTGAGGCCTTAAATGAAAATCATGCTTGGGATATAAGCGATCTTCCACCTAATAGAACTCCCATTGGTTACAAATGGATCTTTAAAATCAAATATAAAGCCAATGGTGAAGTTGATAGATACAAGGCTAGATTAGTTGCTAAAGGTTATAACCAAAGAGAAGGAATAGACTATGATGAAACTTTTCCCTGTTGTGAAAATGTCTCTTGTTAGATGTCTTATTGCCTTAGCGTGAAAAACAAATGGCCTCTTTTCCAACTTGATGTTAACAATGCTTTTTGTATGGAGACCTTGATGAGGATGTCTATATGAGCATCCCTAAGGGGTTCAGAATGAGAACAATAAGAATAAAGTTTGTAAACTTGTCAAGTCTCTATATGGCCTTAAACAAGCTCTCGAAATGGAATGAAAAACTTGTCGGTGTTTTAAAAGAAAATAACTTTGTTCAATCATCAATGATCATTCTTTGTTCACCAAAGCAGAGAATAACAAGTTTATTGCTCTACTTGTTTATGTGGATGACATTGTCCTTCTTGGAAACTGCATTGATGAGATAAACCTATTCAAAGAGTTTCTAAAATCAAAATTTCATATCAAAGACTTGGGAAACTTAAAATATTTTCTTGGCATTGAGGTTTTAAAAGCGGGAATGACATATGTCTCACAAAGAAAATATTGTCTTGAACTTCTCAAAAATTTGGTCTTCTTGGGTGCAAACATGTGTCCACTCTATGGAACCCAACTCGTTCTTCCATACATACCCACTGCGATGATCCCTTACTTATCAACATCATGGTTATCGAAGTTACTTGGGAAACTTATTTATCTCACCCATACAAGACCGACATCTCATACTCGGTTCATTATGCGGCACAATATATGCATTCTCCTTGAAATCTCATCTTGAATGTGCCCTCAATGTTACGAGATATCGAAAGGAGCTCCGTGGAAAGGTCTAAGGAATAATTTGACAACTCTCGAAAATCATCTTGAAGGTATAGTGATGCGGTGGGCTAAATGCAAGAAAACCGGAAATCATCACAGTGTTATTGTGTTTTCTTTAATGATTGTTGATCTCATGGAAAAGTAAAAACAAACACTCTTTCAAAATCTTCTCTGAGTAGAGTATAGATCAATGTCTCTGCTTTGCTGTGAAATTATTTGGATTCAAAAATCTTAAAAGATCTAAAGTTGATATCAATCTCCATTAATCTCTTTTGTGATAACAAATTTGCTTTGCAACTTCTTTGTCAATCTGTTTTCCATGAAAGATCAAAACATTTTGAAATTGATGTTCACTTCATCGGGAAAAAATTGCAAGAGGTGTTATAAGTGCCAAAAGATTGGCTCTTAGGACCAAACTGGAACATTCTTACAAAAAACCTTCCTGTTTATCAGCATAAATTCTTGTGTGAAAAATTGATATTGTTTGATATGTTTGCCCATCAGATTAAGGGGGAATGTTAAATTTTGGGGTAATAATCTGTGGCAAACATGTCATTCTATCAATTGCTAATGGTTTTCAAGTTATGTTCATTGCAGGCTTATTACAGGGGTTAATCATGAACAAAGCATAAATGGTCTTAAGTGTCTAGAAGTTCATTTCTGCTAAAGCCTATCTCATTTCTGCTGATGCCTCTCTTATAGCCGTTAAGGGGGTCTTTGTGTAACTTTATCTTCTATTTAATCCGTCCCCTAATCTAGGGTTAGATAACGGTGTGAGCAGTCATTGTCTCACACTCTCTTCTTTCTGATCATTGCATTGATCTTGTTTCTTCTTTGTATTTGTCTGGTTATTGTCTCATTGATATTAATCTAACCTTGTAACACTTTGGATACTATTGTTGGTTTAATCTAAGCCGACTATTGAGGCTTAGGTTTGAATAAAGTATTGTTGTGAACTATTGTTGTTGATACTTTCGTACAAGTATACTATACACGACATTGCATAACACAAAGTACAGTAATTCAGAACCGCGTTAAACAAGTTTTCTACTTATAAATCATATTAAAGCTCTTGTAACTTCATAGATCAAAATTCCACAGTTTAAATATGGGGAACGAGTCCAACATTCCACCACAAAGCGTAAACATATCTGGCACGATTACCGTTTAAGTCCACACAAAATCACATGAATTGCTCATTAAATGATTAATCCCACCAATATCATGATACCCATAAATACCACCTTTTTTTCACTTTATGCCTATATTATCACTTTTTAGGCGATGATAAAAGCCACAAACTCCATAAAGAGTAACCAACATCAAGAAAACACATAAATCCAATGGATGATTTAAGATCAAACCATGCTATGGAAACAATAAGCAAATTGAGCCTTATAAATTTCAAGATTTTATATGCCACGGTTGCATCTTAGACTTCATCTTCACAAAATCATGCGAAAAATACCAATAATGGTCCAGCTGTTGTTGACTTTAAGAAAGTCAAAGTGGGTCGATATAGAGAATATGGAGTTTGACGATCCGAAATGCAAAGGAAGAAGAAAGTTGCTAGCTATAAAGCTTATCTTTGTTGAAGGTAAACTCAAAGGGTCAATCAAGAACAACTTTAGATGGTTTAAAGATAGATACACAAAATTGTGTTGATACAAAGTTGGGCGTTCCTAGTTTGGAGCTCGGTTCTCGTACCAATTGAGAATTCTTGCTTGAGACTGCGCTGAGACAAGAAACACCGTTAGGCTTACCGTGGGATTGTCTCCCACGATTATCCTCCGTGAGAGTGAGTAATCGGTTTAGGGTTTAAGGAGTTTTAGGGTTATGAGATCGTACCTTAAATGAGGATATGATTCCGCTTTATATACTTGCGGAATCCTTGTTGGTTCCGTGTTCCCCAACCTCGGCGTATCCCGCCTAAGTCGGTTAGGAATGATTATCTTCTTATTTTAGAAGATATCGGATATCTATTCCGTGAATAGATTTGGGCTTGAGCTTTTCGTGAGCCCAAGCAGCGTATTATATGGCCCGGCTCGTGCAGGGCTTGCAAGTATTGATCGTAGTCGGGTTTATGACCGACTCCGGACTATCGTCATCATGTCCCCAGGTCTGGTATGCGCGGTGCATAGCTGCGGATGCTAGACTAATGACCGTAGTCCAAAATAAAATAAAAAAAGCGGACAAAGCGTATTAAAGAAGCCATCACATACCCGTGAGTGCGGTGTATCTAGACATCAGTGAAATGCAAATGCCTGCGTTAGTCGGGGAAAGTTCGCCCCTTTGTCCCATCAAGCAATCAACCACACAAAGAGGATTAGTGGGATCCACGTGTGCCAATCGTGTGGAAGAGAAAACTATATAACTTGGCGTTTCATTTTCACCGGATATCTCGCGATAAAAAAAACTCCGCCCCATTTCTAAAGCGTTCTAGGTTGTAATCCGAGATTAACCAACCATTAAAGGTAACGGTAGCGTCGCTTTATCAAAAATAATAACACGATGGTTAAGCGGTTGTCCGACTTCACCTCCGACCTCCGTGATCGATCGATGGAATTACTTTCATTACTTTATACCGGGATGTGCATCCATTAGTTCCGGATCGCAAAGCCACGATGCGGATTTCCCGAAGGAAAGTGGTGTGTACACACGGTTATTCGACCGCGAATCAGCGTGTGCCCTGTCACGCTTTACGTGCGATGTGTTAAACTATTATAATCTACACATATCGCAGATTGCATTGTATCGGTGACCAAAATTACCAATTTTGAGGTAAATTGCGGTTGTTGGCGATTAACCCCACCATCCACCTATTCCGCGCTTTTATCACACTCATTAGGCGCATGGGTGGGTGTCTTTTCTAAACGCTTGTTGGTAAACTGCGATGTTATCTGATAAATTAGATTCACTTAGGAATTGGAGGTATTTCTTACGGGTAGATGATACATGTTTTCCACGGAATTATGAGTTTTATACCCGGGAACATTACGAGAGGATGAGTGCCCATTGCAGGTCTTATGTCGTCGAGGATGCGGGCGATAAATGCTAACCGCATCCCCATTAGTGCCTATCTGAGGGATTTTGGTGCACATAGGAATCGGTAGTAATTACTTTGGCCCGAAGATGAGATCCCTATTTTCTTAGGCGTCAATGGCCGGGTGGGTACTTATTCCTCCGTACCTCTGTGTAAATAATGTAAGAACAATCTTCCTTATATGTCGCGCATTATATAACTTGTTTGTATATGTGTCTTGTCTTCTTGTGAGATGGATCTATTCACCGTAAATGCGGCTAAGCGAAGCGTCAGTTGTGGGACGGGAGCAAGACTTTGAAGGATGATGAGGAGCCTATTTTAGCTGCTACCGAGGCGTACTATGGAGTGAATGCGGGAGAGGCAGTGCAGTTCCTCGGTCGCGGTGGAAGCCACGCCACTACAAAGCCACCTAATCCCGAGTACCATCTCTTGTGGCGCACCGCCACCCGTAGTGTGGCCCACCCTATGGAAGAAGAAGAAGAAGAATCTGGGCTTAGTCGCAAAAGGACCCTTGAGGATGATGATCTGAGACCCTCAAGGAAAAACGCCCGTGGTCCGGGCGTGGAGTTGTCCTCCAGCGATGAAGCGTCGTCGCACCCTTCTAGCGATGTTGCGAGCCATAAGTAAAGCCGTACATGTATAATTTTCTTTTGTTGGTGAATGTGCTGGTTGTGATTTTAACATTGCGTTGGTGATCATTCGCGGGATGGAGCAGTTATAGAATCACCCCAAGGCGTAGTCAGACCGGGCCTCGCGCATTCGAGCCGCGAGCGGGATAATGAAAACCGATCGATGCGGATCGCCCATGGAGCAATTGGTTGAAGAATTGGTGCGGTCTTGCACAACAGTCGCACTAATTGTAAAGCGAGAGACCGAGTATCGGTGGGAGGACCAAAGTTCCCAAAAGACCAAACAATAGCTTTGTTGGGCGCAATGGCAAGCACCCGGCGCAATGGATAGCGCCATGCGAGGCTAGGGATCGGCGCATAAGCTCAAAACAAAGCCGAGGACAAGATGGCACTAATGTGCCAAATAAATCAAGATCGTCTTGAAATTGCCGGTACAAGTCTGCGTGCTACTGGGCACTTAAACATTTAGAGCGGTAAGGAAAATTTCTTTCTTGCGATTGGGGAGCTTGGGACTCACTGTGAGTGGTCATTGGAGTGCGGGAGGCAAACCGTAAGCTTAGCCTCGAGTATGACGAGGTTGTATCCTCGGCTCATGTCCACGATAAGCGGGCCTTGGTGGCTCATAGGCCATGGTCTCGCCTAGCCGCTCTCGATACCACGGAATCGCGGAGGTGGTTAATGCTTTTGGGGAGGTTGTGCGATGCGCTGAGCGTGGTAAGTCGAAGCAATTGAAAAGCTTCATGAAGCAGAATCGCTGGGCGCTATTGACAAGGTACCAAATTATGATCGCGAGTCATATGATCACTGGTCACGCCATGCGGAGAATGAAAGACTTAGAGCTCCCAATGATTTGAACTTGAGCGCGATCAAGATTATCCGATAAATGTAATTATGGCGGGGTTGACCTTGGCGCGTCATCGTCTGAGGGTGCCGAGACACAGTAGGACTATTATTTGAAGCCCCATGAGTCATGGCTCAAGTACTGTCTTTCTTGGCGTCTGGGGATAGTCGAATCCATTTGCTTTGGAGAAGAGGTACCTTTAAAGGAAGTCTTGGGCGCATGCGACCGTCTTACTAAGAAAGAAGGTATTGCGGTAAGGCCATTTTGTGTGGGGTTGGTGCGGCTCGCTTGCAAGGTCCGATGGGGTGCCGATGGTGTGGCTCTTGTATCGCGTCGGGATGCGGATGTGTTGAAGGGTGTTAAGCGGAGCCAAAGATGCAACGAGTCACGTTGGCACTTCTTCATTAAGCGTTGTAGTACCGGTAGTTGATATGTTGCAAAATACTCTCTTGTAATAACTCGTAGTTATGAATAAAAGTTCTTTGTTTCTTTGTGGGTATTATTGAAACTTGTAATGTATACGTATCATTTGCGTAAAGATATCTTCGTTCTCAAGAAACAAAGCGTGTTTGCGGTGCTAATATAGGAAATCCATAATCATGTATGAAAGCCATAGTATACTTGAGAAATAATTGAGTATTTTATCATAATCATGTATGTTATGATATCTGACGTCTTGTAAATATCACATTAAGGAATCAAGTGTCTTGGTTCCTAAGTTGTTAACGCGTGCGTGTGCGTTCTTTGCAAACCATCGTGGGATGCGCATATCTTATTCCAACGTCTTGAGAACAAGGTGTTTAACAAGGATCGTGATCGGTATTGATGGGTTTGCAACCTCTTTTCAACAAGTTAGTTAGTAGGTCAACTTATCCTTTTACCATCATGGGTTTATTTGTAGTGCATGCACGCCATCGTGGGCAAGAAATAAAAATTGTTAAGACATACGGTATATGGAATAACAACTTAAAATGTGTGCGAGTTAGCTAGAAACCGCGGCGTTTATTGATACTTGCAAGTTTATCGAGAAACAAAGAAAGCAAGAAATATGAAAAATAAAAGCGAATACATGAATGTTTATTGAGCCTTTGAAAGTGCGGAGCGTCTGTCTTGTTGTTAAGTAGCTATTCTTACGGTAGCACCTCTTGAGGTTGCCGATGTTCCATGTCTTGTGATGGTCACGACCATCCAAGCCTCGTAGCTATCTGGCGCTTTGTGCTATTGCTGATAATCTCATAAGGTCCTTCCCACTTTGGTCCGAAGCTTACAGTATCTTCTGCGTGGCTCGCCTCATTGGCACGGTAGACAAAGTCGCTGGTCTCAGATGAAACACCGCGCACCTTGGCATCATAGTATCCTTTCATTTTGACTTGACTTTGCCTCCCGTATGGGCTGCTGCGTTCGCGCTTTTCTTCCAGCAGATCCAAGTCGACACGTCTTTCATCATCGTTTGTTGCCACATTGATCTCCGCGCGCGGATAGTTGGCATGCCGATCTCGGTTGGTATAACGACACATCCCGTAGACTAGAGAGAAGGGGTGTCCCCGTTTGGTTTTATTGAGGTGCGGTGAGCCCACGAGACATCGAAGCTCTTGACCCACCTTCCTTTGTGCTGTCTGGCGCTTTGATTCCTTCGCCCGGGCTTGATTTGCGCTCTACTAGGCCATTGGTTTGTGGGTGTGTGTTGACAGCAGTGTTGGGTAATGTTTAACTTCGCACCAATCTTTGAAGGGTTGTCGCGTAATTGTTTCCGTTATCGATATGATTTCTCCGGTAATCCGAGCGGCATACTATGTTATCCCGGACAAAGCGTTTCACGGTTGCCGGTGATTGTCGCCATGCTTTTGCCTCAATCCACTTGGTAAAGTAGTCTCGGCTACTATGAGAAACTTGAGACCGCTTTCTTTGCTATTGGAAAGGACGCAATATCAATGCCCCATTTGTAGAATGGCCATGGCGCGTGATTGGCGTCATTTCGTCTTTGTGGTTGGCGCGGACGGGTCTATGAACTTGGCAATCATTGCACTTCCTTATTAAGTCCGCGCGATCGCGATGCATGGTTGGCGATGGTATCTCGATCGCATGGCGCGTGCTGGCGGACCGTGGTCTGCGTGCATCTTTATGAACCTTCATGGATTTCGCGCACGCGTGGTTTGCTTGTAGGGGCCGATGCGGTGAGCCATGGTTGGAGGAAAGAACGTCGATCGGTATGTTGTCTCGCAATTCGAATCTCTGCGTTATGCGCGTATTCTCGAGCTTACATGCATTCTTGGGGTAATGTTCCTTTGCTTAGGAATTCGTAATCGGTGTCATCCATGTAGGACCATCCTCTCTATGTTGCGGAGACTTCCATCTCAATATTGATTTGCTTTTCGGTGTTTCCACCAAAGACTTGCTTTGATAAGTGTGCGAAGCTTGTCGAGGCGATCTTGCTTTCGGTCGGTCGCCTTGCGATTTTCTCCTCTGGGACTTGCTTGATAGTAAATCTGTCAAAGCCTTTGATCGATGTCTTAGTCTTCTCAAGATCTTGAATCATATTCTCTTCTTTACGCGTATTCTCCCAACACATGGTTGGCTACTAGCGGGAGTCTACATTTGCTTCAAGTTACGTGACACCCATTCATTGCAATGCGTGGTCCGCGATTAGGGCTTCGTATTACGCCTCATTGTTTGTCGCGGTAAATTCAAAGCGGTGCGTAAGTGAATTCCATTCCTCCGGATTTGTGAGAATAAGGCCGACTCTGATCCGATCCACGCGCGAGGACCGTCGTAAACAAAATCCATGGATCTTGTAGTTCCTTCTTGCTTGGTGCGGGAACCTCGTCGATGTCGGCTTCTCGATGATGAAGTCTCGCGAACACGTCCTTTTATTGCGATGCGTGGTGCAGAAGAGATGTTGTGTTAGCTAGCAATACACTCCACTTCTCGGAGTCGTCTGGCGCGATCGGGTTTGGAGATGATCTCGCTTGATGGCTTGATGCATGATTACCGCTATCGGTGCGCTTGGAAGTATCGGTAGCGATCGCACTGGCGGCAAACACTAATGCCAAGACTAACTTCTCCATGGCATGTAGTTCATCTCCGTCTTCTTGGCGCTTTGTCGACAAAATAGATAGGGGTTTGCACCGAGTCCCTATTCGTGAGTAGCACCGCACCGACCGCCCCGTGAGTTCTTGATAAATACATGATCGACTCTTCCCAGTCGGGTGCAACGAGTGTTGGGAGCGTTGCTAGATCTTTGTTTGAGTGTAGTGAAGGCTTACGCCTCCGTTGTCCACCGGAAGTCACCCTTTCATACACTTCTTGGCGTTTTGAAAAGAGGCAATGACTTTTCTGGCGACTTAGACAAGAACACTGTTTAGACCGCCGGTTTTCCGTTGAGGATGGACTTCGCCGGCGTGCGTGGTGAGGAAGTTCTATTACCGCCTTTGTCTTTTGGACAAGGTTTTATGTCGGGTTCTATCGGTATCCTAGGAACATGCCTTGATGGCGCAGAAGGTGCATTTCTTGGATTGACTTCATGTTGATCTCGCGTAGAGTCTTGAGCGTCTACGCTATGTCGCGCACAAGCTCAACTTCGATATGGCTTTTATGACTAGGTCATCCATAGACTTCAGTTGCGGCCCACCTGTTTTTCAAAGGCATTGTCTACTAATCGATAGGTGGCACCGCATTCTTCAAGCCAAAGGGCATTTTGTATATGATGGCACGCTTGGCTTGTGTGGAAATTTTTCTCGTCTTCCTAGCCATCATGTCGGTGATATCCTTATGCGCTTGAGAAACACTTTAACGGTATCCGCACAAGGACTCTATTTTCCGATCTATCTACGGTAATGGATAGCGATCTGTGGGCATGCTTTTAAGGTCGGTGAAGTCTCGCACATTCGCCACCACTGTCGCTCTTTTCACCATTCTTTGGGTTAGAAAGCCGGTCATGGTAGTGACTTCACGCAT
The DNA here is from genome assembly GCA_022545495.1 of Chrysanthemum lavandulifolium. NCBI lineage: Eukaryota > Viridiplantae > Streptophyta > Magnoliopsida > Asterales > Asteraceae > Chrysanthemum > Chrysanthemum lavandulifolium. Next base: position 88,985,926 of record CM040241.1, on the reverse strand, counting down.
AATTCCTGCTTTTACCAATTTACGTACCTCTGCGGGATTGCTGCGCACGCGCTGGGGGCTTGGCACGCTTCTTCGGCGTGTCGGTGTATCCTTGCCGGATTCTCGGTTTATGCTCGTGATCGGCGTGGTACTCGGTCGTGTGTTTTGGCTCCATGCGAAAATATCCACGTTCTTTTGTAGGAGCGCGCTGCACGGTGCTTTGGTTGTCCGACAATGACCCTCCGATGGTTATTTCTGTTCCGGGTAATTTGGGTGAATCGCGACCTTCAGTTGGGGACTTTGGCATGCTTTGCTGGGATCGGTGCCATTTCGCATGTAACCGTGTTACATTTTCTATTTGGTACCGTGGCATTGTAAAGTAACAACGCCCCCTTCTCGGGAATTTAAGCATCCGTCTTGTTGATGGCACCATGACATGGGCGATATCCGGGTCTCCCAATGATGCCATTGTATGGCGAGGAGAGTTGATCACCATGAAGTCCATCCGGGTTGTCGTAGAGTGCTCTGCGTTGCCAATCTTGACTAATGTCGCGGATTGCCCATGGGCCATATCTTTTCACCCGTGAAACCCGTGGTATTGTCTTGACGGGTTTAGCTGCTACGTATTTGGTCGTAGTCTTTTAAAGCAATGCTCATACATGATATTTGCCGATGCCCCACCATCAATGTACATGCGGTGTATATCGTGACCACCCGCACCGATTTCAATGGTGAGTGGCTCACTTCTGCGTTGTCCTGATTAGAGTAGGAAAGAGATTTCACTTCTTGGAAAACTCTGGTGACCTTACATCTAGTGATTCGTTGCCGCGTCTGTATCATGTAGATTGTGTCGGCCTTATCTTTGGGTGTCTCCTTCTTGTTTCCATTCTTTTGTTTATCTCTTCCTCTTTAATGTTTTTGACCAAGTGGTCGATCTACCTTCCTTGACCATCTTGTCGATGAGTTGGCGTTGTTGGACACATTCGTTAGTGGTGTGACCTTTGCGGCGTGGTAGTCACGATATCCATTCCCGGTCGCCGATCTTACGGTATGCGCATCTGCGGTGGTCTTGGGAAATTCGCGCCTTCGGCTGCGAGTATTTCCTTTGGGGTTTGATCGTGGGTGTACTGTCATTATCTCTGCCTCCTCACGGTGCGATAGCTCTATTACGGTTACTACCTCGGTCGTTCGATTGCCTCCCGTGTTGTTCTGTGACCGTAACTCGAGTGGTTCTTTTGCTATCCGCCTGGCGGCTTCTCCTGGACAAAAGACCGAGGCGCTTCATGAGTTCATCGAAGGTCTCGGGATCTTGTCATTCAACCTCTTGATGAGTTCGGATTATTAATCCCATTCATGAAGCCGAGATCTTTAGTACCAGGACATGCTTTAACTTGCATGCATTCATCTTTAAAGCGTTCCATGAATGCGCTCGTAGATTCTCCTTGGTTACGCTTTACCTGGCGAGTTCGGCGGATTTTTAGCGCACTTTTTCCGTTGAGTAAAATTTAGGCGGGCACGCCTTTCTCAACTCTTCAAAACCATTTATGCTCCTTCGGGGGGAGTTTGTTGAACCGATTCTGTGCGCTTCCACGGTGTGGAATTAAACATGTGGCACCACACCGGTTGTGGCGATTTTCAATGGTCGCGGTGATTCAAAGATTTTAGATGATCGTCGGGATCACTGTTCCATCATAGGTCTTGACATTTGTAGGCATGCGCCTCTTCTTGTTCTCGGAGAAATCACTAATGCGTCGGTGAGCGCATCCACTTTCGGCGGGCGCCATGGGAGACATGTCTTCCTCTTGGCTATCGCGTCTGTTTTAGACTTCGATGTCACGTGTCGCTATCCTCGTTGTCAGGAGTTATCGAAAGATGAATTTTTTCTTCTTACGGCGTTTGCTTGTTGTCCTCAGTCGACTTGTAGTGCGGATCGAAGGGCTTTCACTGGGAATGCTTTCGCCCGGTCATCATGTACTACGGCTACCGATCGGGCGTGACACTGCTGCGCCGCTTCTTCTCTATCACTATCACTCGAGTCTTGCGGTGAGATGTCTCATCCCCTCGATTCTCCTCCGATTACATTGAATCACGGGGTTTATGACCGCTTCCTCTGCGCTTTTCTTTTCGGTGGCGCGGTGGAGAAGTATCGTATTCGAATCGAAATTGAGTCGGGCTTTCAAGTTCAGGCCGGATCTATTCTTCTCTTCTTGCATGAGGCGGTTAATGTTTCGTAATTTTGGGATACGAAAACTTACGGTGTTAACTCCGTGGCGACCCCACCGAGAGTGAGTGCGTTTGTTTCTACCGCTATACCCTTATCCGGCTTTGGTGCCTCCGGTACCTTTGTCGGTCGGTTTCTAGCACCGATTGGAAAGGAGTAGTAAAGGCGGTGCGGTGGGTCTCTCGCTCGTGGTGGTTGTAGTGGCTTGGGTTGTTCAGTGCGGTTCCACGGAGGAAGATCAAGTCTTGGCGATCCACTTATTTTTTAGCAATACTGGTTGTCCCGTAGGGTCGCTTGAGGGTTAACCCACTGCGACTTCTTCCCACGAGGTGCATTGCGATCGGCGATTCAGTGCTTTGTCATTCTAGTGTCGGTTCTTAGTGTAGGGTCCACGGATGGCGCCACTTGTTGATACAAAAGTTGGGCGTTCTAGTTTGGAGCTCCGGTTCGTACTCAATTGAGAATTGCTGCTGAGACACTGCAGCGACTAAGAGACAAGCAAACACCGTTAAACTACCGTGGGATTGTCTCCACGATTATCCTCCGTGTGAGTGAGTGTCGGTTTAGGGTTATGAGATCGTCACTTAAACGAGGATATGATTCCTTTATATACGCACGGAATCGCTTGTTGGTTCGTGTTCCCCAACCCCAGTATCCCGCTTAAGTCGGTTAGAATGATTATCTTCTTATTTTAGAAGATATCGGATATCTATTCCGTGAATAGATTTGGGCTTGGCTTTCGTGAGCCCAAACGCGTGATGATTGGCCCGGCTCGTGCGGGCTTGCAAGTATTGAGGCGTAGTCGGGTTTATGACCCGACCAGACTATCGTCATCAAATTGTTTATGGTTTCAGAACATAAACCCTTTTATGATCATCTGAGTTGATCATTTTGAAGTTTACAGTATGTGTTTTTGCAAAGATTGTGACTTTCTTTATTGATTAGTTTTTACTTGATATGTACTTTTTATATGTAAAAAATACTCGTCACGCCTACAAACACAACAATAGACGGTATAGGGAGAATATAGACAATCACATCCTATCCGAGCGTATAAGGACTATTTTTATTTAACATGTGTTTGAAACTTTGAACATTTATATTCAAATATATTTTTATGATATATTTGGCTGAATAAAAGACTGCTAACTCGCAAACATGACTAGCGATCGATCTTTGGGCACCCCTAGTCGATTCAACTTACAGTTTCATGCTTCTTATGTGTTGAAAACAATGATATGTGGTATCCAACGAGTGACTGAAGCCAACCATGACGAATGTTTTATGGTTCTTATATATGCTAAATACCGGCAATATGAAACTTCCCGTGTGATAACTAAGGCTGGTGTATATGATCACTTGATTAACCACATTCACCTCCAGTATGCATCAACTTTTAAGACACAACCTTACCAACACCTTTATAGGCGTAGTGGTCATGCATGTAAACATATGAAATCCCACTGTCTGACATCTCACACACGTTTAAAAATAATATAAAAGAGGTGAACTTACTAAGGTGGTGCACCAGCCAAACCAACCTAAAAGTGAATGCGCACGTGGTGATGCCACCATCGTAAAAAGGGACCATGGCGGTTGGTGGCCACCATGGATGGTAAAATGCAATCATAACACCCGGTCTTGAATAAACTTGGTTATAAACAAATGACAAATGTAGAAATGCGAAAATCTATTGCAATTTCGAGCGGTTATCAACACACATGATATTAGCTAAGCAAAAGGCAAACGAGAAGAATTCATTATAACTACCCATTTAGAGTTCTCCATCATCTTGACCTGACAGGAATAGGACTCAACTCATTCTTGCCTTAAAGTAGTCACGGGCTTTGTTTTATATGGGTCAAAAGAATAACAAGTTTCTGGTTATAATATACAAGAAGATATTTGAAGCTAATTTGGCTTGTCAATGAACCGTTTCCTCATCATTAAAATGTAGACCTTGTAAGCCCTTGCTGATAGCATTCTCGTAGTTCTTTCTGATCCGAGGATCCACCAAGTGGCAAACTTTTTTGTCCGCTAGACGATTTAAGATTCGTTCCATCTGGGGTGCGTGAGCGAGCTGTGGAGCTTATTAGCTACATAGGTTACACATTTTCATATAAGATAGCCACTTCATTTGATATAACAAATAATTACGGTATAATTCAAGGAACTCACCATGGCATCTTTGCCAGTTGTTGTATTATTGGTCACTTGAGTCTTCTCTTTAGATTGATTCCCTGAGTTTCTGACTTGCATGAGAATTTCTTCGCGAGAAGCTCCTCGCCTACAAAGGTTAATAATTAAGCAAAAATGGCCTCGATTATAATTTTAATGAACCTTTTAAGTGTATGTGAATGTCACCATTGCAAATTGCTGGAGGTGTTCCCGAGGTTTGTCTAATGCACATTCCTAAAAAGAGAGCATAATCATCGTCACTTCATAACTATGGTAACATTCGGCATAAAAGGATATGATGCATTTTATTAAAAAACGCAAAACAGGCGGATCATGCAGTTTGAGCAACGGGTCAATAGAGTTGGGTTGACCCAGAACAAATTTTGTAGAGATATTCAATTTTTTTTATACAATAACTAGTGCGAGGAATAAGAATACACAAATTATATTATTTTGTTAAAAATCTTTGCTTTTAGGAGTTTTTCTGCATTAATGATAGTAGAATACACTTTGTGGAGACTTTAACCCGTTTCCTGTTAAGCTAAGCTAATGTTCTTCAAAATTTCCAGTTGGTCCATTAGAATAAAATAACCCAAATCCACCCATTCATAAGTAAGCGAGCGAAATTGGCATATCAACATGTTATATATATTACTTACAAGACCACGAGAAGGAGCTGAAATCTGTGACTGCTGATACTTCAATATTGTCCAATTGAAGACATAATCACACTGGAACCCTGTAAAAGAAAACTGTGAACATGGAGTCACTGATACACGTTTCATCTGTGACGTTAAAGCTTTATGTCGTCAATGGCTAGGAGATGTTACCTTCATAGATAAAGAGGTCACAGAAAATCCTCTTAAGATAACTATAATCTGGTTTGTCCTCTTAAGATAACTATAATCTGGTTTGTCCTCAAACCGTAATGAGCAACAATAATGGAAGTATGAGGCGAACTCTGTTGGATAGGAAAAGAGTTGGAAAGTGTCACTAACTATATACACAGAAATACATATGTACTAAAACAAAAATAACAATGTGCAGTACCTCGATTAATGTACAAACTTTACTTTATGATCTTCTCATACTTTGATACGATCCAGATTATTATTATTTTATAATTACTAGATAAGTATTATTAGTATTTTAATTATTAACTAGAAATGGATTATTTTAGATAATATTAGGAGGTGACTTGTTTTACAAGAATAGGGTTATTATATATAGATGTTTAGAGCTGTAATATGTTTATGGGGATAATAATATGAACTGGTAATTTGAAGCCATTGGGAGAGCCGATCGACCTCTCGAAAGTTGGTCAATCTATCTTTATTTTCTTGTCTTTGTTATTATTTATCTTTTAACACCCCAAGATCGAATCAGGTTCGTATCATACTTCTGTTTCTTATTTCCTGCTTTCAGGCCCTGCCAAGGTAGACTGAACATATAAAAGATAGACGTCATTTAACCGAGAGAGGATGAGTGAGTAAGAGAAAGAGGAGGCATGTCGAAGGAATCACCTTCCTCTTAAGAAATACATGATGACATATCCGAGAGACTCTAAATCGTCCCTCCTGCTTCGTTATTAACATTCAGAAAACAAAATATACAAAGGTTAATATTCATAAGATGACATGTTCCCTTAAATGAGTATTATTAGTGAAAGTATAGAAATACATACCAATGCCTAGGTGACTATTCATGCTTGCATATCGGGCAGTTCAGTCAAGGTTTTATTTTCTCTGCAGGCGATGACCACAGACAGTGGATATCACTTAAGAAATGAAGTTTCATGCAGTACTGTGAGGGAAATAATGAGTATACACACCTAATTAGAGAATATGTTGGTCAATAATCTAACCTGTACCGAATGTGTTGGTGAGTATTATCCCGATTCCCGATATCTTTTACTAGACCAAGTCAATGATGTAAACCTGCAATTAGGTGAACGAGGGATATTACAAGGTAGTCCTAAGGCTCCAAATTGGAAACTAAAAGAACGGTCAACTGCATTACCTGATTTGCTCTACGACCCAAGCCCATAAGAAAATTATCCGGCTTGATGTCACGATGTAGAAATGATTTGATTGAACAAATTCAATACGGTTAATCTGAAACAAGCCCCATCATCAGTAAGAAACTGTATTTTAAAGTTGAGGCACAAAGATATAAATTGGTAACATTTACCATTTGATCAGCAAGCATAAGAGCTGTTTTTAAAGAAAATTTCCTGCTACAAAAATTGAATAAATCCTTGAGACTAAGCCCAAGCAAATCCACCACTAAGATGTTGTAGTCTCCCTCCACACCAAACCATCTCACATTTGGTACACCAGCTGCAATATATTAACTTTGGTGATCAATCAATGAGTCAATAATAGACCGTTAAAGAAAACTACTGAAAGAAACATCTTATTGCAGCTACTTACTTCCTCCTTGTAAATTCCTGTATAATTTTGACTCGTATAGCAGCTGAGGGTGCTTTGTCTTGACATTTTCCTGAACATACCATCATAGTCAAACAAACACAGAGTAAAGACATTTCCTAATTGTAAGTTTGGAAGAAACTTGTATATTATTGACTTGGAGCAATTAGCGAGCAGCCGAGCACGGACAACTTCTATACGCTGTAAAACTTGTACCAAGTTTCTTATTCACACTTTTAAAGTTTATAATAACGAACTTGTGAGGTTCTAAAGCTTATAATAAAAGAGTTTCACACTTTTTAAGTTCCGTTAATGCATAACCTGAGCTTATGTCCACACATAAAGCGTACTCTTCAGGAATAATTAACATTACCAAGTATGAATGTATAATTTTAGTCCCTTAGAACACATTAATAATACATAATAACTACAACATGACTCAAAATCACCAAACATTTGAAAGAAAAGTGGTAATGAACCATTTTTGTGTTTAATCCAAAACCGTACTTATCCGCTCCTGCGCCGTTTCTTTACCATATAGAAACTTTAAGTATCGTAACTAAGATACATTTCGTAGTTCCATAGACTTAGAACAGAACATTAGCCAGGGTAGATGCAAGTGATATAGCAGACCTGTACACTTGACTATGATATTACAGATTAATATGGTTTTAAGAAAACTAAGTAAATTGGATGTTACAATGATTCACACCTTCCATAGTTTAATGCTATGGGTTTCAATTTTTTTTTTTTCTTTCAAAGTTACGATATTAATAGAGTAAGACAATGCAAAAGGCTCACCTCTTTAATTCCCCAAACATACGAGCAACTCACCATATAAGGTGTAATATCAGTTGATCTTCCTTCAATGTCCTGCATAATTAACTGTCCATTATATTTTCAGAAATCATGTCACAAAATTAACACAATGTTACAAACTAACAAACCTGTTCAATCGAGAAACTTGCAATGATTGCCACTCCATTAATCTCTTTTCTTCGTACATAAAACGGCTCCTCACGGACAGCAACCTCGCTTATGTATATGGGGAAATGAAGACCAGCAGATTGCAGATGACCAAAAAAGAGCCCATGGGAAAGTTCAAGGATGCTGTTCGGCTTCATGTGCAAGAATAATCTCATAGTTATCGGCCTGCAACAAAAAGAAGACATTAATTATTACATTGTTCGTGACTGTTGAAATCCAGCAGAATCAGCTGACCTAAGCTTGATAAGATATTAACAGCAGCAGCTGACATTTCATAAAAATGTAGTGTAGTTACATATCTAAGAATCACAATCCCATTTACCATTAACTAAATTATCACACCAATACTCTTGAAATCTCAATCGAAACAAACTAACACAACCAGAAGCCTTAAAAAGAAGCTAACTATTTTGCACCTTCATTTGCTATATATTACATGCCTTAACAATTAGAAAATAATTCCAACAAAAGTTTCTTAATCACCAGGGCACTCCTCAAAGAAACCAATTAGAAAATAAAAACCGCAAAAATCATTATACAGGTATAAAACACTCTTTTATTTAGAAGAAAACTTTAAATACAAACATGACATCATTTACTAACATTTTATCCATTGATTACATGACACCTCGACAAAAGTACATCAGCAGAACCCCTTGTTTAATAGTATCAATACGTAGATACCCTTTATTAATAGCATTAATAGAAGTTATTTGGATATTACACCAAATTTGGTGTAAGAAGTCACTAGTAAGTGTGACAAACAAAATATTACACCAAATTAGATGTCTTGATTTAAGTGATCGATTAGTTAACAAGCACGCAAACCACGAGTTTTATGACAGCTGTTTGACCGTCTGGTAGTGTAAAATCATCAACTGATACACTTAAGCAACTGTCACATGCTATCAATATCATATCGCCATCTATATCTTTATATTTGAGGCTAAAGCTGCCTAGATTGAGTTGAAACCTTGTAGCAATCTGCTCTTCTAACTTCATAAATCCATCTGAAAGTTTGAATGAAAACCTTACAATGTCCTTTTTGTATGTTGCTTTGATAGTTAATATTGTTTCGGGCTGCGCAAGTTCATCAGGCAGATTCGTTTGTACTTGCTGGTGGCGAATAGGTGTGGAACTATGCTTACCATGTTTGCTAAAGGTGGCAGGACTAGGAATTATATTTGTTGTAAAATGTGGTTCATTGGATCCCTTAAAAGTCGAGTTAAGGGAATCACTTTTATCAGTCTCATATGGCCACCTTGATACACCTAAACCTCTGCAAAGGCGCTTCAACGTTGCTCTGCTAGCTATATATACAATGTACAAAGTGAAAGTGAGGATTTTAGAAGTGTTTTAAAACTTGGAACCTAACCAGGAGGATGCACTAATGATCTCCGTTATCCAAAACAAGTGATTAAATATGATTTTGCTATGTTAATATGACATTTCTATTCAACCATTTTCCATTTCGATTAGATCTAAAGTTTTCCTAGTTTAAGATATAACAACCCAACGTGTACCCGGCCATTTATAGGTAAGAAGTTAAAAAATGTCACCTAGCCACTACCAATAAGCGAATATTGATTATACTCACCACGAAGGATGCCCGCAGCTTCCTCCATTGGCTCTCCAAAGTGTTTAATGACTTCCTCCAATGTAATTAGCCTGCCACTTGTCTTTGGAGCCACTTTAGCTGGAGCTTTCTTCCCCGGCATCCATCTAGTCAATGTCCTTGCTGCTTTAGCTGCCCCCTTCGCATCTGGCTTAGCCTTAGCCTTTGGAGCGGTCTTAGCTTTAGCTGCTGGTTTAGCTTTTGGAGCTGGCTTAGCTTTAGCTGGAGCAGCCTTAGTTTTTGCTGGTGCAGTTGGTTTCTTCTTAGCCGGAGCTGCTCCCTTCTTGGGCTTGGCGGCTGCAACCGTATTAGCAGCTGAAGGAAGCATGTAGGAAGCTTTGACCTTAACTAACTTGTCACTAGCAACTAGCTTCTTCAGCTGAGTCAACAAAATTTTATTAAAGTTGACAGGCAGCTGATTCTTATGCTTCTCCTCAATAAACTTGCCAATTGCATACTGACTCGACCCGTTACGTCCCTTCAATGTCACTATCGCATCACTTATCATCTGTAAACACATCTAAAACCACGAATTAGGGGGTGTTTGTTTAAGCTTATATGTGGGCTTATGAAGCCGAAATCAAATAAGCTCTACGACAGCATTTTATCAAATTTAATGAAATTACCTTCAAGTAAGGTGGATGTTTTCCAAGCGCAAGTGATTTCTTACTAGCTTTCGAATGGATAACGGTAGGAGGTGAACCACCGCCACTAACACCGTTACTCATCACTGTAAATATCTAAACCTGTAGTTTGTTGGAGATGTGAGAGGAAAAAATGAGTGTGGGTTTGTTTGATGTGTTGGGAAAGGAGGTGAGTATATATATGAGCGACTAAACGGGTTATAGGATATTAGGATGTTTATATAGGGTTCTGGGATGGTTATATCCAGGTCAATGGATATAAATATTTAAAAATGGGAAGAGTTGGGGTAGGGGTTATGTAGAAGTAGAAATGCCGAGAAACGTAATTTCGAGCTAAATTAAAAAAACAAGTTCAGCAGTTTCATTTCGATGCTCGTCGAGCTTTAACCATCAGAGGCTGAGGCTCGGCTCGATTCGGTTCAAGCCAGCTGAACTTTCTTGAAAAGCTTGAATATATGTATGAATACATGATTACACATTTACACCCTATTCCAACTCACGAACAAGTTGATTAACGAGTTGAGACTTGAGACTGAAAAGAAGAACAAATCTGATACAATACCGATTATAAAATCATATAAAGGCCTCAAAAAGGCGTCTGGCAGAGCCAATGAATCGTATCTAACTTGAAAAAATGTGACTAAATTGTCACTGATGCCACATTCAAGAGTCGAGAAGATGAAACAAGTCTAACGTTAAAATGAAACATAATGAGTAAATACTAGTTAAGGTTCGAGTGTCAAAAATAGTTCAACTAAATATATTCACGAGACGTCATAAGCTTCATAGATCTTGAATACTCGAGCAAAATGATTTCCATAACTTATATACTTATTTATAATTAGGTTAATATTCAAATTAACCCTTATTTACTTAAAGCTCGAAAAAGCTCGTTAAAAGCTCGAGCCGAGCCATCAAAAGCTCGAGCTCGATTCATTATATGTTTCGAGCCAATATATTGGGCTTGAGCTCGGCTTGAGCTCGATAAAAGCTCGACTTGATCGAGCCAAGCTCGAATTCAACGATAAAAAGCTACAACATTTGCACCCTAGTTAGGGGTAGCGTTTTGGATGGTAGGATTGAGGCCAATGGATATATAAATATGGGAAAATGAGTGGGGATTGGGTTACTCAAAAGCGAAACATTACATCGTTTTCATAACAATTAAGAATCGGTTCTCTTCTCAAAAGCGAAACATTCCTTTTTTCTATTTTTTTTTTTTTTTTTTTTTTTTTCATTTCACGGGCAAATGCCATAAGTAATTTATTTATCTAAATGTGTTAATATGACTAATGGACTTTCAAAAGGTCCACTACTGGCACCACCACTTAATGCCATCACTACCACTACCACATCGTAGTGGTGAGTGGCGGTGCTGGGTGGTGGTAAGCGACAATGGTGGGTGGTGGGGCGGTGGCGGTGAGTGGTGGTGATGGCTGTGGCGATGAGTAGTGGTGATAGTTGGTGGTGGTGGCAAGTGGCGACGATGGTGGATGTTGAAGTATTTTTTAGTGAGGTTCTAATGGTTCTTCAGATATCCTTCATCCTTCTTAAAGTAAGTCTTCTGGATACCTGCTAGTATGAAACAACGCGTTAGCCTCGCCCCGGGTGTTATCTCAGGATCAAGCTACGGCGTGAGAGTAAGTGTGGGTTTACCAAAGGGTATAGTATAAATATGTGTGTGTGTAAAATGATATCTTTTTACCAATTAATGTATGCGTATTTATACTGTAAGTTATCACTATCTGGTCGTTGTGTGTCGCTTTCTCTGGGACCGTTGGCGTTGTCGGGCGACACTATCACGACATCTTGTCATCGGCGTCATCTCGACACCCAGGAGAATGAGACGAAATGCTTCCAGGCTAGATGCCAAACGTACTGTCAGGTCAACTGTCTTTTCAGACTTAGCCCCTTCGGTGTGCTAATCTTTCGGGTATTTGGTCCTCCGGCTATTCAGCCGATGGACCATATACGTCGTCAACGTCGTAGTGGTGAGTGGCGGTGGTGAGTGGTGGTGGTAAACGATAATGGTGGGTGGTGGGGCGGTGGTGGTGAGTGGTGAGTGGTGGTGGCTGTGGCGGTGAGTGGTGGTGATGGTTGGCGGTGGTGGCAAGTGGTGGCGGTGAGTGGCGACGATGGTGGATGGTGGTGGTGAGTGGCGGTCAAGAGCGGACCTAAGGGTTTTCGGAGGGTCACGAGACTCCGATAAAAATTTGTTGCGTAGTGTACATTTTCATTAAAATATTCGATTTTCAGAAAGTAACCCGGTCCAAAATTTCATGTCACGTAAGTATTTGTTTTTATTTTGGTAGTAAGTTAATATGTTGAAAATAAAAATGGTCATCGTCAAAACCCAATATTAATAATAGTCCAACATACATATTAAGATTAAATAGTTTAATTAAATAAACAAAGCGTCAAAGCATTATACATATTACATACTTAAAAGAAGTAGGAAGAAAATTCAATCACACGCTTTCATTATTGACGTCAGAAGATGAAAGGCAGTTCATTCATATTATATGTTTGCTTTTTTTAAGGGTTTTGATAATTGTTAATTTTCCTAATTGCATAATAATGTTTGTTAATTGTTAACTTTGAGTCAATAATGAACCACTAATTTACTATTGTAGGCTAAGATTAACCAACTGGCTTAGCTCAGTTGGTTAAATAAACTCTTTTTGAAGCTTGAAAAAGGTTTTATTTAAGGTTCGAGTTTTGCAAAACAAAAATTTAGGTTTTCTTTTAGTGCGGAAGTGAGTTCTGGGTTTTCGCTGCGGTCTCTCCTCTTGGTTCGGGTCTCGGGCGCCGTTTGGATGATATAACTATGGGATCAGATTTCAAGTATGGTGTCGTTCAAGAAAAAAAAGAAAAGAAATGTAGGCTAAGATTAGGTATTATTTGAAAAGAAAAGTTTCATCAAATAGCAATTATATTTGTGGAATCTTTAAAATGAAATATTTCTAACAATATTCTAAAAGAATCACTGCCTAAATCTACAACCGGTACCGGTACATCTTTGGATACTGTACCAATCAGAATTGATTTGTATTCTTCTTTCAGATCCCGTTGATAGATCTTGAATTTATGATTATCACCCTAGCCAAAGAGAAGAAATAAGATTATCACCCTAGCCAAAGAGAAGAAATAAGACGCCTATATTATGATACAAGACCTTGTCAACCACATAATCATGTCTTTCCACCGGGGAAGTATAAGGGGTAAGGTTAGACATTTTGTTGTGAGTTGGTTTAATGAATAAAAATTTACCAATCAACACCATTTAAGGTTGATATTTTCAATACAATTTTGGATATGCAATTTCAAGAGTTTGGTGATTGTTTTAGTGAGTTAAGCACCGAATTACTAGAAAACTTGGCGTCGTTGAGTGCACTCAATTCATTTTTGCATTTCAAAGTATCGAAGTTGGTTAAACTTAGTGAGTTGTATCCAGTATCCATATGATTTTACTTATATGGAGAGGTTACGTCTTCCTAATGATCTTGTTGTTTACTATCATATTATGAGTAACAATAAGGATTTTGCTGAGTTTTCTAGTATTTCAAAACTTGCTAGTTTGATGGTAGAGAAGAATATACGTGCATCTCACCATTTAGTTTATCGCTTGTTGAAGTTGGCTTTGATTTTGCCTGTTGCAAATGCCACAACTGAAAGATGCTTTTCTAAAATGTAGCTTGTGAAGACAGATTTGTGTAATATGAGTGAAGAATATTCTAGTGGTGCATTAATTTCTACTATAGAGAAAGAAAAACTTCTAAATGTTACTAATGAGGTTGTATGTAAGCGATTTTTTGATATGAAAGATCGTAGGGGTCTAATTAGGAGGTACTTTACCTAAGGCTTTTAGTCCAGTGGTATGTGAGTTGCCCACCAACGTAAAGGTTGTGGGTTCAAACCTCGCTGAAAGCATATGTGAGATATGTGGTACATTGTATGAAAAAAATTGCCGTTTATAATAAAATAATAAAATTAGGAGGTACGTTATTAATATCTTGATTGGTTTTAATGATATCGTACATGTTAGTTCATTTTTATTTTATATACACTCGTAAAAAAATAAATAGAAAAATAGAAAATAAAAAATAGTGCACCTGATGACTTAATGTTCTGGGTCCGCCCTTGGTGGCGGTGGTGAGTGGCGGTGGTGGGTGGTTTACTAATAAAAAGTCAACTAACTAGGGTTATGTATTCAGGACTAACAATGCAATTGTTTTGGTTTGAAAATATTTATGTGATATGATATTGTTTAAAGTTTGAAAGTATACTAATGGTGGTGGATCTTTTGAAAGTCCATTAATCATATTAGCATATTTAGATAAGTAGATTACTCATTTATCGCTTTCCTTTTCTTTTTCATTCGTAATTTTATGCTACATACAAAATTAATACTCCTTGGTTGTTGCAGTTTGGGCTTGATATTTCCTTTATAATCGTCATCGAAACTCGAACTTAAGCATCAGCAATCCCCCGATGTTCAATCTCCATAATTTTCATGGGAATGGAAACTTCAAATCTTTTGTCTATATTTCTGCATTCTTTGTAACACAATAGTAAAGCGTTACTCAAATTTATGTAGGACTCACATGGTCTCTTAGCTAAGAAAAAAGAAACACCCTCTAAATAACATCTGATATCTTACATATAGAGATTGCACTACTCCATTATGTTTCAATTCTATAGTGGGAAGGACAAACCCCAGGAGATGTTTACACTGCAAAAACTAAGTTTAATTAATTCACCATATGATCAACACACCAAAATTGTCAGAACCTCCATCATCAACATAACACATATAATTCTCAATGCAAGTCTAAATTAAAAACCTTAAGAAGATTGAAACAACTTCGAAATAGCTATATATAAGTTCTACATACCAAGTGATTAAATAATACTTAATAACACTACTAACTACTAACTAGCCATTCAAAATAAATAAATAAATAACACTAACGCCATCATTTTTAAAATACAACACCAACCTATTAACCTTTTTTACAAACCGGAAAGTCATATAGCCTAGCTACCTCTGAAAAATCACTAAACCAAATCACATGCATTTACAAAGAGTCACTTGGGCATCCGAAGGATTTCCCCAAATCCGGTCAAGTCAGCAACAAGATAGATAACAAACCCAACCACGGAACGGACCGGAGATGAACCACAAAATCATGAATGGTCGCGTCTCATCACAAGGCTACATGGAGGACTACGATTTACCAAAGATAACAACACTGTGTACCCAATTTGACCTAGTCCATATGTAACCACATTTAAAGTATAGGCATAATTTCATATATATCCTTCCCTGGATGAATAATTACATCTATATCCTTTGTACCAGTTTTTTATGCATAAAATACAATGCTTTTAATGCATCAAAAGGATATATATGTAATTTCTGGGTCTAGTGGGGGGCTGTATTTTTACATAGTATCACACAGACACACACTCTTCATGTTTACTAGATCTGGGTCTAGTGGGGGGCTGTATTTTTACAAGCCCATTATCATCTCAACAAAATCCAAAAAACTTATCCTACCCTAAAATAATATATCTAGAAGTAACCTTGTCGGAAAAGTGGAAGACATGACACGTATAATATAACTCTACTTCTCTACCGATCCATCCCATAATCACATGAAAAATACCAATTGAAATCAAGGAATCTTGTAAACATGTTTAGTGCGAGTAGGGATATTATTTCAAGTATAAATGTATAATTGCAGCCCCTTAGAACACATTAATATCACATAATAACTATGACATGACTCAAAATCACCAAACATTTAGAAATTACAGTGGTAATGAACCATTTTTTGTGTTTAATCCAAAACCGTACTTGTCCGCTCCTGTGCTTAGTTTCTTTACCATATAGAAACTTGAAGTATACATAACTAAGATACATTTCGTAGTTTTATAGACCTAGGAAAGAATGTTATATTAGCCTGGGTAGATGCATATTATATTAGCCTGGGTAGATGCAAGTGAATATGCAAGTGAATATTGTATGTTAATATAGTTTTAAAAAACTTAAGTATACAATGATTCACACCTTCCATAGTTTCATACTAAGGGTTTAAATTTATTTTTTTTTCTTTCAAAAGTTACGATATTATTCTATTAGCTGACACAACTATTTTCTACACCTCTTTCCCCAAACATATGACATATGACCCTTGTCCCCGGTTATACTGTTGTGGCAAATGTAAAGAGTGAACCAAGAGCAACTGACCATATAAGGTGTAATATCAGTCGATCTTCCTTCAATGTCCTGCATAATTAACTGTCCATTATATTTTCACAAATATGTCACAAAATTAACACAATGTTACAAACTGACAAACCTGATCAATCGAGAAACTTGCAATGATTGCCACTCCATTAATCTCTTTTCTTCGTACATAAAGCCTCCTCACTGACAGCAACCTCGCTTATGTATATGGGGAAATTAAGACCAACAGATTGCAGATGACCAAAAAGAGTCCATGGGAAAGTCCAAGAATGCTGTTTGGCTTCATGTGCAAGAATAATCTCATAGCTATCAGCCTGCAACAAAAAAGAAGACATTAATTTTACATTGTTAGTGACTGTTGAAATCCAGCAGAATCAGCTAACGTAAGCTTGATAAGATATTAACAGCAGGAGCTCACAATTCAGTGCATATTTAAATTTCAAGTGTAGTTACATATCTAAGAATCACAATCCCATGTACCATTGATTAAATGAAATATCGATCAAAAAGAAATGTACGCAACCTAATCTACTTAAGAAGTTAATAAAGAAAAAAATCAAACCAAAACCAGAAGCTAAATAATTTGCACCATAATTTGCTATATATTAGATGCCTTATATGTCGTTTGAACAAAGGCACGCCAGAAGCTTTTTTCAGTTAAAAGAAATAAAAACCATCAACCACATAAGGAAGCGAGATAATAGCTACCACTTGCAAAGATCTTTAAAAACAATAAAAGGGTTGGTAAAGGAAAACTTGCATTCAGGAATATATATATATATATATATATATATATATATATATATATATATATTTTTTTTGTTAAACATTATGCCTATATTCAATATAACAACGGGAAACACTTCAAAAGATTAAACACCTGTTACATAAAGGTTCACCTGCTTTCACACATAGCGATTTTACCAGACGGAAACTTATAAGCAGATTTGACGTTAACTAACTTATCACTAGCAAGAAACTTCCTTTACTAATACTTTCATCCATTGATTACATGGACACGTTACCAAACTTACATCACCAAAAACCTTTTCTTAATAGTATTAATAACTGTTAATCTAACCCTTTGGAGATTTGGTGTGAAGATTTGATGTTGCACCATATTTAGTGTAAAATGTCGTTGGTAAATCTGATTAACTGACAAGCAGGCAAACCATGAGTCTTATGACAGTGTGACCGTCTGGTCGTCTAAAATCATTTGCTGATAAATCTAAATCACTGTCACATGCAATCAATATCATATCGCCATCTTTGTCTTCATATTTGAGCCTAAAGCTTTCTAGCTTGAGCGGAAACCTTGTTGCAATCTGCTCTTTTAAGTTTGCTAATCCATCTGAAAGTATGAATGGAAACCTCACAATATCCTCTTTGTATGTTGCCTTGATAGTCAAAGGTTTCACCGAGTTTTTTAAGGTTGTGTTGGGTTGTCCAAGTCCATCAATCAGAATTGTTTCTACACGTGTGGAACTATACATAGCATGTTCGGTATGGGTCGCAGGATTATGTTCATTAGATCCCCGAAAATTAGGAGTGGGAATCACTTTTATTAGGAGTATATGGCCACCCCTTAATACCAAGACTTGTGCAAATGCGCTTCAACTTACTTCTGCTAACTTCATATATACAATGTACAAGATGAAAATGAGATCCTTAGAAGGAAAGGACACTATATACAAACTTGGTTGGGTTAATTTAAAAAGTTTTTATAAAGGTCGAACTAATCAACTCTGTCATTCACAAGTAGAGGTGGCAAAACTCGTGGGTCGGGTCGGGTTGGATCACGGGTATTAAAAAAGAGAAAAAAGTGTTTCTTTTTTTGACCCGCCTAGATCCATTGGGGGGTAACTGTTATATAATTGTACTTATCTAATAACAAATCAGATCATCTATAATATTTAAGGAGACCAAACTAGATTCATCCCCTAATATATATTTAACCAACTTGACCTATATTAACCAATGGGTCTCAAATTGGCACCTCTATTCACACGCAGGCACGGAGCCAGAGTGGGTCACGGGGTCCATGGGACACCCATGGAATTTTGTAGCGTAGTGTTAATTTTTATTAACAACCTATATTTTTCTTAAATGCACCCGGCCCAAAACAATAGTGTATCTACACTTGTTTAGTTTTTCTGATATGCACATGGTCAATTTGTGTTTGGGTTGTGTCCCTCTATTCAAGTGTTTCTATTTGAAGCTACTAACTTCATAAGATATTTTTATTTAACCCGTTTCCATTTCACTTAAACCTAGCTAGCCAGTTTAAATTTTAGCATAACCCAAATTGACCCGTTTAAAACATAAGGTGAAGAAGTCAAAATTGGCACCTCTAGAAATTAGCAACAAGGTACACTATATTGTGCTTACCACCAAGGATATCCGCAGCTTCCACAAATGACTTCCCATAGTGCTTGTTGGAATTATTCGCAGCCGGCATAGCCTTTAGAGGGTTAGGTTTAGCAGCTGGTTTCTTCTTTGCCGGAGCTTTCTTGGTAACCATCTTTGCGGCTGGTTTAGCTTTTGAAGCCGGCTTAGCCTTAGCAGCCGGTTTCTTCTTTGCCGGAGCTTTCTTGGTAACCATCTTGGCGGCCGGTTTGGGCTTCGGCTTAGCAGCTGAAGGAAGCTTGTAGGAAGCTTTGACCTTAACTAGCTTATCACTAGCAACAAACTTCTTCAACTGATTCAACAACATCTTCGTAAAATTTGCAGGCAGATCCTTATACTTGTCTTCGATAAACTTCCCAATCGCATACTGACTCGACCCGTTACGTCCCTTCAACGTCACTATCGCATCACTTACCATCTGTAAACACATCTAAAACCACGAATTAGGGGGTGTTTGTTTAAATTTATATCGTGCCCATAAGTCTCAAAGTAAGTAGGAAAATTGGGGCTTATGAAATATAAGGCGAAATCAAATAAGCACTATGACAGCATTTTATACTTAATGAAATTACCTTCAAGTAAGGTGGATGTCTTCTAAGCGCAAGTGATTTCTTACTAGCTTTCGAATGGATAACACCGTTGTTACTCATCATCACTGCAAATAAATATCACCACAAACTAATTAATAATCACAATATATCTGGATCACACACACACACACACAAAATACACACTGAAATAAAAATATGTAATAACAGAATAGCAAAATATGTAATAACAACGGACCTGTTGTTTGTTGGAGATGTGAGACGAAAAAAATGAGGAAGCTGCGGTAGTTATTGATTTTTGGGGTTTTGTTTGATGCTTTATTAATGAGATGAACGGATATATATACTTTGTTGGTTGAAAGGGATGGTGGTGTGAGTAAAGTTTATGGCTTAGGGAAAAAGGTGGGACCGGGGGTTGGAAAAAACGATGTGATGGTTTTTGGGCGTTGATGCTTTTACATAAATGGATATTTGGTTTTGGATGCTTTATTAAATGATATGTACACAAATATGACTCATGCAGGATTCATTATAACTCGAATATGAAGAAAGGGGTTTGTTATTAGGATACAAGGAGAGAGAACTAGTTTTTACAATTTGATTAGCTACTTTTGTAATGAACTAATGATGTATTTATACAAATGAAAGTGAATAGTAATTGGCGGGAAATCTAGTTATTGTTCTGTTTGGCTTGTTGACTTTTTATCTTGACTTTCGTTGACTTACTTATTTTAACCCATAACATTAAATGAGATCAATGGATGTTTGGTTTTTGATGCTTTATTAAATGAGATCGATGGATACTGGTTAGAGCGCTAGGTATAGTTTCGTGTCAAAAGTGGTGTCATGTGAAAAATTAATGCCACCTCAGCATTTTTTGTTTATAGCATCAGTTTTTGTTATGGCATCAAAACACGCTTTTTAGCATAACACTAGTTTTAATGTCGTCGTACATTTTTTTTAAAATTAAATAAAATATTTAACCAAAATTTAATTTCATTAAAAACAACACAGAACATAAAATAAATTTTACTAGTGCTCATATTATTTTTAGTTATAAATCTTGTACATTTGCTGCAAAAATTTTACATTTATGTATAGTTCTAGTTTAAAAAAAGTTTTACATTATGACACAATTAAAACTTGAACTTTGAATATACAAAAAAGGTTCGGATTGTTAGTTTGAACAAAGATTCCATCAATAATCGAATGGCACAAAAATCAAATTGGTTAGTTAATGAATTTTACATTAGTCCCTAACCCACCCATTATTCTAGTTAAAATCTAAATGAACCATAGTTACCTTATTCACTTTTAAGGTCACATTTGACCCTAGTCACACAACTACCCACTCACACTTCATTTCATCGTCTTTACTCCTCAGTCTTCACTTGCAATTTGCACCTTGCTATACCTTTATCATCTCATTACAAGTATTCACGGCATATGATCACAAACACATCACAAACACAAACAAAAAAGAAACAAACCCACACAAAAAAAACCCTTCGGCGTGGGCTGGTGTCTACAACGCCACAACCCACTAGCCGACCTCCGGTGTGGTATCTCGTGTCATACACTCGGGGCGAAGCTCATAGCTTGAGTCATCAGCCACTGTACCTAGGCCTCTTATTAAATGGCATCAATGCCCATTCACAAGGAAATCATATAAACGCGGAATGAAAAAAGGGAAAAGTGATATTATTGAAATGAAAATCAGTTACAAGAATGAAGAAGAAGACAACTATTTATAGACTGGTTAAGACAACTACTCGCCTATTAACAAACATTTAAAATGATTACACTTAAAACCCTCTAAGATACAAATATGTCAATATACACCCTTGTACTTTATGTGAAATGATATGTTCTTCATCCTCCCCTCAAGTTGGATGATCTGTGATACCCAACTTGCCAATCAAAATAGAATGTTGTACATGATTCAAGGCTTTAGTCATGACATCTGCAAGTTGTTGAGAAGTAGGAATAAAAGCTGTTTGTAAGAATCCTTCTTGTATCTTCTCTTTAGTAAAATGACAATCCATATCCAGATGCTTAGATCTATCATGAAAACAAGGATTGGCAGCCAATTGTTGAGCATACTTATTATCACAGAACAAAGTGATTGGTAATTTAACAGGGACATGTAAATCTTTAAGAAGGAAACTGAGC
Source organism: Chrysanthemum lavandulifolium (assembly GCA_022545495.1). Lineage (NCBI taxonomy): Eukaryota > Viridiplantae > Streptophyta > Magnoliopsida > Asterales > Asteraceae > Chrysanthemum > Chrysanthemum lavandulifolium. Next base: position 88,964,494 of record CM040241.1, on the reverse strand, counting down.
CACATGATTTCACAATTGGTAACTGCCATAGCCCTGTATTCTGCTTCTGTGGAAGATCTAGACACTGTTGGTTGTTTCTTTGTTTTCCATGAAACAAGAGAATGACCAAGAAAGATACAATAACTGTAAGTGATCTTCTAGTCATCAAGCATCTTGAATCGACATCGAAAAAGCCGATGATGTGTAAATGAGGTTGCATTGGATAGAAAAGGCCCTTCTCGATACTCCTTTAAGATATCTCAATAAATGAAGACTAGCTTGCATATGTAAATCAGTAGGTGCAGAAACAAACTGACTAAGATGTTGAACAACATAGGAAATGTCTGGTCTAGTCATGGTGAGGTAAAGTAGCCTTCCAACCAATCTTCTATAAGCTTCAGGAGACTGCAAAGGATTACCTTTGGCTAAAGAAAGTTTTAAGTTAGTTGGCATGGGAGAAGCAACAGGTTTAGCTGCAGTAAGACCTGCATCATGAAGAAGATCTAGGATATATTTCCTTTGATTCAGATGAGTGCCTTGTGAAGTCCTGCAAATCTCAATGCCCAAAAAATATTTTGCCAAACCCAAGTCTTTAATGGTGAACTTCTGATCCAGTGCAAGTTTAGTAGACAATATCTCAGATTTACAGTTTCCAGTTATGAGCATATCATCTACATAAACCAAGATAGCTGTGAAATCTTCTTGTTATGCTTTAACAAAGAGTGAGTAATCATTTTTTGATTGAACAAAACCTAAAGACTGCAAGAACTTTGACAATTCATGATTCCACTGCCTAGAGGCTTGTTTAAGACCATATAGAGACCTTTTCAACTTACAAACTTGTCTGAAGAAGCTCCATCATAACCAGCTGATGGTTGCATATATATCTCTTCATCAATATAACCATGCAAAAAAGCATTGTTGACATCTAATTGATGAAGTGGCCAATTTTTAGCAGTGGCTAGAGCAATCAAGACTCTAACAGTTGCAAGCTTAGCAACAGGTGAGAAAGTATGTTTGTAGTCTCTGCCTTCCTTTTTATCAAAACCCCTGATTACCAAATGAGCTTTGTACTTATCAATTGTTCCATCAGCCCTATATTTGATTTTATACACCCATTTTGAAGAAATAGCTCTATAACCAACTGGCAAAGTAGTAACTTCCCATGTGTCATTCTTCTCTAAAGCAGTGACTTCAGTCTACATTGCTTTTACCCATTCTGAATACTTAACAGCCTGACTATAAGAGGAAGGTTTAGTGGTTGCAAAAACTTTAGAGAGAAAAGCCATATGCTGATCAGGAATGCCATCAAAATCTGCTGTATTAAACAAAGGATATTTTGGCTTTTTAGAATAAGTATGAGTAGCATTTGCAAATGATACATGAGACTTGGGAACCACAAAATCCTTTAACCAAGCTGGTTTGGTTGCATTCCTTGTTGATCTTCTTGAAGGAGCAGGTTCAACAGGTACTGATATAGGAGGAGGTTCAGTGGTGACATGCTCAATAGGTTCATCAGAAGAAACAGGTTGATGAACTACATTCTCAGTAGCTTGAGGTACATTAGAAGTAACAGGTTCCACAACTTCATTATCAGAACTGAAAGAAGGAAACTCCCCTCCAAGACATTGTGTGGGTATTGATTGAGTTTTAAAGGGAAAAATCTTTTCTTCAAATGAAACATCTCTGCTATGAAAAATCTGCTTGGTAGCTAAATCATACAGAGAATAGCCTTTGGAATTAGGAGGATATCCTAAAAGAACACATCTGAGACCTCTTGGCTCAAGTTTATCCTTGTGTGGCAATGTAACAGTTGCATAACATAAACACCCAATGACCCTTAGATGACTGTAGGAAGGTGCTTTTCCATGTAATTTCTCATAAGGAGTCTTCCAAGTCAGGATTTTCATGGGCATTCTATTGATGAGATAGGTTGCAGCTAGTACACAATGTCCCCAAAAGGCTATAGGAAAATTAGCCTGAATTCTAATGACTCTAGCAGTTTCTAAGAGATGTCTATGTTTCCTTTCCACCACTCCATTTTGTTGTGGTGTGTAAGGCATAGATTTCTGATGTACAATACCCTTAGAATTTAAGAAGGCTAAGAATTTTCCATTAACTATCTCAGTCCCATTATCTGTTCTAATTGTCTTAATAGTAACTGAGTACTGATTTTGAACATATGCCACAAACTGAGACAAAACACCCATTATCTGATCTTTAGTGTGAACCAAATAAGTCCATGTAGCCCTTGTAAAATCATCCACAATAGTAAAGAAGTACTGAGCTCCTAATAAGGTTTTAAAAGGTACCATTTTGAGGGGTCGTTTAGCCCTTATTTGATCACTTTTGTATCCGTTATTGCTTAATATCGTTCCTTTTCACTTTTAGGTCTCTTGAAGGCAAAATCTGGAATGGCACTTATTTGGACGAAAAGGTGCGAATATCTGAAGAAAATGGCCAAAGTCGAATCGAGACACTCAAAGCTGCTTGAAAGCGAGGCGGCGGCGTCGCTTAAGCTGCGACGCCGTCGGAGGAATTTGACGACTCGGAAGAAAATTGCTAGTTTTGAAGGACGGTCGAGCTTTAAAAAGAGTAGACCGTCGAAACTCGGGCGGCCTAGATGCGACCAGACGGCGTCGGAAAGAAGAGACGGCGTCGCGGACATAAGGTGGCGCGTCGCATGGTTAACGTGGCCAAGATGAAACCCTAATAGCGGCGACACGGCGGCGTCACAAAACATAAGGTGGCCGTCGCATATGTAATATTATATATAGAATCCGAATTTTCGGTTTAGGAGAGTCTTTTGGGTAAAAACCTAAAACCGAACCAAGGGTGTCTTGTACAGTATTTTAGGGTTCCAAACCTATCTTACATCAAGATAAGTATTTACTTCATCAATTCAATTATGTCTTTGATTATTTGTGTGTATGCTTGCATGTTCTCCATGTCCGGCTAATTTATTTGTGTGTTTACTTAGGGAGTATGAAACTTAATTATTGAATATTGATTGGTTGTTTCTTATCTTAGTTGATTAATGATCTAGTAATGCGATAGGTCATTCGTTGTGTATAATGCTTGATTCATCTTTGTGAACCTTAGAATATAATTACACGAGTAGTTGTAGGCTAAACCATCCAAAGAGTGCCTTAGAGTAAGAGTTTATTATCCCTAGTGGGTTTTGTAGGCGAGACCCTTTGGTAAGTTCAAAGAGTTGGGAGAAACGCATACCTACAACTTTAGACACACAACGCGACTAAGAATAAGGGCGTGACAATTCAACCATCAATAGGAGATAATTAAGGAGTAGTAAAACCTAAGTAAACACATTTTAAACTATCATACGAGCACACATTAATTAGACATAGACTACCACCACCTTAGTTTAGATACTTAGATAATAGTAGAGTAATCGGTGAAATACCAAACCCCAAATCCAATACCGAGATTCGTACCTTTCAATTTCCTAAAAACATAAAAAGATAAAAAATAATCTTCCTCAACCTCGACCTTAGCGTAGTAACTTCTCACTAGCATTCCTATTCCCTGAGAAGCGATATCAATACCCGTGGCTTACCTAATACTACACTACAACGATTAGGTGCCCGCCTAGGGTGTTGAAAAACTTGCTCGACGAAAGGAAGTTCCTTTGACCCCGAGCGCGCGTGTGGCGTTATCAAGTTTTGGCGCGGCTGGCGGGAATAGAATAGCTAGTTAGTAGTCCACTCGTTTAGGTTTCTTTGTGATTCCTATCAAGTAAAATTTTCTCATTTTTAGCTTTCTCTAGTCTATCCCCTTCTTCGTGACCTTTGTTCATAATCCCATCACTTTTCATCATGGAAGGTGATAACCAACCACCGAACAACACTTTATCACCAAACAAATCGCCTTTGCTTGACCCGACCTCCGCCAACCAACTTGAGCCCGTATTATTAGTGAAATTGGAGAGCTTAGGAAATTAAATAGGATAATTGAAAATACGCTCGAGGAAGCCCTAAGGAATCGATCATCCTTTAGATAGTGATTCGACCACAAGTGATTCGGATGATGATCTAGAAGAGGAGATTATAAGGTGTTAGAAATTATGGAGGGTAGTAAGGAGGAGGAAGAACTTAGGGGTATGTTAATTCATACCCTAAGGGAAGGAAACCGCTTATCACTATAACGTGGTTAACTTCCCAAGACCACCTTTCAAGCCTCGCATAAGAAAGGGAAACCCTAAAAACATCAAAATACCATGTATGATTGGATATTTATATAGGGATCACACTTACATCGACTATAAGGCACCCATGAATATAATGTGTAGGCTCTATTACAATTGGATCATGAGCAAAAAACTAGAGCCTATGAAGGACCCCTTTCGCCCTAGGAAAGCAAGTAACTATGTGGGGAGGGTTAAGGGATTGCATGTCTTCATAGGTATTTTCACATATAGGTGTGATTTCATGATTTTGGAAAATGTTAAGGGCATCATTGATGGGTTTTTAGGAGATGTGATACTTGGAAGACCATTTATAGAGGTCTAAGATGGTTTATGATCGGGAGAAGGGAATAGTCGAGTTCTCAAATGAAGCGAGAGTGTTAAATATATAATTCCCATAAAGTTTGAAGGCATGGATAATTTAGATGTAGATAACATTCGGCATTCAAGTAGATTGGAAGAATAAAGTTTACTACTCGCTTATCTTGAACTAGGCCACGAATATATTCGTGATGAGAGAAGAGTTAAGGAGATCGAATGGGCCTCTAAGATTAGAGCAGCGTAGGGCGCGACTACGAGTCTAGCTACAAGACTCTTAAATAAAGAAAAGCGCTTAGGGAGGCAACCCATGCTTAATTGTTTGCTTGTTAGTGTCATATATCTTTTATTAATTGTTTATCCTCATGTTTAAATTTGTAAAAATGCTTTATTTTGTTTTTAACCTCGTCTTAATGCATATAAAGGTATTTTACATAAGGGATAAGTGTAGGGAGGATTACACATTTTCAAAAGAAACGTAAACATGAGAATAACAATTAACTAAAAGATATATATGTTTGTTTGTTCGAGTCAAATTCTTGTATCGAGTCATAATGGATGTTTTGCGAAATTTTTCAGTTCTAAAGATGTAAATTTTCGAATTTTTTCCGAAAATCATGAGACCGGTTTTTGTCGGGATAACTGACGTCGGGATTGCAACTGGCGGCGTCGGGAAGGAGTAAAACATCGGATCACTTTTCTCGTTTTCGAGCTACTTATAAATTTTGGAATTTTCGGTCTTAATTTTCTTAGAAGTGCAAACATCCATTCCACAAGCATTATATCCTAGTTTAAATCGAGTCTTATATATATTGTTACCACCGATTTTGCGAAGGTTTCGTTTGTTTTCTTCAGTGTGCGGTTTAGTTTGTCAAGAAGAAGTTACACAAGATTGGAAGGAGCTTTTCACAATAATTCTTCTTGGAAAGGATTTAACCACCACTTTACGGATCCTACCGAGCTAATCGAGTACTAGTTTCCTTCATTTTCATTACCTTCCATTATCATAACTTTGATACTTTCGGGAACATTGGGACAATGTTCGGTTTAAAATGTAGGAGGAAAATAAAGCGGGAACTTTGAAACTATGCTTATCCTTGATTACTTGCTTTGTCCAATTGTGATTGTGTAATAAACCATGAGAAAATGTCGGTTAGGGTAATTTTGGCACTAAATTTAAAATTTTTCATGACATATAGGAGTGGGCCATTAGTCTTAACAAAAGCGTCTCACGGATAGGAAGTTACATGACTAGCACAAAACCCTTTACCACCTAAATTCCACCAAAATGTGAGGATCGCCACTTAGATTAGTAGGAATTGAAGCATTCATCTTCAATGCTTAGAGTGTGAACCGGTAGTATATTAGATTCTAGAACTTGTTTTGTGATGCATTCCGAGATCATAAGTGAGACTACACTTGTGTAGTTAGGAATAACTAAATGATAAGAGGCATTAGGATAACCCTTGTTTGAAACCCGTAAGTAGTAATACAATTACTTCTTCCGCATCGGTTGAGTAATTCCCCACACCCTTTGCGTTGTACTCATCTTTAGTACACGATACCCCTAGTTAACCCCTCGAGCCTATCCTTTCGCGGTTCTCGTGATGTTTTTCGAAATATCAATGAAGAGCATTGTTTACACCCCACCCCAAATATACACCCAAATCGCTTTAGCCTTACCTTTTATGCACTCACTTTTAGTGCAAATTTTATTATCACCCTAAACCCTTAGTTCAATTATCGGTTGCTTGCATGAGTTGCTAAGTCGAGTCATATCCTTTGTATCTGATTTTGGGATGATTGGGATTCATGGGAAAAGTTAAAGTTTATGAAATGACGGAAGGGCGTTAAATTCAAATTCCCTTTGTTTGCATAATGATATACCCCAGTGTTTTGATCTTTTCAATTCGGGTCAAATTAGTGTTAGAGTAATAAAAACTCAAGTGTAGGGATGTGCCTATAAATCCCTATCATTTTGATGTTACCGTAGAGGATGGTAGAGTAAAAGTGTATGAAAAATAAATCGAAAAAAAAATAGAAAAGAAAAAGAAAAAAAATAGAGTGTAAAAAAAAAAAAAAAAAAAAAAAAAAAAAACATACGGACTACCATCCTACATCTATCCTTTAAATTTATGTTTGTTTATTTCCGTTATCTAGAGTTTTAGAGTGTCGAGTCTTGGCTTAGCAACGCCATTCTTCGTATGCATTTAACATAGAGATTTTGACTTACCACCACTATAAAGCCTATCCCACCAAACCACTTGTTTACATCCGTAAGCCTAACATTACAACCCTTTTAAAGACCTCTTTGATAGTCTTTCCTAGGTGCTTACGCCAAGCGATGGAGGTTTGATCTATTCTCAAACCTATGGTAATCTATGTACTAGGACCGGTTAATGAGTGTTTATCTTCCATTTCTATTTGTTATATTTCATATATACACCGAGAGATGTGAGTATCCAAACACCCCATGTGAGGTGCTAGTATGTAATTCCGTGCTTGTTATGACTTTTATGGGCTTATATGTGTTGTGGACCATTTGAATCAATGCTTCATGACCCCTAACTTATAAATTAATTGGCTAAAAGCACATTTGCTTGAGGACAAGCAAGTTACAAGTGTAGGGATATTTGATAAGGTTTTAAAAGGTACCATTTGAGGGGTCGTTTAGCCCTTATTTGATCACTTTTGTATCCGTTATTGCTTAAAATCGTTCCTTTTCACTTTTAGGTCTCTTGAAGGCAAAATCTTTGGAATGGCACTTATTTGGACGAAAAGGCGCGAATATCTGAAGAAAATGGCCAAAGTCGAATCGAGACACTCAAAGTGCTGAAAGCAGGCGTGCGCGTCGGCTTAGCTAGCGACGCCGTCGGAGGAATTTGTGACGGCTCGGAGAGAAAATTGCTAGTTTTGAAGGACGGTCGGGCTTTAAAGCGGACCGTCGCAACTCGGACGGCCTAGATCGACCAGACGGCGTCGGAAGAAGAGGACGGCGTCGCGGACATAAGGTGGCGCCGTCGCATGGTTAACGTGGCCAAGGCGAAACCCTAATGACGGCGACACGGCGTCACAAAACATAAGGTGGCGCCGCATATGTAATATTATATATAGAATCCGAATTTTTGGTTTTAGGAGAGTCTTTTGGAGTAAAAACCTAAAACCGAACCAAGGGTGTCTTGTACAAGTATTTTAGGGTTCCAAACCCTATCTTACATCAAGATAAGTATTTACTTCATCAATTCAATTATGTCTTTGATTATTTGTGTGTATGCTTGCATGTTCTCCATGTCCGGCTAATTTATTTGTGTGTTTACTTAGGAGTATGAAACTTAATTATTGAATATTGATTGGTTGTTTCTTATCTTAGTTGAGTAGTTGTAGGCTAAACCATCCAAAGAGTGCCTTAGAGTAAGAGTTTATTATCCTAGTGGGTTTTGTAGGCGAGACCCTTTGGTAAGTTCAAAGAGTTAGGGAGAAACGCATACCACAACTTTAGACACTGGCGACTAAGAATAAGGGCGTGACAATTCAACCATCAATAGGAGATAATTAAGGAGTAGTAAAACCTAAGTAAACACATCTTTAAACTATCATACGAGCACACATTAATTAGAAATAGACTACCACCACCTTAGTTTAGATAATTAGATAATAGTAGAGTAATCGGTGAAATACCAAACCCCAAATCGATACAGAGATTCGTACCTTTCAATTTCCTAAAAACATAAAAGATAAAAAATAATCTTCCTCAACCTCAACCTTAGCGTAGTAACTTCTCACTAGCATTCCTATTCCCTAGAGAGCGATATCAATACCGTAGCTTACCCTAATACTACACTACAGCGATTAGGTGCCCGCTGGGGTGTTGAAAACTTGCTCGACGAAAGGAAGTTCCTTTGACCCCGAGCGGCGCGTGTGGCGTTATCGACTCCATTCAAGGCGGGTTTCTTATAGGGGCCCCAAAGATCCATATGTACCGGTTCAAATGCAAAAGAACTAGAAGTAATGATTTTAGTAAATGACAATTTATGATGCTTAGCTAATGAACAACTTTCAAAAGAAAATTCAGTTGCATTCAAATGTTTACAATCAGGAATATGAGCAAGTTTGGAAACTGAAGTATGACCAATTCTAGAATGAAAGGTATGAATATGTACATTTTGTTTAGGAAAAACAAAATTACAAGTAGATTTATTCAAAGACATAGGAATATTAGAGTTTGTATGAAATTGACAGAAAACAGATACATTGTGAAAGAAGGTTGCAGGTTCAAGAATAGGCTTACAGATGTACAAACACTTGGACCCTTTGCCCACAACAACAATTTGATTAGTTGAAGGGTCCTGAAAGGCAAAGTCATTGAGGTAAAAATGAGCATCTAATCCCTGATCCTTGATCAATCTACCCACAGACAATAAATTGAGTTGAAAATCGGTACATAAAGAACATTATTCGGTGTTAAGAAAGGTGTGATTTTAACTTGACCAACAAGAGTGGCGAGTTTTGTTCTACCATCGGAAAATGAACAATGATTGGATATTTTAGAGTTTTGGTGGAAATGAAAAGATGCAAATGAGGTGACATATGATCTGAAGCCCCTGTATCACTTATCTAATCCACTATTATGTTCATGTCAGGATGACAGAAAAGAGCAAAGGCTGATGTAAAACATGAAAAGATACATGCATAATGCATAGAAGAACTGGCCTGATTAGCATTTGCAGTACCATTACCAGCTATACCCTTCCCTTTGAACATCTTCATTACTTATGAACATACAGCAACAACCAATTGTTGATCAAACATCCCATTTTGTCCTGATCCAACACCATTCTCATACCCCAAATCAAAAGGAGTATCTCCAACCATGTGTTCTTCCAAGTTTGAACTAACATGGGCAGCCATTCTTGGATTTTTCTTTTCCTTCTTACCCTTGTACCAGTCTGGATAACCAATTTTCTCAAAACATTGCTCAACCAAATGCCCTTCTTGATTACAACCAGTACAAACCTTTTTGAACTCATTTCTATTTGGACCATTTTTAAAATCTTTCTTGCCCTGATAACTAGTTTTATTCCCATTCAAATTGGTAAAGAAAGCAGTTGGTTCAAAAGCATGATGAGTCACTTGTTTCTGTTTTTCTATTTGCTGCACAATGTAATAGGCTTTATTGACATTAGGCAAGGGATCCATTCCCAAGATTTGACTCCTAACTGCCTCATATTCATCATTCAATTTCATCAAGAACTGCATCAGTTTAGATCTACTATCCATTTCAACTATCTTATCAAGAACACCACAAGAAAATTCTCTCATCTTGCCACAATTACAAGTAGGTAAACCATTAAGATTCTGCAACTCATCCCAACATCTATTCAACTTATTGAAATAAGAAGCAATACTCAAATTACCTTGAGAAATGTGACTCAATTCCCTCTCCTATTGGTAGATAAGTGGCCCATTACTTTGACCATATCTTTCAGTTATCTCCTTCCACAACTCATAAGCTGACTGAGTATACAAGAAAGCATCGATAACTTTCGGTAATCATGGAATTTAGAATCCAACAAGTAACCATATAGTCACATCCGATCCACCTCGATAATTCACATCATTCAATGCCGGTTTGATACATGTCCCATCAATAAACCCCAATTTCAACTTGGCTCCCAAAGCCGTCTTTATATTTCTACTCCAACCGAAAAATTACCCCATTGAAAGGTGTGGTTGTTAAAACCATTCTGGATGATCGAATTAGTAATGCACAATGGATCATTGATGGAATTATCACGATTATCTTGAGCAGCGGTGGAATAGGTGGAATTTCATAAGGCACCATTGTTGATTCTTATCGAAACCCTAATTGATGAATCTTGAACAAAAGGATCGATTAATCAAGAACAATGAAATCGAATCAAGAATCAATTGACAGTTAATCAATTGAATCAAAAATTAGGGTTTAGATCGAGCTTTTTAGGTTGTGATACCATATAAACGCGGAATGAAAAGAGGGAAAAGTGATATTATTGAAATGAAAATCAGTTACAAGAAGGAAGAAGAAGACAACTATTTATAGATGGGTTAAGACAACTAACCGCCTATTAACAAACATTTAAAATGATTACACTTAAAACCCTCTAAGATACAAATATGACAATATACACCCTTGTACTTTATGTGAAATGATACGTTCTTCAAATCATATTACAACGGAATAGTTTTTCCTACTCATCATATGAAATTCTCAAAGTTAAATTAATTTGTGTTGATGTGTTCTTGAGTTTCTTCGTTATAAGACGATTCGTGACAAATCCCAAAGTCCAAATAACCACATTAAGCGCCTTTATCGCTTTTGTATTCCTTTTAAATACTTCCACTTTTTACATTTTGTAACTAGTTTTTGGATGATTGATTCTCTAATATTGTAACAACCACATTGATCAATAACAAATCCCATTTTAATCATTTCACTTGAGTTACATTCTTGGTAAGTAATTCCGTGTTTGATTTTAACCTTGAATCTTTAGTGATTCTAGTTAAGTACATTTCATTTGGTATCAAGGGCCAATCATCTTGTTGCACGATCACCACTAACAACTTTTTCTCGTTAAAAATTGGTTATTTTGTTCCAATTTTCACAGCCTGTTGATAATTCTTGATCTTGGATCAACCACCATACGATTACACACATAACCTCTGGTCATTCTAGACCATTTATCTAATCAAAATACTTCTTGCTTAAAAGTTTCGTTTTCAATTGTTACATCGTTAGTTAGGGATTGTATGGTGGTTTTGTACTTTGGTGTACTTGAAAAGAGTGGTGACTATTCTTGTTAGTTAGCAATTACATTACGATTATTGATTCATTTGTATTTTTGTGGTTTGATTCGATAAAGAAGCATTGTGAATACAAGATCCACCGAGCATAGTGGGAACAATCAAGAAAGGTCACTTCTTTAGAAAACCGGTTGGAGAATTTGATAAAGGCTATGACTCGGATGGGTGATAACATGACTTAGATGGGTCTGAACTAATAGAGCATTGGAGACTAGGGTGAACAATGGTGAAGGATCCAATGGTCAAAGTGGTCAAAATGGTGGTCCCAATGGTAGTCAAAGAGTGGTCAAAGTGTTAGTTCTAATGGTGGCAACTAGGGGTGTCGAGAGGGTCGCGTTGACCAACCCGATAAAGCGGTCGGGTCTAATAAGTCAAAAATCTTATCGGGTTGTTTGACTCGAACCCCGATAACCCAAAAATGTTATCGGGTCGGGTTAAGGTTAAATAAATAATGCTATCGGGTTATTGGGTCGACCCAATAAGACCCGACAATTACTTATTGGTTTTTAATTATTAATTTTTAGAGCCCAATGTCTCATGTCCGTAGTCTGTTTAGTATCAACTAGCGGGTTAACCGCGCATTCTTGTGAGTGCGTTGGCCTCTATTATTTTATGTACGGAGTCTTTGTCATAATTTTTTATTAAGGACTATATTTGCAAAAGAACGATAACGGGGACTAACGGTGTGATTTATAGCTAACTTGAGGACCATTTTGTAAATTTCTCGATACAAAGGCACAAACTATTCCCAACTATTTTTCTTGTAAACTGTTTGCACTTTGTAGCAATGGTATTTTCGGTTTAGTCCACGAAAGAATCGGTTTGTTGCAATTTTGGTCATAAGGACTAACGGTGAAAATAAATTTAACCATAGGGCATGTTTTCTTAATATTTTAATGTAAACAGTCCCTCAAATTATTATTTTTTGCAGCGTTAAGTCACATTGTTAGATAACGGATATTAAGGACTAACTTTGTAATGAATCAAAAGCCTCATGGGCTAAATTGCAAGTGCCCGTCTGTAGCTACAGTACCACCGGATGCTTTTTAGTATATATAATAATTTCCTATGCATGAAACCTTTAGTTACCCATTTTTCATCATGACAAAATCTGTGTAAACCCTTCCCTCCTGACAAATCCATTCTTCTACTCAACCCTCAAAAATCAGTCGAACCATTATCATCTCTTAGTTGTCCATACTTTTCCCTTACAACTCACAAGATCATCATCATTCAAATAAAAGGTAATTGTTCAATAATAGGGTTTTTTGTTTGATTTTTTGTTGAAGGTTTGATATATATTTAACTTATTAGTTTTCTTATTAGTTGTTGTCTTGTTGATGTTTCTTTTTTTTATTGTTGTTAGACGACGTAGGAATCAAACTCAGTTAATCAAGTACATGTTGAGGTTGAGAGCAGTGACATGGAGGAAGAGGTACAACAACCAAAGGGTCGCAAAAAACATCGTTTGTATGGATCGACATTGAAGAACTAAAGCTTAAAATAGGTGAGAAACCTATCGACAAAAAAGCTAAGTGTAAACATTGCGGCAGAATTTACTTATGCCACTCTAGAAACCATGGTAATACAAATATTAAAAATCATCTAATGACATGCGAACCCTACTTAGAAAAAAATACTTCTCAAACTAATATAACTTTTGAGGTGGTATTGCAAAAAAGATGATGGCATGGAAGTTTGATAAAAAAAAAAAAAAAAAAAAAAGCTTTAGCACACATGATAGTTGTCGATGAGCTCCCATTTAGCTTTGTTGAGAATTCAAGTTTTAGGTATTATCAAAGAATCAACCAACCTTCATTTGATGTTATGTCTCGAGGTGCAATAACACAAGAGTGTTTAGGGTTGTATTTACAGGAGAAAAACAAGCTTCGTGAAACAATTAGGAAAAATATTGGTAGGGTTTGTTTAACTATCGACACTTGGACATCCATTAAAAAGAAGAGTTATATGGCTCTTACGGGGCCACTTTATAGATAATAACTGGAATTTGGTCAAGAAAGTGTTGAACTTTTGTCTTCTTGATGGCCATCAGGAGATTGATTTAGGAAAGGGGGTTTAGAATTGTTTGAATGAACGAGGTTTCAATAATGTTTTGTCTATTTTAGTTGATAATGCAAGCTCAAATGATAATGCTATTGGTTTTATGAAGCTTATATTTGAAAAAAACCATGATTGTTTGTTATCGGAGAATGGCTTCATATTAGATGTCGGCTCATGTTGTCAACCTTATAGTGCAAGATGGCATAAAACATGTTGGTACTCGATTGAAAGCATTCGATGTGCGTTAAGTGGATTAAAAGTCGGTACTAGGTTGAAAATGAAAGAAAAGTGATGAAACGTATAAAAGCGAGCAAAGCGGCGGCGTGTGAAAGCGAGCAAAGCGGATGAAAGCGTTTGAAAGCGAAGAAAAGCGTATGAAAATTAAGAAAAAGCGACTTTTAAAACTTGAATTAAAAAATGAAATAAAATAATAAAAAGAAAAGAAAATAAAAAACAACGCGAGTTAAAAGAAAACATGAATAAAATAAAAAGCGTGAATATAAAAACAAAAAAAAAATATGTGAAAAAAAAAAACACAAAAAGACAAGAAAAAAATAATGGACTTAGGTTTACCTTTTAAATCTTAGGTTAATCCCCACCATTAGATCAAACTAGATGGATGGTGAAGATTTGTGCTTTGATAAACATAGATTTATTGGTAAGCAAAATCAAGTGCCTCTTATTGTGAAACCGTATCTTTTTGGTCATTTTGTGAACAACATATGAGAAATGAGTATTTTGAATTTTTCTACTCTCTAATGATAAGTAACTAAAGTCAAAAATATGTTATGTAAGTTAGTGTTAGGATTAAATGAGAAATAATATTAAAATGATAAAGATGAAAAGAAACCACAACCGCACATTTAAGATGCATCTACTTAAATTTCTTTTTCTTATTTGAAATGTGCGGTTAAGAATATTTATCGTTTTCGTTTTGTTTCTCTTTCTCTTCAGATATTTTCCCATGTAAGCTTTGAAATCATTATAGAAATATTATACCTTATATAGGCAAAATACAAATGAAACCTTAAAATAGGAAATGGGAATGGGCCAATCCTTGCAATAAACATTGGCAAATATCGTTCGGTTATAATAAACGATAGTGAGAAAGTTCCAAATTATACAAATTTGTAGAATGCTGATGTATTCAACTAGCTCAAGCTCAGAACCTGACTCTACTTAACACATTTTTAACGAATAAAGGACTTATTCACTACTTGTTGGGATACAAACAAACCCATTATCATATTAGTATATTGTCTGGTTTCATACATCTGTCTTACGAGTTTGGTTTTTGGTACAAGCCGTGCATTATACCAAAAGGCTAAGAACAATATCTATATCTACATTTTCCTTTGTTCGTAGGAATAATGTAGGACAAAACCTACATGTATTTACATTCCCCTTCTGTCCTTGTAGGCCGAAATATTGAGGTCCTGTCTTCGATCACAACTTCCCCGGGTTTGCAGGAATAATTAGAATTGTATGAGGTGCGATCATCGAGGACGGGTCACATTGGGTCCAAAATGGATCACGAGTCAGAGTTTGCCCATCAATCCAACCTTTTGTGAATACATTGTCCTCTAGAATGATGTGCGTCTTGAAAAAGAGTTTTCGAGTCCTAACTTGAGTTGAAATAGAGGCATGATGCGGCACAAAATGACTGATTCCAATTATTGCCCGCTTTATAATCTATACCGACTATACGTATCAGTTTAAATTCAGAATAAACATGTCGTCCTCTATGGCTCTATAACTCTATTCATGGGCAACTTGTTTTTTAACCACGAATCAGGTTCTAAAAGGATTCAGTGCACAAAAAAATTCAATTGCAATATAAGGGCGTACATTTTCTTGAACCGGGTACAATTAGAAAAATCAGATTTTTTTCTATGAAAATTAACATTAGAAAACATAATTTAATCGTGGTTTCGTGACACTGCCCGACACCGGGTTTAACACATATCACTTTGTTAACATCATCCAACATAATTTAGCCGCAAACAAGCCTTTTAGGTTTAAACAAACAAAGCCAAGCGGCTCAAATCCATACACGACCACTACAACCTTAAACAAAAATGAAGAGGGTGTTTGGCTAAGCTTATGAATTGTCCTATACTTATATTATATAAGCGGCTTATGACTTATATATCATGAGATAATAAGCTCTTGCTAAGTGTTTGGTTTAGCTTATCATTATTAATAAGGTAAAAGACAAAAATGTACATGAACATTAAATGGTGTAGTTATTAAATGAAGTTATAAAAGTTTTTTTTTTTTTTATAAATATAATATTGTTATATAAGCTCACCCTTCACATATAAGCCACAAGTACAAATTGAACCCACCCATACTTCTTCTCTACCCACTTACGGACCAAGTGCAATCACCCTTCTTGCACAGGCTTGAGTTAACAAACAACAAGCCAAACACGTACCATTTGATTGGAAACATATAACACAACGAATATAACATGACCTAAAAAAGAAAAATCATTTAACAACCTTCCCCAGCTTGGTCACTGTTTGTAGTATATTTGATTAAAAGCAAACAGAAAATATACTCGTCAGCGAGATACTTACCCCTAACCCCACTCCAGACACTCTTAGCATGTAGAGATATTTGTCACGACATACAAAGTGCAGTTAATAATCTCTAGACGATCATGAACAAGAAGCAAAAGCACAAGAATTCAAAGACGAACACTTGACATAAGAGACACTGTTAACTTATCTATCCATAAAATAATCCAATCATTTTCAGGCTTTTATCCCAGTAAAGGGGTTATCTTTAGCCAAAACAAGGACGCAATGTACCACAACAACAGCAAAAGCAAAAGTCTACTCTAAGTTCATATAAAGAACAAAACCAACTATCTCATATAAAGAACAACAACAGCAAAACCGCTCCACATGACATATCACCCTTGTCCTCCTGTTCTAGTGTAGTGGCAAATGTAAAATAGTGAACCAATATCAGTGGATCTTTAATGTCCTGCATAATTAACTGTCCATTACATTTTCAGAAATCACGTTACAAAATAACACAATGTTACAAAAAAATCAAACCAGAACCAGAAGCTAAATAATTTGCACCATCATTTGGTATATATTAGATGCCTTATATGTCGTTTGAACAAAGGCACGCCAGAAGCTTTTTTCAGTTAAAAGAAAGAAAAAAGCCATCAACCACATAAGGAAGCGAGATAATAGCTACCACTTGCAAAGATCTTTAAAAACAATAAAAGGGTTGGTAAAGGAAAACTTGCATTCAGGATTTTTTTTGTTAAACATTATGCCTATACTCAATATAACAACGGGGAACACTTCAAAAAGACTAAACACCTGTTACATAAAAGGTACACCTGCTTTCACACATAGCGATTTTACCAGACGGCAACTTATAAGCAGATTTGACGTTAACTAACTTATCACGAGCAAGAAACTTCATTTACTAATACTTTCATCCATTGATTACATAGACACGTTACCAAACTTACATCACCAAAACCTTTTCTTAATAGTACTAATAACTGTTAATCTAATTCTTTGGAGATTCGGTGCAAAGATTTGATGTTGCACCATATTTAGTGTAAAATGTCATTGTTAAATCTGATTAACTGACAAGCAGGCAAACCACGAGTCTTATAACAGTCTGGCCGTCTGGTCGTTTAAAGTCATTCGCTGATAAATCTAAATCACTGTCACATGCTATCAATATCATATCGCCATCTTTGTCTTTATATTTGAGCCTAAAGCTTTCTAGCTTGAGCGGAAATCTTGTTGCAATCTGCTCTTTCAAGTTTGTTAATCCATCTGAAAGTATGAGCGAAATCTCACAATATCCTCTTTGTATGTTGCCTTGATAGTCAAAGGTTTCACCAAGTTTTTAAGGTTGTTCTGGTTGTCCAAGTCCATCAATCAGAATTGTTTCTACGTGTGGAACTATACATAGCATTTTCGGTATGGGTCGCAGGATTATGTTCATTAGATCCCCAAAATTTAATGAGTGGGAATCACTTTTATTAGGAGTATATGGCCACCCTTAATACCAAGACTTGTGCAAATGTGCTTCAACTTACTTCTGCTAACTTCATATATACAATGTACAAAGTAAAATGAGAACCTTACAAGGAAAGGATGCTATATATAAACCTGGTTGAGTTAATTTAAGAACTTTTATAAAGGTCAAACTAATCAATTCTGTCATTCACAATTAGCGGTAGCAAAATAAATGGGTCGGGTCGGGTTGGGTCATGGTATGAAAAAGTTTCTTTTGACCTGCTAGACCAAATTTAGACCGTTTGGGCAGTGTTACACAATTGCACTTCTTATAAATAAGGCTAGTCAGGTCGCAACACAGGACGATCACAGGACAACCTGCTGTGCGTCGCCTTTCTCTCTCCAAATGACGCGAGACAACCCGGATGCCCCAAATCGACGACCCAAGAATTTTTTTTTTTTTTTTTTTTTTTTTTTTTTTTTTTTAATTCAAACATTTTAACATTAAATTTAAATTTCATTCAAATTAAAAACATTACATTACGAAATTAAAAAAAAAAAACATTACACTCTGAAATACATAATTATAAATCTAATTTGAATGCTCCCGCGTGCGAGTCATACGAGGGAGTACGAGCAACGAAATCCCTCGAACCGGCAAATCTTCCTTGTCTACACCATCGTCTTTGTTCTCCGATAGCTCAATTGATTTTGGTCTTTGATGTTGTTCGTTATCATCGAAGCGACTTTTCCACAACTTGTCAAGAACCAAACGGTCATTTTGTTTTGGTTTAAATGCAAGCGTTCGAAAATGACAAGATACAAGCAATAAACATCGGTCTTCTAGGCACTCGATATTCACAATTTGCGTTGCCCGACCGATGTGACACTCGATCCCCGCATTGGACTAAACCGATGTTAACATCGGTTGACCCTCAACTTTGTTGCCAAACCGATGTTACACACCTCCGCTGCGACAAGCCTAACCAATCGGACCCATCTATAATATTTAACTAACTCACCCATGTTTAACCAATGGGTCTCAAATTGCCAACTCTATCCGCAACAAGCAAGCAACCGGGGTGACAGTGGTCTTGGGACACCCATGGAATTTTGCGGCGTAGGGTCAACTTTCATTAACAACCTATACTTTTCTTAAATGCACCCGCTAAAAAAAAGTGTATCTACTCTTGTTTAGTTTTTCTTTACGCACCTGGTAAATTTGTGTCCTAATTGTTTAGTTTTGCTTGTTTATTTAACCCGTTTCCATTTGACATAAATCTAGTTAGCAGCTTTAAAATTTAGCATAACCCAAATCGACCCATTTATAAGATAGGTGAAGAGGTTAAAATTGGCACCTCTATACATTAGCAACAAGTTACTATATTGTACTTACCACCAAAGATATCCGCAGCTTCCTCAGATGACTTTGGAGTGAGGTTAGGTTTAGCCCGCCTCATAAGCTGAACTGGTTTGGCCTTAGCATCCGTTTCGTTTTGCAGCTGGTTTCTTCTTAGCTAGAGCTTTTTAGCAGCTGGCTTAGCAGTAGAAGGAAGCGTATAAAAGCTTTAACCTTAACTAGCTTCTTACTAGCAACAAACTTCTTCAACCGATTCGACAACCTTTTCTTAAACTTTGCAGGCAGATGGTCCTTATACTTGTCTTGAATAAACTTCCGAATGGCATACTGATTCGACCGTTCACGTTCCTTCAAGGTCACTAGCGCGTCACTAACCATCTAAAAAAATCAAAACCACAAATTAAACATTAAAGTCTTAAAGATAAAAAGCATTTGATAGAATTTAACGAAGTTGTACGTACATAATGAAATATTACCTCCAAGTAAGTAGGATGTTTTCTAAGCGCAAGTGATTTCTTACTAGCTTCGAATGGATAAAAACACCGTTGTTACTCATCATCACTGTAAATATCACCACAAACTAATTAATAATCACAATATATCTGGAGCACACACACACTCAAATAAAAAATATCGAATAACAGAATAGCAAAATATATAATAACGGACCTGTTGTTTGTTGGAGATGAATGAGGAAGTTGCAGGAGTTAGTGATTTTTGGGGAATTTTTGTTTGATGCTTTATTAAATGACATCAATGGACATATATATACTTGGGATAGGAAAGGAGTTGGCACTTTTTAAGTGAGTAAAAGGGACAGCTTCAGAAAGTTTCTTTACCATATAGAAACTTTTTAAGGAGTTGGCACTTTTTAAGTGAGTAAAAGGGACAGCTTCAGAAAGTTTCTTTACCATATAGAAACTTTTTAAGGAGTTGGGACTTTTTAAGGGGTTGGCACTTTTTAAGTGAGTAAAAGGGACAGCTTCAGAAAGTTTCTTTACCATATAGAAACTTTTTAAGGAGTTGGCACTTTTTAAGTGAGTAAAAGGGACAGCTTCAGAAAGTTTCTTTACCATATAGACACTTTTTAAGGAGTTGGCACTTTTTAAGGGGTTGGCACTTTTTAAGTGAGTAAAAGGGACAGCTTCAGAAAGTTTCTTTACCATATAGAAACTTTTTAAGGAGTTGGCACTATTTTGTGTTTAATCCAAAACCGTACTCGTCCGCTCCTGTGCTTAGTTTCTTTACCATATAGAAACTTGAAGTATACGTAACTAAGATACATTTCGTAGTTTCATAGACCTAGGATAGAATATTATTGCCTGGGTAGATGCAAGTGATTATAACAGACCTGTATACTTAACTATGATATTATAGATTAATATGGTTTTAAAAAACTAAGTAAATCGGATGATACAAAGATTCACACCTTCCATAGTTTCATACTATGGGTTTCAATTTTTTTTCTTTCAAAAGTTACGATATTAATAGAGAGTAAAGACGATGCAAAAAGGCTCACCTCTTTCCCCAAACATATGACATATCTCCCTTGTCGTCCTGTTCTAGTGTAGTGGCAAATGTAAAGAGTGAACCAAGAGCAACTGACCATATAAGGTGTAATATCAGTCGATCTTCCTTCAATGTCCTGCATAATTAACTGTCCAATATATTTTCAGAAGTCATGTCACAAAATTAACACAATGTTACAAACTAACAAACCTGATCAATCGAGAAACTTGCAATGAATGCCACTCCATTAATCTCTTTTCTTCGTACTTAAAGCCTCCTCACTGACAGCAACCTCGCTTATGTATATGGGGAAATTAAGACCAACCGATTGTAGATGACCAAAACGGAGCCCATGGGAAAGTCCAAGTATTTTGTTTGACTTCACGTGCAAGAATAATCTCATAGTTATTAGCCTGCAACAAAATAGAAGACATTACACTGTTAGTGACTGTTGAAATTCAGCAGAATCAGCTAACTTAAGCTTGATAAAATATTAACAGCAGGAGCTGACATTTCATAAAAATGTAGTGGGCATATATAAATTTCTCAAGTATCGTTACATATCTAAGAATCACAATCCCATGTACCATTAGTTAAATGAAATATCAATCAAAAAGAAATTTACGCAACCTAATCTACTTAAGAAGTTAAAAAAGAAAAAAAAATCAAACCAGAACCCGAAGCTAAATAATTTGCACCATCATTTGCAATATATTAGATGCCTTATATGTCGTTTGAACAAAGGCACACCAGAAGCTTTTTTCAGTTAAAAGAAAGAAAAAAACCATCAACCACATAAGGAGGTGAGATAATAGCTACCACTTGCAAAGATCTCTAAAAACAATAAAAGGGTTGGTAAAGGAAAACTTGCATTAAGGAATTTTTTTTGTTAAACATTACCCCATATTCAATATAACAACGAGAACACTTCAAAATATTAAACATCTATTACATAAAAGGTTCACCTGCTTTCACATAGCGATTTTACCAGGCGGCAACTTATAAGCAGATTTGGCGTTAACTAACTTATCACTAGCAAGAAACTTCATTTACTAATACTTTCATCCATTGATTACATGGACACGTTACCAACTTACATCACCAAAAACCTTTTCTTGATAGTATTAATAACTGTTAATCTAACGCTTTGAAGATTTGGTGCAAAGATTTGATGTTGCCCCATATTTAGTGTAAAATGTCGTTGGTAAATCTGATTAACTGACAAGCAGGCAAACCACGAGTCTTATGACAGTGTGACCGTCTGGTCGTCTAAAATCATTCGCTGATAAATCTAAATCACTGTCACATGCAATCAATATCATATCGCCATCTTTGTCTTCATATTTTAGCCTAAAGCTTTCTAGCTTGAGCGGAAATCTTGTTGCAATCTGCTCTTTCAAGTTTGTTAATCCATCTGTAAGTATGAATGGAAACCTCACAATATCCTCTTTGTATGTTGCCTTGATAGTCAAAGGTTTCACGAGTTTTTAAGGTTGTTTTGGGTTGTCCAAGTCCATCAATCAAATTTTTTCTACGTGTGGAACTATACATAGCATGTTCGGTATGGGTCGCAGGATTATGTTCATTAGATCCCGAAAATTCGAGGAGTGGGAATCACTTTTGTTAGGAGTATATGGCCACCCTTAATACCAAGACTTGTGCAAATGCGCTTCAACTTACTTCTGCTAACTTCATATATACAATGTACAAAGTAAAATGAGAACCTTACAAGGAAAGGACACTATATATAAACCTGGTTGGGTTAATTTAAGAACTTTTTATAAAGGTCGAACTAATCAATTCTGTCATTCACAATTAGCGGTAGCAAAATACGTGGGTCAGGTATGGTTGGGTCACAAGTATGAAAAAGTTTCTTTTTTGACCTGCTAGACCCGCCTAGACCCTTTTGGGCTAATTTTTGCACAATTGCACTTCTTATCAAATAACCAATCGGACCCATCTATAATATTTAACTATCTTCACCCATGTTTAACCAATGGGTCTCAAAGTGCCACCTCTATCCGCAACAAGCAAGCAACCAGGCTGACAGGGTCTTGGGACACCCATGAAATTTTGCAGCGTAGGGTCAACTTTCATTAACAACCTATACTTTTCTTAAATGCACCCGCTCTAAACAAAAGTGTATCTACTCTCGATTAGTTTTCTTATACGCACATGGTAAATTTGTATCCACAACAAGCAGGCAACTAGGGTGACAGGGTCTTGGGACACGGACACCCTTGGAATTTTGCAGCGTAGGGTCAACTTTCATTAACAAGCTATACTTTTCTTTTACGCACCTGGTAAATTTGTGTCCTAATTGTTTAGTTTTTCTTGTTTATTTAACCCGTTTCCATTTGACTTAAATCTAGCTAGCCAGTTTAAAATTTAGCATAAACCAAATCAACCCATTTATAACATAGGTGAAGAGGTTAAAATCGGCACCTCTATTAGCAACAAGTTACTATATTGTACTTACCACCAAAGATATCCGCAGCTTCCTCAAATGACTTTGGAGTCAGGTTAGGTTTAGCAGCTGGCTTAGCAGTAGAAGGAAGCGTATAAAAAGGTTTAACCTTAACTAGCTTCTTACTAGCAACAAACTTCTTCAACCGATTCGACAACCTTTTCTTAAACTTTGCAGGCAGATGGTCCTTATACTTGTCTTGAATAAACTTCCGAATGGCATACTGATTCGACCCGTTACGTTCCTTCAAGGTCACTATCGCGTCACTAACCATCTAAACAAAATCAAAACCACAAATTAAACATTAAAGTCTTATAAAGATAAAAAAGCATTTGATCGAATTTAACGAAAGTTGTACGTAGGTAATGAAATATTACCTCCAAGTAAGTAGGATGTTTTGTAAGCGCAAGTGATTTCTTACTAGCTTTGGAATGGATAAAAACACCGTTGTTACTCATCATCACTGTAAATATCACCACAAACTAATTAATAATCACAAATATATCTGGAGCACACACACACTCAAATAAAAATATCGAATAACAGAATAGCAAAATATATAATAACGGACCTGTTGTTTGTTGGAGATGCGAAGAAAAAAAGAGGAAGTTGCAGGAGTTAGTGATTTTGGGTTTTGTTTGATGCTTTATTAAAAATGAGATCAATGGACATATATATACTTGGTTAAAAGTGAGTAAAAGGGTTTGAAGGGGAAAGGAAAGGAGTTGGCACTTTTTTAAGTGAGTAAAAGGGACAGCTTCCGGTAGTCTTCAAGGACAAGTACTCAATTAATAATGAAAAAGATAGGACCGACGGTTTTGAGCGTTGGATGCTTTCAAAAATGAGATCAATGGATATAAAAAGTGTGGGAAAATAATGGGGAGGAATGATCATGCGGAATCTTTCAATATTATGTCTTTTTGATAACAATAAAAAATGTTTCTAGCCAACCATGTGCCTATCCTTTTTTATATTCTTTAATTTTTATTTGTAATTTTACGTCACATACAAAGTCAATACTTATTGGTAGATGCACTTTATAATCGGCATTGAAACTCAAACCTAAGGGAGAGGAGGGTGGTCGCTGTCAGTAAGTGTCATCACTCTATCCAATAAAAACCTTCTATTCAATATCCAATTTCTACTGTCTATCACTACCTTAACATGCGATCCTGAGTTATATTTTGAAAGAAGGAAAAGAAGTGAGAAGATATCAAATAAATTAAATATTAAAGTTTTTAGGAGAGAAGAAAAGAAATGGAGAAATTTCTTCACTTTCTCAAAATCTTCTTCAAAAGTGGGATGATTTGAAGAGAAAGTAAATAAGAAACTTATAATTAATAAAATGGCTTAAATCTTAAAATATAATATAATTTTTATACAACAATGGTTATATTTGTAAAATCATTAATTTTTCTTTCTTTTCTCAAACTTAGGAACTAACTCGGGAACACGAAATAATGAGTTATATTTCGTTCATACCATCTTCTTCTACGCTCGTTTTATCAACCTGTACTTTTTTTTTTGAAACTCGAAACGGAGCATAAGTGGAGGAGTGATCGATCCTCTGATTCTACTACTTTGATAAAAACACATACACTCACAAACAACCCTTCATCAAGCTCGGCCCATTATCAAAATTGCTACCGATTTTGCTACCTAGGTGGTGGCGGTGAGCATTCTGCTCGGTAAAGTGCAATCTTGAATCCTTACAGGGCAGCTCACTCCTCTCACTAAGCATTGGCAATCCACACTGATTTTCAAGCTCCATAATTTCCGTGGGAATAGAAATTTTAAATCTTTTGTCCATATATCTACTTTCTTTGTAACACAACATGTTTACTTATGCTGTGTTTTTGAGGTTTTTTAGTAAAAAAAAAGGTAAGTAATAGAAAGTAACATTTTCAATCTATATTTTGAAAGAAGCACTTTATTTTAAAAATTAACCAAATAATACTATATTTTTTTCTTTTTTCTTAAGTGTTGTCCAAGAACACATCTATTTTATTTCTTATCATTTATTTCTTTTATTCTTTAACTGATCTCGAGAACAAAATGTCAAATTTATTTATTATAGAAATTGCACTACGACGTTATGTTTTAGTTCTATAGCGGGGTACTTGAGTTGTGTTGGAAAAATAGTTTTGCAAAATGAGTTTTGCAAATTTTGGACACTATTTAATATATGTATATATTATATATATATTTATATTTCTTGGTAGCTGCGTTCTCTCCTCGAGAGAGCATGAACGGTTAAGTATGTCCAAATGGAGTTGAAATGAATGAGATATCGTATACCAAAGAACCTTGACGAAACGTAAAACTTGGAAAAATGGGAGAATCGCATCGCAAAAACAAAGTGGATCTTGTTTATAAGGAATTCATAGTATTGGCTATCAAATTCCTTTAGGTTGGTTATGCTCCCACTCCTCGTCTTGTGCCGCAGGGTCTGAAAATGGGATTTTCGGGTCAAAATGAGTTCGAAGCTTCTAAGCTGGGATTTTCGGGTCAAAATGAGTTCAAGCTTAAACTCATGCGACTGCTGTGGACGAATCGACTCGAAGCCTCGCATACGTGTGAATCTGCTTTTGATATAACGATTTTCATGTATATGGCTGAAATATTTTCTTGGAGGACAAGTTGAGTCTTCAATATAAATAAAGCCATATGTCTCATGTCTCATACGTTTTACATATTGACAGCGCACCAGCCTGAAGCGTTCCAACCATCTCTTCGATCGGAAACACTCGGGCTTCCGTGATCTTTCGTGCAAGTAGTCTAGTCGGTGTACAACGGTGCGTGCGTTATCTCCCGGGAAACAGACCATTGCGAATCTGTTTAAGGAATCGTATTCAATCGAGACCTCTTTCTTTTTTCGATCGAAACACTCGGGCTTTCAAGTGATCTTTCGGTGAAGTAGTCTAGTCGGCTGTACAGCAATGCGTGCGTTATGCCACAGGGAAGCGGTGGTGAATCTGTTTAAGGGAATCGTATTCATCGAGACCTCTTTCTTGCTTTCGTTTATTACGGTTCTATAGTGTACGTCTTCCGCTTCTAACCGTTAAATCATTTAATTTCTTGCTTTTGTTTACATTAATTTATATCTTGTTATTGTAATATGATTTTATTAATTAAAAGTGTACCGTTTCTCACAAGTTGCTCCTATGTTCAATATTAGTTAGTTATGATATGTGTTTTTAAGAAAGTGTTTGATATGCATAAAAATTGTTTTTCTGAAATGCTTTGCAAGTATTTGATAAAGTATCTCACAAGAGTTCATGATTTTTTTTAATTAGATTAGACATCATATGCATCTATTGTAGTTAAGGCTATATAATAATAAGCATATGAAAACGATTTTTTTTTACATAGCAACCCAAAAGTCGTGAACAAAGGACAAGCCCGAAGAGATGTCATAACCTCCGTCATCAAGATAACACATATAATTCTCAACGCAAGGCTAAATTAAAACCTTATGAAGATTGAAACAACATAAGTAGCTATATAAGTTATACATACCGAGTCATTGAATAACGGTGACACCATTATTTTTGAATTACAACACCAACCAAATCACATCCATTTCCGAAGAGCCACTTGAGTATTCGAAGCATTTCCCCAAATCCGAACAAGTCAGTAACAAGATAGATACCAAATCCAACCAGAGAACGGACCGGAAATGAACCACGAAATCTGGAATGGTCTCGTCTCGTCACAAGGCTAGATGGACGACTATGATTTACCAAAGATGACAACACCGTGTACCCAATTTGACCTAGTCCATATGTAACCACGTTTAAGTATTTAACACTGTCTTAGAAGTGTTGATTTTTATGTCTTCTTACTTAGGCATTTCATCAAAAAACCCACATTAGCAAGTCCAGCCAAACTATATAACATTGTATATACCACACACTGATAAGATCAAACTAAAATAAAACTGGAAACAAGTGTTATTAATTTACCTATTGCGGTCATTTAAAGTCTATAATAAAATGAACCTATCAAGTTCTAAAGTTTATAATAAAAGAGTTTCACACTTTTTAAGTTCCATTAATGCATTACCTGAGATTATGTCCACACATAAAACTCTTCAGGAATAACAAACATTATCAAGTATAAATGTATAACTTTTAGTCCCATAGAACAAATAATACATAATAAGTAGACAAAATACATCGTTGGTCCCTAAACTTGTCAAAATCATCGCCGAGGCACGAAAGTTGAGAAAATCGTCGTCGTGAGTCCAAACCTTTGGTTTTGAGACCAATGCGTTCCTTGACCCGTAATGCTCGGTCAATGTCCAATATGTCCTAAAATCCCGTTATCCGATATTTTTAGGTATACTGCTTCTAAGTGACGAAAGTCTCTCTCGATGTACTATGTAGCGTCTAATCCATTTTCTCGCCATTATATCTAATATAACTAAGCGTACTCATTAGTCATCCCAAACTTGTTTTGGAAGACTACCCAAAAGCCCTAATGCAATGTCACTCATAAAATCTAATAATCTAAGTAAGAAATTAAAAAGCACCAACCTTTGATTTACTCTATGGAAAATTAGAGAACAATCTTTCTTTGATGACCATGAGATAAAGCAAAACTCTGCAATCAGGAGATATGGTAAGTGTTTTTTGGTGATAATCGTTTATTCTGATTGTTTGTACAATTGTTTAAGGTATTTTCCTTTTAGGTAAGATAATTGTAACAATGTTTTGCTATGTGTTTCAACAGCTGGTAGATCGGGTTCGTTTCATCACTATGCTAAATTCAAAATTTGGCCAAGGAAATATACGAAGGAGGTAAGGAATGTCAAGTTGATTATGTTGAAATGAATGAGGTATATGTTGATGAAATTTATGCCCTCATGACCAAAATCGGTTATGCTGAAGGACAAACCAATTACTACTACTTTGTTAAGCATGGTAGTGCATTGGATGATGGCTTGTTTAGTTTTCGTGAAGCAGTGAATCTTGAGTTGTTGAAAGACATTGTCAAAGACCATAAGTTGATAGATGTTTATGTTGAAATAGGTAAGATAAGATTATAGTTGTCTGAAATGTCCCCACAACTGTATTTTGAGAGATGGATGAACAAAGTAGAAAAGTAGCTAGTCTTTGCTATCTAATTGTATTGTAGCGATTCGTTTTAGATGACCTTGATAATGAGCACATACTAGAGCCTTTTATGCAACTAACACAACTATCTATGAAGTCAATAGTATTGGAGAATCTAGTCAATTGCCATACATTGAGCCTGTTTTTTCAACCCTTGACATGTCCTTTGCCAGCCAACCTGTTGATAACATTGACCGTGCAATAGCACTTATTGATGAGGACAATACTTTTCAGGGGACTGATAATTTTGAGGGTAATTTGTTCTGAGTCACTCAGGATAAGAAATTAGAGAAAGTAGGAAGAGCATTTGTTGATGGCAATAACAGGTTTGAGAAGCTTGTGTTGATGTCACTCTTTTCCAAGTGAGTCAGGATAAGTAGTTAGAGAAAGTAGGAAGATCACTTGTTGATAGCAATAACAGGGAAGAAGAGTATGATGTTGATGTCACTCTATTCCAAGTGACTCGGACTAGTAACTTAGGCAATGTAGGTGATGACTCAATTCTGGAAAATGAAGAGAATAGTTGTCAGGAGAATAATGTACAAATTTCTTTGGTCCAAGGGAGACAGAGTACTGAGTTAGGAAATGCAGGAACATCTACTAATATAAGTGATGACATAAATATGGAAAATGAGTTACATGTGATGGATGATGATACCTTTTACACTGCTTATGGTTCTGACTCACTCTGGGTACCAAGGGTTAGGACAGAGTATGATTGTGGTGTTTATACCACATTCTTTTTCCGTGGTCAAGACTTCCTAGTGCAAAACATGTCAAAGAGAGGGTAAGAGATCATTCAATAGAAACTAGAAGGAAGTTGCTTTTTCCAAAGAATGACAAACAAATAATAAGGGTCAGATGTGTGGGTTGTGTTCCACTTTCAGGCCCAAGTGAAAGTGTTGGACTGGGTATAGGCCCAACCAGAGGGCCATTAACCATCAGGCAAAAATGACGCTTCCCAAATACTCTTTCCATGGCTGTTGTTTGTCGGCAGGGATGGTGAAAAAGTTCCTTGGACAGTCATAAATATAATCATCAACACACATGTTTGCAATCAAGAGTGGTCATAGCTTTTGACCTTAACTTTATCTCAAAGAAAATAATAGAACAAATTCAAACCAATCCACGGATTCTAGTCAAGTCTGTTCATAATCAACTTATCAACCAATTTGAGCTTTAAGTGTCGATGCATAAGGTTTTAAGGGCCAAAAGAATAGTAGTAGGAGGCATTAGGGGTGAATTCAAGCAACAATTTACCATGTTGAGATTATGTTCAAAAGTTCTGAGAGAGAAACCCTAATACAACAATTCGATGAATTTGGAGCGACCTGCAGATGATACTCTTTCAACAAGAGAATTCAAGAAAATGTATGTTTGTTTAGGTGCATTGAAGGAAGGATTTAAAGCCTCTCAGAGACAGTTGTTGGGGATAGAAGCTTTTCCTATTGATGGTCCTTTGAAGGGCCAACTTCCAAAAGTTGTGGGAATTGATAGCAACAATGGTATATACCCATTAGCTTATACTTTTGCAAAATCAGAAAACATAGGATCATGGACTTGGTTTCTTCATTGTTTATTTGATGATCTTGCACTTGAGCCAAACTCAATCTTCACTTTTATTAGTAACATGAAAAAGGTACTCTCTAAACCTGTCTTGAATTCAAGTCCCTCTCGGTTTTAAATGACACTAAATATATGTGATATTGTGTAGGATATCATTGCGACTTTAAGAAGTTTTTCCAAATGCGAGAACATATTTTGACTTAGAAGCATTCATGAGAATATGAAACTTCAATGGAAAGTTAGGGCCTTCAAAGACCATTTGTGAAGATGTGCAATGACCTCAAGCATTACTGATTTGAGAGGCTATGGTTGCTTTCAAGATATTTAGTCAACTTGCCCATGCTTGGTTAAGTAAGATACCACCAATCCATTGTTCAAGGTCACATGTCTCATGTAAGTCATATATCTGCGTAACTTAAGTGGTATACGTTAATGCACTATGAAATATATAAGTAATACAGCTTTATTTGTATTGTTTAAGGAGACCTCATTCTTATGTATTGCTTAATAACACGTGTCAAGGGTTTCATGGGAAAAATTAACCAATTATTAAAGCCTTAGAATACATCAGGGAATACTTTGTGATGGTGATTCAGAAGAGTAATGGGCCACTAACACCAACCGCATAACACATGTTAGATGATATTAAGAAAGGATGTTAAGTATTGTTTTATGGAATGAGGGAGATAAGTTTCAGGTTAGTGGACCATGGAGAGACCAATATGTAGTTAATGTTGTAGACAAGTGTTGTACTTGCAGAATATGGGAGATAATAGATTTACCATGTAAATATGCTGTTGCTACCAATTGGAATATTACTTTAAATGGACAACAAGTAAGAGCTATGGAAATATGGGCTGATCCTTGTTACTATCTTAACAATTAGGAAGCAACCTACAAACACCTTGTCCAGCCCATAACTAGCAATGAGCGGTGGGAAAAAGCATCTGTGCCCACAACAATTGTTCCACCAAAACCTCAAACAAGTGCGACTAGCTCAACAAGTAAAAAAAGAGTAAGGATATCTCCAGAAACTGAAGAGATTGTGAAGAATGGTAAGTTGTCTAAGGCTTGGAAGAGTGTAAAGTATAGTGTTTGTGGCATTGTTGGACACAACCAAAAAACATGCCTTGGGCATGGTGGAACTCAAATTAGTCAAACTAGACCTAAACAAAAATGTTCAAGTGCTAAGGAAAAAGGTAAAAACGTGCCTCAAAAGGTTGCAAAGAGACACGGTGAAGGTCCAGGTGTTGGTGGTAGTCAAGATGTTGCAGCAAAGAAACAAGGTGAAGGTCCGGTGTTCAATCTGAAAGTCAAGTTTAAGTGATACGCATTACAACGTGTTCGGGGTCAAAGGAAACTTCCTCTTCTTGATCAAGTTTTCAACCACCTAGGCGGTGAACCTAGTCGTTGTAGTGTAGTATTAGGGTAAGCCTCGGGATTGATATCGTTCTCTAGGGAATAGGAATGCTAGTGAGAATTTACTACGCTAAGGTTGGGGTTGAGGAAGATTATTTTTATCTTTTTATATTTTTAGAAACTAAAGGTACGATCTCGGGTTTTGGATTTGGGGGGTGGTACTTCTACCGATTACACTACTATTCTAATTATCTAAGTTAAGGGTAGTCTATGTATTTTTGAAGTGTGTTCGTTGATGATTAAAAATGTGTCTACGTAGATATTATTACTCCCTAGTTATCTTTTATTGATGGCTGAATTGTCACGTCCTTATTCTTAACGTGTTGTATTTTCTAAGGTCGTAGGGTGTG
The DNA here is from genome assembly GCA_022545495.1 of Chrysanthemum lavandulifolium. Taxonomy (NCBI): domain Eukaryota; kingdom Viridiplantae; phylum Streptophyta; class Magnoliopsida; order Asterales; family Asteraceae; genus Chrysanthemum; species Chrysanthemum lavandulifolium. Next base: position 88,933,303 of record CM040241.1, on the reverse strand, counting down.
CTTTTATCCCTAACTCTTTGAAGCTACCTAAAGTTAATGACTACGAAATCTCTAGGATTTATAAACTTAACACTAAGGTTATCTTTGAATATTTAGCCTACAATTCCACTAGTAATTATAAACTAATGTTCAACAAAGATTGATCAAGCATTAAAAACACAACGATGGCTTCACGTACTCCTAAGCCAATTACAATTAAGATAAGAGACAACCAATCAATATTCAATAACTAGGTTTCATACATCTAAGCAAACACACAAGTGAATTTGCCGGACATGTTAAACATGCAAGCATACACACATTCAATCGAAGACATAATGAAATCAAGGGAATAAATAACTTATCTCGATGTAAAATAGGGTATTAGAACCCTAAAATCCTGTCAAAGACGGACTACAATCGTTTTAGGTTTTTACTCTATAAGTCTACCTCTCAAAAATTCTGAAAATCGAATTCTATATATAGATTTCAACTGCAACGGAGTCCCCTTTTAATTGTGACTCCGTCGGATCACCGTCATTAGGGTTTCATCTTGGCCAAGTCAACTTTGGGACGGCGTCACGTTGTGGCTGTGACGCCGTTAGCCTTCAACTTTGACGTCGTCAAAATTTGGATCTAGGGTGTCTGGGATGAAAAGTCTTTGTGACGCCCTACTCTTCAAAGCCTAACGCCGTCAGGTGTAAAATAGCAATTTCAATCATGAGTCGTCACAAATATAAGGACGGCTTCATCCTTTGTGTGGGACACCGTCAGGTGCATCTCCAGCAGCTTGAGTGTCTTGATCTTGACTTTAGCCATTTTCTTCACATATTCACTCCTTTTCGTCCAAATAAGCATCATTCTAGCATTTTGCCTTCAAGAGACCTAAAAAGTGAAAAGGAACGAAATTAAGCCGTAACGGATATAAAAGTGGGCGATTCATGGCTTAAATGACCCCTTAAAAGTGTACGTTTTAAATCGTTATCAAATATCCCCACACTTGGTATTTGCTTGTCCTCAAGCAAATGTGCTTTTGGCCAATTAATTTAAAAGTTAGGGGGCATAAAGCAATGGTTTAACATCATTCACAACAAGTATAAGCCCCGCAAATGTCATAACAAGCACGGAAATAATATACTAGCACCTCACAAGTGGTGTTTGGATACTCTCATCTAAATATATCAAATGGAAATGGAAGATAAACACTCATTAACCGGTCATAGTACATAGATTACCATAGGCTTGAGACTAGATCAAACCTCCACCGCTTTGGCGCAAGCACCTAGGAGTAACTATCTAAGAGGTCTTTTAAAGGGTTGTAACGTTAGGCTTACGGTAGGGAAACAAAAGGTTTGGTTGGATAGGCGAGTGGTGGCAAGTCAAAAATCTTTATGTTACAAGCATGAGAAGAATGATGTTGCTAAGCCAAGACTAGACTCTCTAAACTCTAGATAACTTGAAACAAACAAACATAAATATGATGTAGGATGGTAGCCCGTATTTTTTTTTTCCTTTTTTTCACACTCTTCTTTTTCGATTTTTTTTCATACACTTTTACTCTACCATCCTTCACGATAACATAAAAATATAAGGGATTTATAGGCACATCCCTACACTTGAGTTTTTATTACTCTAACACTAATTTGACCCGAATTAAAAAGATCAAAACACTTGGAGTACATTATTACGTAAATAAAGGGAATTTGAATTTAACGTTCTTTCCCGTCACTACATAAAATTTAACTTTACCCATGAGTCCCAATCATCCCAAAATTGTGTACAAAAGATATGACTCGACTTAGCAACTATGCAAGTAAGATAACTGTACTAAGGGTTTAGTATGATAACAATAATGCACTAAAAGTGAGTGCATACAAGGTAGGCTAAGGCGATTTGGGTGTACATTTGGGGTTGGATTGTAAACAATGCTCTTCATTGATATTCCGGAAAACCGAAACATCACGAGAACTGCGAAAAGGATAGGCTAGAGGGGTTAACTAGGGGTATCGTGTACTAAGCATGAGTACAACGCAAGGGTGTGGGGGGATTACTCAACCGATGTGGAAGAAGTAATTATAATACGGGTATCAAACAAGGGTTATCCTAATGCCTCTTATCATTTAGTTATTCCTAACTACACAAGTGTAGTCTCACTAGCGATCTCGGGATGCATCACAAAACAAGTTCTATAATCTATTATAGTACCGGTACACTCTCGAAGCATTAAAGGTGAATGCTTTAATTTCTACAAATCTAGGGGCGAACCTCACAATTTTGGGGTGAAATTTGAGTGGTAAAGGGTTTTTGTGCTAGTCATATAACTTCCTATCCATGAGACGCTTTATTAAGACTAAAGACCCACTCCTACAAGTCATGAAAATTTTTAAATTTGGTGCTAAAGTTACCCTAACCGATATTTCTCATGGCTTATTACACAAATGAAATAGGACAAGACAAATAGTCAAGGATAAGTATAGTTTCAAAGTTCCGTTTTATTCTCCTCCCTACATTTAAACCGAACATTGTCCCAATGTTCCCCGAAAGTATCAAATTTATGATAATGGAAGGTAATTAAAGAAATAAACTAATACTCCACGATTAGTTCGGTGGGATCTGTGAAGTAGTGGTTAAATTCTTTCCAAGAAGAATGTATGTGAAAAGCTCCATCCAATCTTATGTTTCTTCTTCTTGATAAATAAAACACACACTTTAAGAAATTAAGCGAAACCTTCGTAAAATCGGTGTAAAACTATAAATGACTCTACTAAACTAGGATATAATGCTTGTGGAATGGATATTTTCGGGTTTTTACGGAAAATTAAGACTTGAGAAATTCAAATATTTATAAGTAGCACGAGAAGCGAGAAAGTTAGATAAGTTGTTTACTCCTCCTGGCGCGTCGGAATAGCGATTCCCGACGCCGTCGGTTATCCCACAGCCCAGTGCTGCTGCGTTTTTGGAAAAATTACACCTTTAAAATCTGGAAAAATTCACGCAAAATATCCATTATGACTCGATACAAGCATTTGACTCTAACAAACACAAATATATATCTTTTTTCAAGAACTGTAATTCTCATGTTCACGTTCTTTTAAAAACGTATGTAATCTTCCCTACACTTATCCTTTTTTGTAAAATACCTTTATCTGTAATTAAGACGAGGTTAAAGACAAAATAAAGCATTTTCAAAAATTCAAACATGAGAATAAACAATCAATGAAAAGATATATGACACACAAACAAGTAAACAATTACGCATGGGTTGCCTCCCATGAAGCTCTTTTCTTTATTTATGAGTCTTGTAGCTAGACTCGAAGTCGTGCCCCTACGTGAATTCATTACCGTTCTTTTTTTCTTTCACCAAGCCTTCATCAAAAGGTTGTAGATTTTGTATGCTTACTGTGAACTCTTTCCCAACGTCGTCTATTATGATAACGGTTTTATTTTTTAAATTAGTTTCTTTCACTGTATAAGGTCCAAACCATCTTGGCTTATTCCTTCCTCTTAATGCTTTTATTCTTGATTTATACAAAAGCACCTTTTCTCCATTCAAAAATTCCTTAGGGTTCTTTTGAGTTTGTGGTATTGTGGTAGGGTTGTTTCCTAACTTTTATCACGTTCCACAATGTCGCATTTATCCCTTGAACCATGAATTCTCTAAGCCCTCTTTCCCATTCCTTAATTTTCTTCTTAACAGTATTATTAGGGACCTGTGGATTCTCATCAGTTATCTTCTCCATAATCTCCAAAGGGTATCTTGGAACAATAGGTATTCTAGTGTATCCTTTGCCACTTTTGAGTATCATGATACCCTCACCGCATTTGATGGTTGCCTTGGCAGTGGCCAGAAAAGGTGTTCCAAGAATGAGTGGCATATTTCTATCTTCCTCAATGTCTATGATCATGAAGTCCACCGGGTAGACAATATTGGCCACCTCAATTAAAACATCTGATAACGCTACACGCGTCGTTCGGGGTCAAGGAAACTTCCTTTTCTTGAGCAAGTTTTATAACACCACAAGCGGTGAACCTAATCGTTGTAGTGTAGTAATTAGGGTAAGCCACGGTATTGATATCGTTCTCTGGGGAATAGGAATGCTAGTGAGAAGTTACTACGCTAAGGTTGAGGTTGAGAAGATTATTTTGTATTTTATATTTTTGTAGAAATGGAAAAGTACGAATCTCGGGTATTGGATTTGGGGGTTGGTATTGCTACCGATTACTACTACTATTATCTAATTATCTAAGCTAAGGTTGTGATAGTCTATGTCTAATTGATGTGTACTCGTATGATAGTTTAAAGATGTGTTTACTTAGGTTTTACTACATGGTTATCTCCTATTGATGGTTGATTTGTCACGTCCTTATTCCTAGTTGCGTTGTGATTCTAAGGCTATAGGCGTGCTTATTTCTAACTCTTTGAAATTACCAAAGGGTCTTGTTTACAAATCCTCTAGTGATTTATAGACGCCTACTCTACGGTTGTCCTTGAATACTTTATCCTACAATTACCTAGATAATTATATTCTAAAGTTCACAAGAAATTTCAAGCATTAAGTACACAACGAATAATCTAGCGCACTCTAGATCATTAGTCAACTAAGATAAGTATCAACCAATCAATATTCAATAATTAAGTTTCATATTCACTAAGCAAACACACAAATAAATTAGCGGGACATGGAGAACATGCAAGCATACACAAATAATCAAAGACATAATTAAATTAATGAAGTAAATACTTATCTTGATGTATAATAGGGTTTAGAACCTAAAATCTGCACAAGAAAGCCTTGGTTGGTTTTGGTTTTACTCCAAAAGACTACTCACAAAGCGAAAATTCGGATTCTATATATAAGATTACATCTGCGGCGTCGCCTTATGTTTCGTGGCGCCGTAGTGTCGTCCGTCATTAGGGTTTCGTCTTGGCCACGTAAACCTTGCGGCGCGTCACCTATGATGTGTGCCGTCCCTTGACTCGGCCGTCTTGGCGCATCTAGGCCGTCTGAGTAGCGACTGCCTACTCCTTTAGAACAGGCGATCGTCCGCCCGAAAACATGCTGATTTCGTTTCGACCCGTCCATAAAATTCCTTCCCGCGGCGTCGCGGATATCAAGATGGCGCCGTCGCCTTATGTTTCAATGACTTTGAGTGTCTCGATTTTGACTTTGGCCATTTTCTTCGTATATTCGCGCTTTTAGGTCCAAATAAGCATCATTCCGACATTTTGCCTTGAGAGACCTAAAAGTGAAAAGGAGCGATATTAAGCAATAACGGATACAAAAGTGATCGAATAAGGGCTTAAATGACCCCTCAAAAGGTACCTTTTAAAACCTTATCAAATATCCCTACACTTGGTATTTGCTTGTCCTCAAGCAAATGTGCTTTCTTGATTAATTTATAAGTTAGGGTCATGGAGCATCCATTCAAAGCGGTCCACAACACATATAAGCCCATAAAAGTCATAACAAGCACGGAATACATACTAGCACCTCACATGGGTGTTTGGATACTCACATCTCTCGGGTGTATATATGAAATATAACAAATCGAAATGGAAGATAAACACTCATTAACGGTCCTAGTACATAGATTACCATAGGCGAGAATAGATCAAACCTCCGTAAGCTTTGGCGTAAGCACCTAGGAAAGACTATCAAAGAGGTCTTTTAAAGGGTTGTAACGTTAGGCTTCTGGTAGGAAATGAAGGGTTTGGTGGGATAGGCTATTTAGTGGTGGATAGTCAAAAATCTCTATGTTGCAAGTATATGAAGAATGGGCGTTGCTAAGCCAAGACTCGACACTCTAAAACTCTAAAACGAAAATAAACAAACATAATTTAAAAGATAGATGTAGGATGGTAGCAGTATGGGTGTTTTTTTTTTTTTTTTTTTTTTTTATATATATTTTTTCGGATTTTTTTTTTTTTTTTTTTTTTTTTTTTTCATACACTTTTACTCTACCATCCTCTACGGTACATCAAAATGATAGGGATTTATAGACACATCCCTACACTTGAGTTTTTATTACCTAACACTAATTTGACCCGAATTGAAAAGATCAAAACACTTGGGTACATTATTATGCAAACAAAGGAATTTGAGTTTAACGTTCTCTTCCCTATATTTCATAAACTTTAACTTTTCCATGAATCCCAATCATCCCAAAGCGTATACAAAGGATATGACTCGACTTAGCAACTCATGCAAGCAACCGGATAATTGAACTAAGGGTTTTGGGTGATAACATAAATTTGCACTAAAAGTGAGTGCAATAAAGGTAAGCTAAAGCGATTTGGGTGTATATTAGGGGTGGGGTGTAAACAATGCTCTTCATTGATATTCGGAAAAAAAACATCACGAGAACCGCGAAAAGGATAGGCTACGAGGGGTTAACTAGGGGTATCGTGTACTAAAGATGAGTCAGTATGAAGGTGTGGGGAATTACTCGGCCGATATGGAAGAAGTAATTATATTACAGGTATCGAACAAGGGTTTATCCTAATGCCTCTTATCATTTAGTTATTCCTAACTACACAGTGTAGTCTCACTAGCGATCTCGGAATGCATCACAAAACAAGTTCTAGAATCTAATATACTAGGTTCACACTCTAAGCATTAAAGATGAATGCTTTAATTCCTACTAATCTAAGAAGCGATCCTCGCATTTTGGGTGGAATTTAGGTGGTAAGGTTTTGTGCTAGTCATGCAACTTCCTATCCATGAGGCGCTTTTGTTAAGACTAATGGCCCACTCTTATCGTCATGAAAAATTTTAAATTTGGCTAAAATTACCTAACCTACATTTTCTCATGGTTTATTACACAAATACACTTGGACAAAGCAAGCAGTCGAGGATAAGCATAGTTTCAAAGTTCCGTTTATTTTCCCTCCCTACACCTTAAAGCGAACATTGTCCCCGATGTTCCCGAAAATATCAAAGTTATGATAATAGAAGGTAATTAAAAGCGAAAAAACTAATACTCCCACGATTAGCTCGGTAGGATCCGTAAAAGTGGTGGTTAAATCTTTTCCAAGAAGAGTTTTTGCGTGAAAGGCTCCTTCCAAACTTGTGTAACTTCTTCTTGACAAACTAAACACACTAGAAGAAAACAAAGCGAAACCTTCGCGTAAAATCGGCGGTAATAATATACATAAGACTCGATTTAAACTAGGATATAATGCTTGTGGAATGGATGTTTACGAATTTGTTTTGAAAGTTAAGATCGGAAAATTCAAAATTTTACAAGTAGCTCGACGAGAAAAAGTAAGTGAAGTTTTATTCCTTCTGGCGACGTCGGTTGCAATCTGACGCGTCAGGTTATCCCGACAAAAAGCGGTGCGATTTTACGGAAAAAAATTGGAAAATTTACATCTTTAGAATACGGAAAAACTTACGCAAAAACATCCATTATGACTCGATACAAGCATTTGACTCGAACAAACAAACATATATATCTTTTAGTTAATTGTTATTCTTATGTTCACGTTTCTTATGAAAACGTGTGTAATCCTCCTACACTTATCCTTTATGTAAAATACCTTTATATGTAATTAAGGCGAGGTTAAAAACAAAATAAAGCATTTTACAAATTCAAACATGAGGACAAACAATTAATAAAGAGATATGACACTAACAAGCAAACAATTAAGCATGGGTTGCCTCCCACGAGCGCTTTTTCTTTATTTAAGAGTCTTGTAGCTAGACTCGTAGTCCTACTCTCGTTGCCTCGTTTGCATTCTCAATGAGAATTCTATCATGTTAACAAAATTTTCATCGACTACATACCTAGGCCACAGGGTCGAGCAATCCTTATAATAATGCCTCCTTCTTCCCGCATGAATTTATAACCCTTTTCCATCTTCCTTGCTTTTGTCCTCAAAAGCTTTGATGTTGTCTCGATCATAAATGGACAGTGGCCATACTCGGTTGTTTTCAAGGCATCCTATAGGTAATCTCATCGGTTTCCTCCTTAAACCTAACGGTTCCATCATGCTTGTTATGGCCCATCCTAGATGTCTCAACAAGCGGTTTCCCTAGCACTACTTGGGATAGGCTATAGTCAATGACGATCCTACATCTTCTAGGATCATAAAATCAACAAGGTAGGTGAAATTTCCTATAAAGACATGCACATCTTTGACTCTTCCCACAAAGTTGCAAATTCCTCTGGATAATTAGGGTCTCTCCTAATATTGAGTCGCTCATTCATAATGTCATTGTAAGCAGCAGACGACATTATATTGATGGGAGATTCCGTATCTATGTAGCGTGGTCGATACTCCTATATCCGATCATACAAAGAATTTTTAGGTTCGGTTTCTCTCTAATCTTAGGGCATATCCTAATGATAGGTGATGGTGGATTATTGATTATGTATTGATGGTGCAACCTCTTCCTTAGTGGGTAAAGATTGAAGTCGCACTATTTTCCTCGTCCACTTTGTTGTTGGTTATGCCATTGTCGAACTCGCTAATCATAGAGCCAACTATAGCGGTGACGACTACTTTCTCAGCGACTTCACGATTGTACTATCGAATGTTTACGCCGTCAGGAAGGTCGGTGTTTCTACTCACATAGCGGCTTCGGCGTTGGTGTTGGTTATTGGATTGGGTTTTGGCGACATTGGTTGGTTATCACCTTCCATGGTGAAAAGTGATGGGTGTTACGAACAAAGGTCACGAAGAAGGGGATAGACTAAGAAAGCTAAAAATGAGAAAATTTACTTGATAGGAATCAAGCAAAGAAACCTAAGCGAGGTGGACTACTAACTAGCTATTCTATTCCGGCGGTAGCGCCAAAACTTGATAACGCTACTGCAGCGTCGTTGGGGTCAAGGAAACTTCCTTTCTTGAGCAAGTTTTATAACACCTAGGCGTGAACCTAATCGTTGTAGTGTAGTAATTAGGGTAAGCCGGGTATTGATATCGTTCTCTGGGGAATAGGAATGCTAGTGAGAAGTTACTACGCTAAGGTTGAGGTTGAGGAAGATTATTTTTGTATTTTTATATTTTGTAGAAATGGAAAAGGTGCGAATCTCGGGTATTGGATTTGGGGGTTGGTATTGCTACCGGTTACTACTATTATCTAATTATCTAAGCTAAGGTTGTGATAGTCTATGTCTAATTGATGTGTACTCGTATGATAGTTTAAAGATGTGTTTACTTAGGTTTTACTACTCTTAATTATCTCCTATTGATGGTTGATTTGTCACGTCCTTATTCCTAGTTGCGTTGTGATTCTAAGGCTATAGGGCGTGCTTATTTCCTAACTCTTTGAAATTACCAAAGGGTCTTGTTTACAAATCCTCTAGTGATTTATAGGCGCTACTCTACGGTTTGTCCTTGAATACTTTATCCTACAATTACCTAGATAATTATATTCTAAAGTTCACAAAGAAATTTCAAGCATTAAGTACACAACGAATAATCTAGCGCACTCTAGATCATTAGTCGACTAAGATAAGTATCAACCAATCAATATTCAATAATTAAGTTTCATATTCCTAAGCAAACACACAAATAAATTAGCGGGACATGGAGAACATGCAAGCATACACACAAATAATCAAAGACATAATTAAATTAATGAAGTAAATACTTATCTTGATGTATAATAGGGTTTAGAACCTAAAATCTTGCACAAGAAAGCCTTGGTTCGGTTTAGGTTTTACTCCAAAAGACTACTCATGGCGAAAAATTGGATTCTATATATAAGATTACATACTGCGTAGGCGTCACTTATGTTTAAATGGCCAGCGTGTATGTCGCCGTCATTAGGGTTTCGTCTTGTTACGTAAACCTTGCGGCGGCGTCACCTATATTGACCGTGTGTAGTCCCTTGACTCGGCGCCGTCTTGGGCGCATCTAGGCCGTCACGAGTAGCGGCGGCCTACTCTTTAGAACACAGCGTCGTCCGCGAAAACATGCAATTTCGTTTCGACCGTCATAAAATTCCTTCCGGCGTCGTCGGATATCTTGATGTGCGTCATGCGCCTTATGTTTCGGCGACTTTGAGTGTCTCGATTTTGACTTTGGCCATTTTCTTGTATATTCGCCTTTTCGTCCAAATAAGCATCATTCCGACATTTTGCCTTGAGAGACCTAAAAGTGAAAAGGAGCGATATTAAGCAATAACGGATACAAAAGTGATCGAATAAGGGCTTAAATGACCCTCGAGGTACCTTTAAAACCTTATCAACATCCTCTGCTATTCCTATGGGATAAACATATGTGTGATTTGCTAAGGAAAGTCTAAGATTGGTCTTGGTTGGCTCCTCCTTAGTTAACTTACTATAGGCGATAAGCGGCATAATGTTACGCATCGGATACGATCGGCTAAGGCATTTATATTCTCAATGTCGCCTATGCTACATGGTATTATGAAGTTCCCTGAGGTTTCTCGTTTTTTTGCTACTGGTTTTTTCAGAATCAACTCATACATAGGTCCCATAGGCATGGTGTCATATTCTTCTTCTTTTATTTTCTCTTCGATGGCTTTCCTAAGAACCTCATTGTACCTAAAGTTATTCACTTGATTAATAATGGTTTTCTTATTAATCTCATGCTTAAGGTAGTATTCAATGATTTCGGGTCCATTATTAGTTTCAGCCTCCTCCTTTTCCTTAATATCCTTGCTTATCTTAGTCTCCTTCTTTTCAGCTACTCCACCTTCATCAGAAACAATGGAAATGGCGTTAGCAACAAGTGGGGAGGTGATAATCGCTTAACTAGCACCTTCTAGGAACCTTCGTCTTAGTATATTCTTTCACCAGTTCATCATCTCCATCATTTTTGCTGCATTTCCTCCTTGCCTATAAACCTCTTCTTCAAATTTGTGATCTTTCATATGGGCTGCCATGTACTCTCATTTGTTCCTTGTAGCTTGGTGAGAGTGGAATTGGAAGGTAGAGCAGGCGTCTTCGAACTAGGACTTTGCTCACGGCTTGGTGATTCAGAGAGAGGTGTTGGGTGGTTGGCGGATTTAACGGAATTAATCGTTGCTCGATAAATTGGTCCAGGTGCTCTCTTTTGCCTCTCACTTAGATAATCGATCATTCTCTCAAGAGCACTCATTTGCTCTTCAGTGATGTTAGAAGGCTCATGAGTAATTGATATGGCATTAACCACTTTAACGGGGGTTTCATGGGATTCACTCCAATTTCGGTAGCTTTGATCGGCAAGCTCTTCTATAATATCCCACGATTATTCTGCGTTAAAGTTGCTAAGCCTTGCACCGGCGACTCGATCAATGGACCGCCTCGTGATGAAGTTGGTATGGTCATAGAAGATTTGGACTTGAAGCCAAAGATCAATGCCATGATTAGGGACTTTATGGAGCGAATCCTTGAATTGAGTCCATGCTTCGTAGAGAGATTCACCTTGACGTTGTTGGAACATCAAGATTTCATTCCTAAGCTTAGTAGTTCTCCCCGGTGGGAAAAATTGGGCATGGAAACGAGTAGTGAGATCATCCCAACTTGAGATGGGCCTAAGGAAGTCGCCAAGCCAATTACTAGCTTGGTCCCGTAGAGAATTGGAAGAGACCTGATGGCGTGGTCTCCCGAGTAGTAACATTAAGGTTGATGGAATCGACTATTTTAAGGAAATCCTTAAGATGCTGATTAGGATCTTCGGAACGAAGTCCATGGAATGCACATCTGTTTTGAACCAACCGGATGGTGTCGGATCGCAGGGCCGTAGTTTGAGCTTGATCGGGGAGCTCAATAGTGTTCCTATAGCCTAGGTGGCTTGGTCTAGATTATTCACCAAGAGTATGGTTTCTTGGCGGGTCATTTGGTGGTGGGTTGATGAGTAGTGGTTGATTATCACCTTCCATGATGAAAAGTGATGGGGTTACTAACAAAGGTCACGAAGAAGGGGGATAGACTACGAGGAAGCTAAAATTGAGAAAAAATCTCACTTGATAGAAATCAAGCAAGGGAACCTAAACAAGATAGAAATCTAACTAGCTATTCTATTCCCGTGTAAAAACTTGATCACGCGTGAACGCGTTCGGGGTCAAAGGAAACTTCTTTTCTTGAGCAAGTTTTTCAACCACCAGGCGATAAACCTAATCGTTGTAGTGTAGTATTAGGGTAAGCCTCGGGGATTGATATCGTTCTCTGGGGAATAGGAATGCTAGTGAGAAATTTACTACGCTAAGGTTGGGGTTGAGGAAGATTATTTTTTATCTTTTTTACATTTTTTAGAAACTAAAGGTACGATCTCGGGGTTTGGATTTGGGGGGTGGTACTTCTACCGATTACTCTACTATTCTAATTATCTACGCCAAGGGTTTATATCTTTTTTAAGTGTGCTCGTATGATGATTAAAAATGTGTCTACCTAGATACTATTACTCCCTAGTTATCTTTTATTGATGGTTGAATTATCACGTCCTTATTCTTAACGTGTTGTGTTTTCTAAGGTCGTAGGGTGTGCTTTTATCCCTAACTCTTTGAAGCTACCTAAGGTTAATGACTACGAAATCTCTAGGATTCATAAACTTAACACTAAGGTTATCTTTGGATATTTAGCCTACAATTCTACTAGTAATTATAAACTAATGTTCAACAAAAATTGATCAAGCATTAAAAACACAACGATGGCTTCATGCACTCCTAAGCCAATTACAATTAAGATAAGAGACAACCAATTAATATTCAATAACTAGGTTTCATAGATCTAAGCAAACACACAAGTAAATTAGCCGGACATGTTAAACATGCAAGCATATACACATTCAATCGAAGACATAATGAAATCAAGGGAATAAATAACTTATCTCGATGTGAAATAGGGTATTAGAACCCTAAAATATTGTCCAAGATGGACTAATATCGTTTTAGGTTTTTACTCCATAAGTCTACCTCTCAAAAAGTCTGAAAATCGAATTCTATATATAGATTTACAACTGCAACGTCGTCACCTTTTAATTGTGACGCCGTCGGATCGCCATCATTAGGGTTTCGTCTTGGCCAAGCCAACTTTGGGACGGCGTCACGTTGTGGCTGTGATGCCGTCAGCCTTCAGCTTTGATGTCGTCAAAATCTGGATCTAGGGCGTCTGGGATGAAAAGTCTTTGTGATGCCCTACTCTTCAAAGCCTGACGCCGTCAGGTGTAAAATAGCAATTTCACTCCTGAGTCGTCACTAATATAGGGACGACATCACCCTTTGTGTGGGACGCTGTCAGGTGCATCTCCAGCAGCTTGAGTGTCTTGATCTTGACTTTAGCCATTTTCTACACATATTCACTCCTTTTCGTCCAAATAAGCATCATTCCAGCATTTTGCCTTCAAGAGACCTAAAAAGTGAAAAGGAATGAAATTAAGCCATTACGGATATAAAAGTGGGCAATTAAGGGCTTAAATGAGCCCTTAAAAGTGTACGTTTTAAATCCTTATCATCAAGCTACTGATGATCCCAACATACATGATCAATCCCAGTTTCAATCCCAACAACATGATCAATCACAGTCTCAATCTCAGGCCCATTCAAGTGTTATGCAAGTAGTTTCTGTTTCATCCAAGCCTACTGCACGAAGAATGACTAGGCAGCAGGCTGCACTTGAAAAAATGATGGCCTAACCATAGGTCAATTCTGTTATGTTAATGAGCTAGACAATGTTTCATCTAGTATGTTTTCTATGGACAATTTATGTACTCTAAAAACATATGTGTGTGTCTAACTCTAATTATGATGCTTTGAAAAGTATGAAATTTTATGCATTTGAAATTATAACCATCTGCATTATCTATGGAACCATGTTATGTCTGTGTATTTTCATAGATTGACCAAGCTTCTTGTGTGCATAATTTGCATCTTGTGTGGACTATCTCTTATAGCGAAGTCTATGACTGCATCACCTTCGACTGTAAACTTTGTCTGAGGTGATGTAGAAGAAACTGTGTCTTCTTTAGTAAGCATGTGCATATAGCCAAAACTAACCAAAGTCAATACTTCATAAGAATGTTGACAATTAAAATTCAAACCTAACCAAATTGATAACCATCTGCATAAACATAAGGTAATAAATCGAAAACTAACCAAAGTCAATACTTCATAACAATGTTGACAATTAAAGTCAAATCTAAACAAATTCATAACCATCTGCATAAACATAAGGTAAACTCAGCAAAAGAACAAAATTAATAACCATCTGGGAGACAAAGTTACTACCATTTTCAATATAGGGAAACATGAAACATTCCATTCAAGAGAATCTAAAGTTAGAACATACTACGTAATAGTTTAGTCAAGGTTGTTACACTACCATGATGGCCTAACAAGTAATTACATTTCCATATAACATAAAATACGGCCATCATACATTAAATCTAAAAAGTTAACCAAATGCATAAACAATCAAGAACAATATTCAAGTGAGCACCAGATAAATCTTCCACTTCCACACATCACCTTGAGTAGCTTCTAATCTTGCCTCGAGCTCATTTCTCCCCCTCAAAAGGCCTGGTATGATCATTCTTGAACGAGCATACATTTCCGGAACATACCATCCTATCACCGACAAGAAGACCCGTAATCATGAATATGGAAAGTCATTAAAAACCACCATTGTTACAATGTACTTTGCTACTTGCGAAAACAAACTAATATAATAAATCTTAAAACGCACTTACTTCAGCAGGACAACCAAATTATCGACGCCCGGGTTGGCCGAGGTTCATGAAGTGCGAAGGATAGCTTGCTTACCACACCAGCAGCGTACCATGTTGAAAGGTTTAATGATTTGTAGAAGAAAGGTTTTGGGATAAAGTTTAGGGATGATAAGTGACGATACAATTGTGGTAGAAAGTAATATATGGAACTGGAACACTGTACAACGGCTTAAAATAGGACGCTACAGTGAAAAACGATTTTTCCCTCACCGATAATACATTGACCTGAGCATTACGGGTCAAGGGACGCAATTGGCTTGAAAAAACCAAAGGCTTGAACTCACAGAAACGATTTTTTTCAACTTTCGGGCCCGGCGATGATTTTTGGCAAGTGACCAACGGTGCATTTTTGTCTAATAACTATATACAACATGACTCAAAATCACGAAACATTACGAAAGAACAGCGGTAATGAACCATTTTTTTGTGTTTAATCCAAAACCGTACTTATCCGCGCTTGCGCTTAGTATCTTTACTATATAGAAACTTAAAGTATACGTAACTAAGATACATTTTGTAGTTCCATAGACCTAGAATAAAACATTAGCCAGGGCAGATGCAAGGGATTATAGCAGATACCTACACTTAACTATGATATTATAGATTAACATGGTTTAAAGAAAACTAGGTAAATCGGATATTACAATGATTCACACCTTTCATAGTTTCATACTATGGGTTTCAATTTTTTTTCTTTTAAAAGTTACAATATCAAATTATAGAGAGGACAAACAATGCAAAAAGGCTAACCTCTTTTAAAAGTTACAATATTAATTAAAAGTTACATACCACCCTTGTAGTGGCAAAGGTAAAGAGTGAACCAAGAGCAACCGACCATATCGGTGGATCTTCCTTCAATGTCTTGCATAATTAATCATCCATTATATTTTCGAAATCATGTCACAAAATTAACACAATGTTACAAACTTACATACACGATCAATCGAGAAACTTGCAATGATTGCCACTCCATTAATCTATTTTATTCGTACATAAAGCCTCCTCACTGGACAACAACCTCACTTATGTATATGGGAAAGTCCATGGATGCTGTTAGGCTTCATCTTCAAGAATAATCTTATAGTCATTAGCCTGCAAAGAAAAAAAGAAGAAAAAACGGACATTTATTTTACATTGTTAGTGACTGTTGAAATCCAACATAATTAGCTGACCTAAGCTTGATAAGATATTAACAGCAAGAGCTCGCGTTTCATAGTGTGCGTATTTAGATTTCAAGTGTAGTTACATATTTAAGAATCACATGCAATCCCATGTACCATTAATTGTTTTAAAATAACAGATCTGATCTCAAAATCAACCACAACACAATCAAATCACCCAGCCAACCACCCCTTGGTGAAATCTTTTATTAACTGAATATACAAGAAGATGAGTCCACAAAGCACGTGCTCACCAAACAAATACACAAGAAAAAGATAGTCCACTTCAGAAGAATCCTATCTATCCCACTACAAAGATTCTGATACGAAGAACCTCACTACACCACTCAATAATACCTATCAAACTATAAACCTGATCAAGAAGATCAGAATATAACCAGAATACCAATACCAGACTAAACCACAATCTTGAGAGAGAGAGAGACACGAAAGTATGTGTGTGAGAAATATGAGATAATCACTCTAATAGGGCTAGGCTCCAGCTTATATAGCAGCATAAAACACTTTAGCCCCTCAAGAATATAAAACCTGCTATCCAAGGCCAAACATACAAACATTAGATAAACTTGACAAAACAAGCCCCTTGACTTTATATCAAGAATGAGCTTGCACAACTCAACATATTTCAACAAATTGAATGAAATATCAATCAATAAGAAATTTACACAACCTAATCTGCTTAAGAAGTTATAAAAAAAAGAAAAAAAAGCGCTAAATAATTTGCACCATCATTTGTTATATATTAGATGCCTCGTGTCGTTTGAACAAAGGCACACCAGAAGCTTTTTTTCAGTTAAAAAGAGAAGGAAAAAAAATCAACCAAATAAGGAAGCGAGATAATGGGTACCACTTGCAAAGATCTTTAAAAACAATGAAAGGGTTTGTAAAGGAAAACTTGCATTCAGTTTTTTTTATTATTAAACATTTTGCCTATATTCAATATAACAATGGGAAACACTTCAAAAAGGCTATACACCTGTTACATAAAAGGTTCACTCTCATTATGTGTTAATGGAGAAAGATTTGGATATTTCAAGGGGGCAAAGGATTAAGGCAAGGGGATCCTATATCTCCTTACATCTTCACTCTCATAATGGAAGTGTTCATCCTCATTATGAAGAAACAAATCAGTAGTGATAACAACTACAGATACCATTGGGGTTGTAAACAGTTACAAATTACTCACCTATGCTTTGTTGATGACCTGATGGTGCTTTTCCATGGGGACATTAAATCTGTTAGAGTAGTTAAGAAAGTCTTAGATTCATTTAGTCTCATATCTGGTCTCAATCCTAACCTAGTCTCATATCTCCCCTTCAAAGTTGGTGTTCTACCATTTACTTACCTTGGTGTTCCTCTGATCACTAAAAAGATTGGCATAAGTGACTGCAAGTACTTGGTTGATAAGGTGAGAGGGAATGCTAATGATTGGAAGAACAAACTCTTATCATATGCAGGAAGGCTACAGCTTATAGCATCTGTTTTAGCTTCAATGCAGGTATATTGGGCTTCTGTGTTCATTCTTCCTAAAGCAATTGTTAAAGATATTGACAGAATTCTTAAGGGATTTATTTGGTGTCAAGGAGATCTTATAAAAGGAAAAGCTAAAATTGCATGGAAAAAAGTATGTCTGCCTAAAAATGAAGTAGGTTTGGGAATTAAAGACTTCAGTGCATGGAATGAGACTCTTATGTCTAAGCACCTTTGGAGCATAGCTAGCAATAAAGAATCTCTATGGGTCAAATGGATAAATGAAATAAGGCTTAAAGGATAAAGTATTTGGGAAGTAAAGTGTGAGCCTAATACTAGTTGTGGGTGGAAGCAAATTATGTCATTAAGAGATAGAATGAGAGATCATGTTTACAGTAAAATACTAAAATTGGTGATTGTAGAAATATTTTATTCTGGCATGATAAGTGGTGGGGCAATAGCACTATGTTGGAAGTATTCTCTAGGGATGTTGTATCCAATGCAAGCTATGATTTCAGAGTTAAATTGAAGGATATGATTCACAATGGCAGTTGGCTTTGGCCTGCTGAATGAAGTGTTTGGAACATAACACAAAATATACTTGTGCCTCAATTGAATGATACAACATCATACAGTACTAAGTGGATCACTAATGAAGGGGAGCATGTAAAGTTTAAGATGAGTGTTGCTTGGAAGGACTGCAGGAAAGTTGAACCTAAAGTCTTATGGTCTGATGTGGTCTGGTTTACACACTGTTATCCCAAACACTCATTTATCCTATGGTTAGCTATCTTGGGAAGATTAACTACACAGGACAAGCTTGCCCAGTGGTGCCCTGAGAATCATTATTCTTGTCCTCTGTGTGATGAATGCCCCGACTCAAGGAATCACCTATTCTTTGAATGCGCTTACTCTAAAGCGATTTGGACCTCCTTGAAAACTAAAATGTATCAAGATAATTTGGCAAACTCACGGAGGATATTCTAAATAATCATGAATCTTCCTTGCAAAAAGTCAATCCTAAGTGTGATTAGAAGAAATGCTTTGGCACCGCTACATACTATATATGGCAGAAGGAATAAGAGACTATTTTTAGGGGAGAAAAGAAGTGAACAAGAACTATTAAAGATCATTGTCAACAATCTAAGGCTAAACCGCAAGTCTCCATGTAAAAGGAATGCACAGACTCGTAAAGTGGCTAAATACTGGCAAGTTTATATGATGTTTGAGGTGACAAAAGATATTCTGGCGTAAGATTGGGATGGAAATGTAAGCAACTCACGCTTAAGGGGGTGTTTGGTATTGAGAAGTTAGCAAGTTGTATGGGATTATGTGAATCTGTATGGCAGTTTACTACTAGAATGGATCTTTGCCTTATCAAGATCAATGAATTTCAGGCCATAACAATGATAACGTACCTTGTACCTTAGAGTCTATTCTGATACCTTGTACCTTAGAGTCTATTCTGATATGATTGTACCTTAGTAACCCTTGTAGCTTTATGCTTGTTTGGCCTTGGGAGGAAACAAGTTGTTATATTGGGTGAAAAGGAGGTCTAATCAGATAAGATGTACCATAAAGTAGGGCTTTTCATTGTGAAGGTATATGGGTTGGGGACAATGTATGATGGGTGGAATAGAGTGTATGAAGATGGACCTTCTTAGTCCACCTAATACATTGTCATAGGAGGTAATGGATGGGATTCCATCAAGAGTGTGTTCCCAAACACTTGAAGCCATTCTTTGAGATGGAAATGTAGGGTGTTTGGCATACCCTCGATGGGAAGGATATGGGTTCCTAGTGAGGCCATTCTTCTTTCCTACTTTGATCATCGTGGTGGCGGTTGAGTGGTCTTGGTGGAAGGAGAAAGGAAATGTATAGATGGTAAGTGCTTAATGGTGAATTCGGCCTTGAGGTTAAGGAAGCGACTTTGTTTTGGAGGTCTATTTTCCGACCAAATTATCCGAGATGTATCATACATATTGGTAGTAGTATCTAAGATTGTATGAATGTTTATGTTGCAGTATTAAGTAGGTGTTTTGGGAGTGTCCAAAATAGCCTTTTGTCTTTATGATGTAAATGTTTGATGATTAATATAATTTTCACCATTGCAACAAAAAAAAAAAAAAAAAAAAAAAAAAAAAAAAGTTCACCTATACACGATGTTTGGAATTAAAAGTTTATATCAATTTTTTCGTTAATGGTTGTCACTTTAATTAGTTTCTAAACATTTCAAGCTTAACCAAATTGTTTATGGGTAGCGCTTAAAGATGATTCCAATGCAATTTAAACAAAAATATACTAGAGACGATGTTGAATGTGTTTGGACACTTTTACTCTCAATACTTGCTACCCAAAATTATCAAATTTTGTGGGCAATTCATATGGAAAATCTAACTTTGGGGGACAGGTTTTAGTTGTTTGTGGAACCGGTAAGAAGATTATTATTCGTTAGATAAGTTCTCTATATTGTTTACACGTGTTTATAAGTTCTCAATCTCATTTCGAATATGGTAAATTGTCATACATGTATAATTTTCTTTAACGATAGTTTTATCTTGATATTGAATGCATATTCATTTACCCGTCTCATCAAAGTTGGCCTCGATATGGACATATTAAATACATATGGTTATCCTTTGTCAGAGTGAACATTTCTAGGCAGGGCTCAACTCCTCGTGCACGAAACATGACTTCCCATAGAGGATACAACCGCAAGTGGAAAAGTGCAAGGTCAAAACAATTGTGTCATCTTAATACAAAGATGTAGAGATTAATGTAAAGGATAGCCAAGCTTTTCTAACACCAAGCTCACCTTACGTGTATCACGTATGCGCTGTTGTTTTCACAAGCATCGGCCAAATTTTATAAATTCTAAGAAATAACAATTCCCTTGTTAATAAGATGGAATATTTTATAATTGTGTATTATGTTAACTTAATAACACATCATTTATAACGAGAAGTCAACAAAAAATTGAACAAAAAGTATTTCATGTCAACTTAACCCAATCCATTTGAGCCTGTAGCAACATTTACAGATTTAACCCAACCGTATCCACCCATTTGAGCCTATAGCAACAAGTATAAATTGAACCCACCTACCCATACTTCTCTACTTCGAACCCACTTACGGACCAAGTGCAACCACCCTTCTTGCACAGGCAAGAATTAACAAACAACGAGCTGAACACGTACCATTTTTATTGGTAACATATAACAAGACCTAAAGGAAGAATACACATTAATTAAACTCATGTAACAACCTTCCCCAGCTTGGTCACTGTTTGTAGTATATTTGATTAAAAGCAAAAGAAAATATACTCGCCAGCAAGCCACTTACCCCAACCGCGCGGGTCCCGAGGTTTTGCCTTTTCGGTAAGATACGAAACGCCCTATCTAAATCAATAAGGTTAATTGTTTAAAACGTATTATGCTTAACACCTTTTGAAGTTGTGTGTACTGGTGTTCGAATATAATTATTTCGCGTATATTTTTCAAATTTTATTATTTTGTGTATCGATTGATGTATTTTTGGGAATCAAATCACGTATTTGAGAATCGAATCAAGTATTTTTAGGAATCGATACACGAACGACCAAAATTTGAAAAGATATGCACTAAATAATCGATTCGAACAATGATACACACAATTATAAACATGACAAGATTATACATTTTGCATAACCGCCCTAATAAATAACAGAATATCTATGGTTTTCATGTGAACAAAGCAACATTTGTAGTTTCTTTTAATATTTTCTTCTTTCTAAATTTCTCTCTCATTTTTAAGATAAAAGAAAGAAAGAAAAAGAATGCATTGTAGTATAAAATAAGAGATTTTATTAGTGTAATGTTGTCTAAAACCAATACAAGGTAAAATATAAAATTTATGTCCAATGAATTAAGTTGATATGCACAAACCCATATAATTTAACACATGTGTAAAATTCATATGATCGACATTTCATATATATTCAAATTAATTGATTCTCAATGTGCAGAACTTCAAATATGTCTTGCGGAAACTATAGAATGATAATATCAAAATGTGGTAAAAAATTATACGAGTAATAATAGAAAATAGAAAAGTAAAAAAGAAAAAAAATAATTAAAAAATATCCCTATCTAATCTAGGTACCTGACAAAATAGGACTGCTATTTTTTCTTTTTTTAATGCTTTTATCAATAATTCACGTGACCAAATAGTCATCATCCTCCCCTCTCCTCTCTTTTATTACCAGAGACCAACGTTTTATTTTCCGGCAAAAAGGGTTTTTAAACTAGTCCAACATAACCAGAGGCGAAGCCACATGAAAGGTAGTGGGGGGCGTTGCCCCCAACCAGTCTCTTACAGATACCCAAAATATATAGGAAAAAGTTTGATATTGGTAACAAATAAGATTAGTGCCCTCAAGCAAATAGTCAGAGTGCCCTCTACACACGAGATTTTCAAAAGCAAAGTTCTTTAACGTGGAAACTGTTTTTGCGGTTGTTGTGTTCGTCGGAAAATGGAGGTGAAGATCTCAAGTGGGAAGAGAGAAGATGAAGAGATGGGATTTGGTCATTTGATTGTGGGCCAGTTATTATCGATTGTTTTTTTTTTTTTTTAATTTAAGAGTTAACTACATTTTTGGTCCTTGTGGTTGTCACCGGATTCCACTTTTGGTCATTTGTTCAAAAAGTTGCGATTTTAGTCAAAATCGAGTTTGGTTCCACTTTTGGTCCATTTTTCTAACGAAGTTAGTTCGAGTTAGTTAAGTCGTTTGCAACGTTAGTCCTTATACCAAAGATCTTTTGCAACATTCGCAACGCTAGTCCTTTAAAAATTCTAAAAAAAATTCGAAAAAAATTTAAAAAAAATAATAATTTTTTTCTAAATAAAATTCAAAAATTTCAAATATATTCTAAAAGAAAACTTTTTTCCAAAAAATTCTAAAAGAAACTTTTAAAAATAACTTTTTTTCCGAAAAAAAAAAAATCGAAAAAATTTCGAATATATTCTAAAAAAACTTTTTCCGAAAAATTCTAAAATATATTCTAAAAAAAAAACTTTTTTTCCGAAAAATTTCAAAATATATTATAATTTTTTTATAATGAGATACATTGAAAAAACGTTTTTTAAAATGATATACATTGAAATTTTTTTTCAATGTATATACATTTTAAAAAACGTTTTTCAATGTATATACATTTTAAAAAGTTTTTTAGAATATATTTCGAAATTTTTTCGGAAAAAAGTTTTTTTTAAATATTTTTTGAATTTTTTCGAAAAAAAGTTTTTTAGAATATATTTTGTTTTTTAAAAAAGTTTCTTTTTAGAATATTTTTCGGAAAAAAAAAGTTTTCTTTTTAGAATATATTTTGAAATTTTTTCAATGTATATACATTTTAAAAAAGTTTTTCAATGTATATACATTTTAAAAAAAAATTTAGAATATATTTTGAATTTTTTCGAAAAAAAAGTTTTTTTTAGAATATATTTTAGAATTTTTTCGAAAAAAGTTTTTTTAGAATATATTTCAAATTTTTCGGAAAAAAAAGTTATTTTTAAAAAGTTTCTTTTTAGAATTTTTTTCGGAAAAAAAGAAGTTTTCTTTTTAGAATATATTTCGAAATTTTTTTCGAATTTTATTTTAGAAAAAAAAATTATAATTTTTTTTCTAAATTTTTTTCCGAATTTTTTTTTTAGAATTTTTTTTAAAGGACTAACTAACTGAAAGGACTAACGTTGCAAATGTTGCAAAAGATCTTTGGTATAAAGGACTAACGTTGCAAACGACCGTTATAAAGGACTAACGTTGCAAACGACTTAACTAACTGAACTAACTTCATAAAAATGGACCAAAAGTGAACCAAACTACGATTTTGGACTAAAATCGCAACTTTTCAACAAACTGACCAAAAGTTTAATCCGCGACAACCACAAGCGACCAAAATGTAGTTAACTCTAAATTTAATATACTAGTACTATCTTTTATCTCTGTCATCTAATGTACTACTTAGTACTTTACTATTTTGTGACACACCAAAATATAGTATTTTCACACCATTAAACACACCAATCATTGGACCCAAATAAATAATTAATATACATTTTATCTTTCACACACAACCATCATCTCTCACACTCAAGATCTCTTCCTTAAAAACAAAACTTCACCTAAAACCAAATCTTTAGCAAAACTTCACCTAAAAACCAGATCCGAGTTTGATGGTTGTTGTGTCGTTAGATTTTACAAAACATGATTCCTGTAAGTTGCAGATCCAGATCCAAGTGGTTTCTAGCCACCACCATCACCACCAACACCCACCGCTACTCAAACCAACTCAACTAAACACTATCACCACCAACACACACTCAAAACCCGTGATTATGATGTCGGTGGAGGAGTTTGGATTGTAAGAAATGATGAGCCCAAACCCAAATAAGTCAATCGACTAAAAGAAAAAAAAAATAACAATAAGACACAAAACAAATTTATGAAATGTTAATATTAAAGAGAGAAAAATAAATTGGGTGGTACTACTTTAGGTAGAAGAAGAGATACGGGAGGTAAAAAAAAAATGCGTAGCCTTTAAGATGAAGAAGATACACAGGATTCATTGGGTGTTGGGTGTTGGAAAGAGAATAAAATGAGAGAAAAGAAAAGTGTATCTAGCTATATTTGGTAAAACTAATTTGTGTTTTCATTTAACAAGAGTTGTGTTTCATTTTTTAAGGATACTCTATTACTAAAAAATTAAAAATTGGTCAAAAGGTGTGGTCTAATGGTGTGTATACCAGACTACCTTTGTGAAATACTTTTATTTCAAAACTTAAGTACTCAAAGTAGTGTATTAGTTTAGGTACGTTTAGGCAGGTTTAAGTGTTTAAGATAGTTTGAGAGATTTAACGTGACAAATTTATGAGTTCTTTCAGCCTAGTTCTTAAAAATGCTATAGCTTTTATAAAATAGTCCCGTTAAATGGCAAGCACTTTAATATAATGTGTACGATATTCAATATGTTTCGTTTTCGCTTATTTTAGTCTATAAGAGTGGACGCGGGGTGGTTGTGGCTCGCCGTGGCTACGCGGAGGGTCGCCAGGGCCGCCGCCACACCGGGCGCTGTTCGCGTGGCTCGCCGTCGCTTCCAAAATCGCCGGACGACGGCAACATATCCGACATTCATGGATTAAATATTGGCTTTAATATATAGTGTGTGTAGTGGTGGGCCTAAATGAAGAGGCTGAGGTCATATGAGTGAGGAGTGGTTTGTTGTGGTTAGTTGTGGGAAAATGGGATGGTGACGCATACTGAGTGTGTGACGACATTGAACTTAGACTTTGTTATGACACCTAGCTTCTAATAATTGCATCAAAATAGAAAATTTTTGTTGCCTTTATTCAAACTCGAGTACCGATCCGACCGATTGGTTTAGCGCTACACAAAAATCCTTTTTATTAATTGCTCGATGCCTCCCGTGATCACATTTCTGGCTCCGCCATCGAACATAATCGTCCATCTTTTATCAAGACGCAACGTTTCATCATGTAGAATGTATGCGTAACACCAAAATTGATGCCCCTAGTTGCATGATGCTCGGGCCGCCGCCCAGACGCTTTACAGCTGTGGCCCACCGCCCCTAACCCACAGCAGACACTCTTAGTATGTAGAGATATTTGTCACGACATACAAAATGCGCTTAATCATCTCTAGAATGATCATGAACAAGAAGCAAAAGCACAAGAATTCAAAGACAAACACTTGACGTAAGAGACACTTTTAACTTATCTATCCACAAAATATCCAATCATTTTCAGGCTTTTATCCCAGAAAAAGGGGTTCTCTTTAGCCAAAACAAAAACGCAATGTACCACAACAACAACAACAACGCCAAAAGTCTACTTTAAGTTCATAAAAGAACAAAACCACCATCTCATATTTGTAATCCAAATTCTCCATTTATATACCCTACCTCAAACCACACTAAAAACATAGACAACAAACAACATAAAGGCTCGAGCTTTTTTCATCTATCAAGATTTGTTTCTATGCGCGATGCGATTGAGACTGTACTTTGTATGGTTGTGCTCGCCACATATGTGACAAAAACATTCTTTGAATCATCGAAACACCGCTCCACATGACATATCACCTTGTCCTCCCGTTTCTAGTGTAGTGGCAAATGTAAAATAGTGAACCAATATCAATGATCTTTAATGTCCGCATAATTAATCGCCCATTACATTTTCGTAAATCATGGTACAAAATTAACAAAATTTTACAAACTAACAAACTGATCAATCGAGAAACAGCAATGATTGCCACTCCATTAATCTCTTTCTTCGTACATAAAGCCACAAAGAACCTCGACTATGTACTCGTGGAAACTAAGACCAACCGATTGTAGATGACCAAGAAGGAGCCCATGGAAAGTCCAAGTATGTCGTTTGGCTTCATGTGCAAGAATAATCCTCATAATTATCACCGCAACAACAAAAAAATAAAACCTTAGTTATTACATTGTAAAGGTAGTGAGCGAAATCAACAAACCTAAGCTTGATAAGATATTAGAGCAAGGGTGTCGCTGGGTTGCCCACTTCTCTTCATTTGGGCCCCACGTGTGCCACATCACCTCCACAACACTCCAACACACTCACTTAAAAATACCCCCAATCACAACTAACCCAAACCTCTTCACTGGGTCCCACCCACCTCACAAACACATCACAAACACTAACACCGCAAAGCCTTTTGTCGCTACCATGTTGTTGGACCGCGAAACCTTAATCGCGCAGTAGCCGTGGTGTCGTGGTGAGCATCAACGAAATGGCGAGATGCCATGTAGGAAATGGCGAGGCTCAACGCAACCCACACCCTCGCTTTGTTGGACCGGCTGAAACCTTAATCAAGCGAGTAGCCGTGGTGTCGCGGGCGAGCATCAACGAAAATGGCGAGATGCCATGTAGAAGTGGCGAGGCTCAACGCAACCCACACCCCTTGCTCTTAACAACAGGAGCCGATGAAAATAAAAGTTAATATTAAGTGGAGATGCGGGATCGAACCCGCGCCTCTCGTGATGCAAAGCGAGCGCCTACCATTCGAGCTACATCCCTTCTCAAGTGTAGTTATCGAGGAAACGGTGTACACTTTATTTATTAAAATCGATTACAATCACAATAAATAAACTAATGTAAACAAATTAACAAAGAAATTAAATAATGTATGTAATGGAGTAGAAGGTAGATGACTACATAATAATACGTGAACGAAGCAAGAATGTACGAGGCTCAGATTGAATACGATTCCCTTAAAATGATTCGCCGTCTGCTTCCTGTGGTACAACGTGACGTAATCGTTGCACACCGACCGACAAACTTGCTCGAAAGATCACGAAAACCTTGCGTGTTTCGATCGAAAATTGCCGAACAAGCTTCAAGAATGGAGCTGCTTTTAACGTGTATAAAATCGAATGAGCTGCGTTTTATTTTATAGGCAATACCTATCTTGTTCAAGAAGACATTATATACACTATAAAATAAAAGATATGCATATCTCATATACAAAAACACGATTTGCATATATCTCGTTAAGACTTAAGCACAAAGTCTAAATCTATTCCTAAAATAGATTACGAATATTCTCGAAACTATCAAATAAGGGAACCGAAATTCTCAAAGAAAAGATACCCACGTAGGCTAGATTTCTGAGTCGCATTCGGTCCGCAGGTCGCGCTGGCTCGCATGAGTTCGTGCTTCAACCCATTTTGGCCCGAAATCTCGAATCAAGACCCTCTGCACAAGACGTAGGTGTTGGAGTAAACCAACAAATCATTTTGAAGGTTCATATCAAGATTTCTATATAAACACACCCCACTTCCTTTTCTAGGCGATGCGGGATGTGTTTGTTTTCCCAAATTTGTGTTTCACGTGTCCCACTTCGAGACACGATATCTCATTCATATTAACTCCATTTGGACATACTTTAGCTCGTTAGAAGCTCTCGTCGAGGAGAACGCAAAGTTATCAAGAAATATAAATATATATAACATATACATATATTAAATAATGTCCAAAATTTGCAAAAACTCATTTTGCAAAACTATTTTCCAACAATCCCCACATGAATGGAAATCGGTCGAAAACACACGAAAGTTTCGTGAAATTTCGTGGTTAAGTCTTGCATAGGATAGGTAGGTGTAACCTTTGAACCTTCCTCGTGAGATGCACTTAGTCTCCTAGATCCGAGTAGACGCGATGTCCTTGAACTCATCATCCATTTACGTGACGACATTACACTTCGCACAAGACTCTCCCCGACACCGCTAAGTCCTCATAGTCGTGTTCGTTATGGTCATGAACACTAGCCCGGTTCTGCAAGAGCTCTTAGGAATTGCGCCCACATTTCCTCTTCAAGCGACCCCACTTCTCTCTCACATAGGTGATTTCATCTTGAATCATTAAAAACATATGTTTTGCGATTTTATTTTGAATCATTATGCTTTATGATTTCATCCTCGAATCATTAAAGCCATATGTTTAACCTCTCAACAAGTCACATTTGTTATAGGAATGGACTAGGAAAGTTACAATATTTAGTAACTCCCCACATTGATGTGACTTCCCCACATTTCTATGATTAGGTTGTCCTATTGAACCCGTGATCTTGGGATCTCCAAATAATCGGGTTAGGTTTTCCTTCATAGAAACTCATTCCTTCAAGGGCTTTAGTCCCATTCCTCTAGACGACTTACTTACTAACTCTCCGCTTAAGCCTTTCGTAGCGGATCCGCGATGTTATCCTTTGACTTCACATAGTCAATTGAGATAACTCTCGCTGAGAGTAGTTGTCGATCGAATTATGTCGACGACGGATATGTCCGGACTTTCCATTATACATTATGCTATGAGCTCGCCAATTGCCGATCGACTATCACAATGTATACTAATGGTCATACACGGTTTAGGCCACCTTGGTATGTCCTCTACGAATTGACGTAGCTATTCCGCCTCTTGTCCGCATTTATCTAACGCGATAAATTCGATTCCATCGTGGACTTAGCTATAACAGTTGCTTGAAGACTTCCAAGATATAGCCGCCTCCTAGTGTAAACACATATCCACTAGTCGATCTAGAATCCTTTATGTCGATATCCAATTGCATCACCGTATCCTTCGATAATAGCGGATATCGATCATAATGCACCATAATCGCGATCAGATCTCAAATAGTGAAGTACCCTAGTCATAGTCGCCCAATGTGCATAGTTGGTTACTAGTATACCTACTTAGCCTCGCTAACAAAGATATGCTAAGTCGGTCGTACTACGTCATTAAGTACATTAACATGCCAATAATTCTTGAATACTCTAATGGGCAACACCTAAGCCTCTATTTTTAGATAGATGCTTCTCGGTGTCAATGGAGTTCTAGCTAGCCTAATCCCCGCATTATGAGTATTAAGAATTACGCCCACATAATGTGCTCGACTTAACACAAGTCCATTCGAGTTCAGATGATCTTTATTCCAAGGATCACATCGCCCAAACCCATATCCTTCATGTCAAACTTTGATTTCAACATGTCTTTAGTAGATTTGATCATCTTGTCGTTATCGCCAATGATAAGCATATCATCAACATATAAACACAAGATTACATATCCACTATTTGTGTCTTTGACATAAACACACTTGTCGCATTCATTAATTTTGAATCCACTCTAGCATGGCGTGGTCAAATTTTGATGCCATTGTTTGGGAGCTTGCTTTAAGCCATATAATGACTTAACAAGCCTACAAACTTTGTTCTCTTGTCCAGAGCCATGAAACCCTCAGTTGATTCATGTAGATTTCTTCTTCTAAATCTCGCTAGAAATGCCGCTTTCACATCCATTTGGTGAACTTCCAAATTTCTTAAAGCGGCAATAGCAAGTATCATCCTAATCGATGTTATTCGCGTAATAGTGAATATGTATCAAAGTAATCAAGACCTTCTCGTTGTCAAATCCTTTGATTACTAATCTTGCTTTATACTTGTCAATGGTGCCATCGGCTTTCATCTTCTTCTTGAAGATCCATTTATAGCCTAGTGGTTTACAACTGTGAGGTAAATCCACGAGCTCCCAAGTATGGTTTTGTAAAATAGAATCTATTTCACTTTAATGGCTTCTTTCCATCGAGGCCCTTCGAGGAAGTAACCGCTTCTCGGATGAAGTAGGTTCGTTTTCAACCATAAAAGAAACAAAATCGGGTCCAAACGATTCGTTTCTCGCCTTTTGCTTCTTCTAGGTTCAACCTCTTCTTCCTCGCTTGATCTTGTCTCTCATCTTGAGATCATTATCGCCTCGTTGTCTCTTATCTTGGACAACTTCGCCATCTATTCTAGATGAACTTCCGCTTCCTTCGTTAAACAAGGAAAAATAGTTTCAAAGAATGAAGCATTCCTTGATTTCATTAAAGTACCCTTTGTATATCCGGATTTTTCGAATCATGTACTATGAAGCGATAAAAGCACGCTATTCTTAGCATATCCGATGAATATACAATCTATGATTTAGGTCCAATCTTTTGGGCCTGGGAGTCGGTATAGCGACCTTTACTAGACACCCCACACTGTAGCACCGATATGATGGCTTTCTTCCCATCCATAATTCATAAGGGTCTCTTCTTTTTCCTTACGAGGTATCTTATTTAAAAGATAAGTTGCCGTTAAAATGGCTTCCCACATGTCCCGGCTTAGACCGAACTTATCAACATGGCATTAACCATTTCTTTCAAGGTACGGTTCTTCCGTCGGCAATACTGCTCACTGAGGTGAATAGGGAGCGGTGAATTCGTGTCTAATTCCATGTTTCGCATATAGATCGAAGAAATGGAGACACATATTCACCTCTATCACTGCACCACCTTGATTTTCTTACCAAGTTGATTCTCAACTTCGGTTTGTATAGAACAAACTTGTCTATAGCTTCATCTTTACTTTTCAAGAAGTAAACGAGCAATACTTTGTACAATCATCAATAAACGTGATAAAGTACTTATTGCCACCTTTTGTGGGTAGTGATTTCAAATCACATATGTCAAGGTGTATCATATCAAGTGGTTCGGTTTTTCGCTCAACCGATTGAAAGATGCTCTTGTAAGTTCGGCTTCAACACAAGTTTCACATTTATATTTTGAGTCAATATGAAAATTAGGTATGCAATTAAATTTAATCAAACGACGATCGAATTAAAATTTACATGTCCAAGACGGCCATGCCACATATTAGAAGACTCAATCAAGTAAGCGTAAGAATTCATTTTATTGATATCATTCTTAACAACCATTACATTGAGCTTAAACATACCATTCTGTGGCATATCCCTCAACTAATGTAAACAAATTAACAAAGAAATTAAATAATGTATGTAATGGAGTAAAGCGTAAGATGACTTATAATAATACGTGAACGAAGCAAAGAATGTACGAGGCTCGTATTGAATACGATTCCCTTAAAATGATTCGCCGTCTGCTTCCTGTGGTACAACGTACGTCTGTCACTGTGACCCGACCGACAAACTTGCTCGAAAGATCGCCGAAAACCTTGCGTGTTTCTCGATCGAAAATTCTTTGGAACAATTCAAGAATGGAGTCGCTTTTTAACTGTATAAATCGAATGAGTGCTTTATTTTATAGGCAATACATATCTTGTTCGAGAAGACGATATACACCATAAAATAAAAGATATGCATATCTCATATACAAAACACGATTTGCATATATCTCGTTAAGACTTAAGCACAAAGTCTAAATCTATTCCTAAAATAGATTACGTAATATTCGGAAACTATCAAATAAGGGAACCGAAATCCCATTTACCATTAACTAAATTATCACACCAATACTCTTGAAATCTCAATCGAAAGAAACTAACACAACCAGAAGCCTTAAAAAAGAAAGCTAAGGTTGCGTTTAGTTGAGAAAACACCCTTGTTTTCCACAAAATGTTTTATGGAAAACAAGGAAAACAGAGATCGCGTTCAAATCAACGTTTCCAACAAAATGTTTTGCAAAACACAAATCTATTTCCTAACTTAACAAGGAAAATTACAAAACAAATTTTAGTTGTTTTCCTTGCTTTCCTTTGTAACCCTCAACCCTCCCTCCTTTCTTCAAAATAAACATCAACTAAACGCTTTATATTTTCAAGTGTTTTGTGAGATTAATTCTCCTTCCAAATTTTTACAAAACTAGAGATAGAAAATAAGAGAATTTGTTCTCCAACTAAACGCACCCTAAGTATTTTGCACCTTCATTTGCTATATATTACATGCCTTAACAATTAGAAAATAATTCCAACATAAAGTTTCTTAATCACTAGGCACTCCTCAAAGAAACCTATTAGAAAATAAAAACCACAAAAATACGATACAGTATAAATACACACTGTTTTATTTAGAAGAAGACTTTAAATACAAACATGACATTATTTACTAACAGTTTTACCAATTGATTACATGACACCTCGACAAAATTACATTAGCGTAAACCCTTGTTTAATACTCCGTGGTATCAATACATAGATACCCTTTATTAATAGCATTAATAGAAGTTAATTTGATATTACACCAAATTTGGTGTAAGAAGTCACTAGTAAGTGTGACAAACTAAATATTATACCAAATTTGATGTCTTGATTTAAGCGACCTGATTAATTAACAAGCAGGCAAACCATGAGTCTTATGACAGCCATTTCACCGTCTGGTAGTCTAAAATCATCAACTGATACACTTAAGCAACTGTCACATGCTATCAATATCATATCGCCATCTATATCTTTATATTTGAGGCTAAAGCTGCCTAGATTGAGTTGAAACCTTGTAGCAATCTGCTCTTCTAACTTCATAAATCCATCTGAAAGTTTGAATGAAAACCTTACAATGTCCTTTTTGTATGTTGCTTTGATAGTTAATATTGTTTCGGGCTGCGCAAGTTCATCAGTCAGATTTGTTGGTACTTGCTGGTGGCGAATAAGCATGGAACTATGCTTACCATGTTTGCTAAAGGTGGCAGGACTATGAGTTATATTTGTTGTAAAATGTGGTTCATTGGATCCCTTAAAAATCGAGTTAAGGGAATCACTTTTATCAGTCTCATGTGGCCACCTTGATACACCAAAACTTCGCGAAGGCCCTTCAACGTATCTCTGCTAGCTATATATACAATATACAAAGTGAAAATGAGGATTTGAAGTGTTTTAAAACTTCCAACCGAACCATGAGGATGACAGTTAACCAGGAGGATGCACAATGAACTCCGTTATCCAAAACAAGTGATTAAATATGATTTTGCTATGTTAAAATACCCCATTTATAGGTAAGAAGTTATAAAAAAGGCTGCCTATTATAAGATATAACAACCCAACGTCTACCCGGCCATAGGAAGTTAAAAAATGTCACCTAGACACAAGCGAATATTGATTATACTCACCACGAAGGATGCCCGCAGCTTCCTCCATTGGCTCTGCAAAGTGTTTGATGACTTCCTCCAAAGTAATTAGCCTGCCGCTTGTCTTTGGAGCCACTTTAGCTGGAGCTTTCTTCCCGCATCCATCTAGTCGATGTCCTTGCTGCTTTAGCCGGCGGCTTGGCCTTTGGAGCTGTCTTAGCTTTAGCTGCTGGTTTAGCTTTTGAGCTGGCTTAGCTTTAGCTGGAGCAGCCTTAGTTTTTGCAGGCGCGGTTGGTTTCTTCTTAGCCGGAGCTGCTCCTTCTTGGGCTTGGCTGCTGCAACCGTTTTAGCAGCTGAAGGAAGCTTGTAAGAAGCTTTGACCTTAACTAGCTTGTCACTAGCAACAAGCTTCTTCAATTGGTTAAACAGCATTTTCTTAAAATTTGCAGGCAGGTCCTTATGCTTCTCTTGAATAAATTTCCCAATTGCATACTGACTTGATCCATTCCTTTCCTTCAACGTCACTATCGCTTCACTTATCATCTGTATACACATTCAAAACACACACTAATTAATCACCTAACAAATTAAACATAAAAATAACAGCATTTTAACGAATATAACAGAAACTTAAAATAATTAGTTGTACGTAGTAATGAAATATTACCTCAAAGTAAGGAGGATGTTTTGTAACCGCAAGTGATTTGCTAGCTTTAGAATGGATAACACAGTTACTCATCACTGTAAATATTTGGATCACACACACACTCAAATCAAAATATCTAAACCTGTAGTTTGTTGGAGATGTGAGAGGAAAAAATGAGTGTGGGTTTGTTTGATGTGTTGGGAAAGGAGGTGAGTATATATATACCGATATACGTGAGTATCCGGTTCTAGAATGTTTATATCCATTGAGGTCAATGGATATAAATATGGAATAATGAGTGAAGGGGTAACGTTGTGTATGCAGGATTAAGGTCAATGGATATATAAATATATGGGAAAAATGAGTGGGAGTTCTGTACCTTGTCCATGGAGAGGGTGGGTGTAGCAACTAAAAGCTACTTTGCCTTTCTATATTACAAGTCGCAAGTTGTAAAATTGCTTACCCATCTAACATCCACACACCAACATTTTTTCATTTCTTTCACTTTAAATAAAATCCCATTATTTTAAGTATTTGGATCTTACATCACCCATTTTTATAATTTTGCTAAAACAATAGAATATTATTTTTCATATATTGCATCATCATCTTTACTTGATAAATAAACTTGAATCTTTATCTTTGGTATCTTTATTTCTCTCTCTCTCTAGAGCAAGTAGTTGACTATCCTCCAAGATTCCCTAGAGAAGTTTACAAGAACACTTTCATATGTATGATTATTACAAGGTATGTCTTTATATATGTTCTGATAATATCTATGTTTCAAAACACTTTTTCATAACAATTAAGAATCAGTTTCTCTTCTCAAAAACTGAAACATTCCTTTTTTTCTTTTTTATTTTCTTTTTCACGGGCAACTCCTTCTTTCTTTCTTTTTTATTTTCTTTTATTCACGTAAATGAGTAATTTATTTATCTAAATGTGCTAATATGACTAATGGATTTTCAAAAGGTCCACTACCGGCACCATCACGTCGTAGTGGTGAGTGGCGATGCACTACGTGACGGTGGTGGGTGGTGGGGCGGTGGCGGTGAGTGGTGATGATGGTTGTGGCGGTGGTGGCAAGTGGTGGTGGTGAGTGGCGACGATGGTGGATGGTGGTGGTGAGTGGCGGTCAAGGGCGGACCTAAGGGTTTTCGGGGGGTCACGAGACCCCGATAAAAATTTGTTGCGTAGTGTACATTTTCACTTGAATATTCGATTTCCAAAAAATAACCCGGTCCAAAATTTCATGTCACGTAAGTATCTGTTTTTATTTTGGTAGCCAGTTAACATGTTGAAAAAAAGAAAAAGGTCATCGTCTAAATCCAATATTAATAAAAGCCCAACATACGTATTAAGATTAAATAGTTTAATTAAATAAACAAAGCGTCAAAGACAATATACATAGTTAAAAAAGTAGGAAGAAAATTCAATCGTTAGAGCACTAGGTATGGTGTTATCCGATAACACGTTATTGGTATGCCACATCAGCGCCACCTCATCTCCATCCAATAACACACCAATAACTAAAACACCTCTCCTCATAACACACCACTAATACGTTATTGGGTCCCAAAATACCCCACTAAAAATACTCACTCACCACAATACACAAAATAAAAATAAGAAAAACAAAAAGAAACCAATGGGAGCCATTTCACTAACTCAATTCATTTGGCTCAACTTTGGCGTGTTGGTGGTATGGTAGCTCACGAATGGCACGACGAATGGCATGTTAAATGGCTACCATACCTTGTGCTCTTACACGCTTTCATTGTTGATGTCAGAGGATGAAAGGCAGTTCATTCATGTTCTATGTTTGTTTTTTTAAAGGGTTTTGATAATTGTTAATTTTCCTAATTGCATAATAATGTTTGTTAATTGTTAACTTTTAGTCAATAAGGAACCACTAATTTACTAATTTAGGCTAAGATTAACCAACCTGCCAAGCTCGATTATTCGTATGAGCTTCTTACGAAGTTTGAAAAAGGTTTTACCTAGAGTTCGATTACCAATCAACACCATTTTAAGGTTGATATTTTCAATACAATTTTGTATATGCAATTTCAAGAGTTTGGTGGTCGTATTAGTGAGTTAAGCACCGAATTACTAGAAAACTTGGCTGCGTTGAGTGCACTCAATTAATTTTTGCATTTCAACGTATCGAAGTTGGTCAAACTTAGTGAGTTGTATCCAGTATCCATACGATTTTACTTATATGGAGAGGTTACGTCTTCCTAGTGATCTTGTTGTTTACTATCATATTATGAGTAACGATAAGGATTTTGCTAAGTTGTCTAGTATTTCGAAAACTTGCTAGTTTGATGGTAGAGAAGAATATACACGCATCTCACCATTTGGTTTATCGCTTGTTGAAGTTGGCTTTGATTTTGCCTATTGCAAATGCCATAGCTGAAAGATGCTTTTCTAAAATGAGGCTTGTGAAGGCAGATTTGTGTAATATAATGAGTGAAGAATATTCTAGTGGTGCGTTAGTTTCGCTATAGAGAAAGAAATACTTCTAAATGTTACTAATGAGGTTGTATGTAAGCGATTTTTGATATGAAAGATCGTAGGGGTCTAATTAGAGGTACTTTACCTTGGATTTTGGTCTAGTGGTATGTGATTTGTCACCAACGTAGAGGTTGTGGGTTCAAACCTCGTTGGAGGCGTTGTGAGATATATGGTATATTGTGTGAAAAAATTGCTTTATAATTTAAAAATTAGGAGGTATGTTATTAATATCTTTATTGGTTTTAATAATATCAGACATGTTCATTTTTATTTTATATACTCATAAAAAAAATAATAATAATAGTGCACCGATGACTTAATGTTAGGGTCCGCTTTGGTGGCGGTGGTGAGTGGTGATGGTGGGTGGTTTCTAATAAAAGTCAACTAACTAGGGTTATGTATTGAGGACCAACGATGCAATTGTTTTGGTTTGAAAATATTATGTGATTAGTGATATTGTTTAAAGTTTGAAAGTATACTAATGGTGGTGGATCTTTTGAAAGTCCGTTAATCATATTAGCACATTTAGATAAGTAGATTACTCATTTATCGCGTTCCTTTTTTTTCATTCAATTTTATGCTACATACAAAATTAATACTCCTTCGTTGTTGTTGCAGTTTGGGCTTGATATTTCCTTTATAATCGCCATTGAAACTCGAACTTAAGTATCGGGAATCCCCACCGATGTTCAATATCCATAATTTCCATGGGAATGGGAACTTCAAATCTTTGTCTATGTTTCGCATTCTTTGTAACACAATAGTAAAGCGTTACTCAAATTTATGTAAGACTCACATGGTCTTTTAGCAAAAAAAAGAAAAAAAAGAAAGAAACACTCTCTAAATAACATCTGATATCTTACATATAGAGATTGCACTACTCCATTATGTTTCAATTCTATAGTGGGGTACTTGAGTTGCTCCTATGTTCAATATTAGTTAGTGATGATATGTGTTTTTAAGAAATGTGTTTGATATGCATAAAATATGTTTTTGTTGAAATGCTTAGCAAGTATTTGATAAAAATGTCTTCATGTTTTTTTTTTTTTTTTTTTTTATTTATTTATTTTATTTTATTTTATTTTATTTATTTATATATTTATTTATTTAATTAGATTAGACATCTAGCATATGAAAATGATAAGTTTTTTTACATAGCAACCCAAGCCCGAGGAGATGTTTACACAGCAAAAACTAAGGTGGTGTTTGTTTGTGACTTAATTGACTTAATATGAAAAAAACTGCATTCATTAAGTCATACTAAAACTGTTTGTTTGTGACTTAATAGAAATATATTGAAAATATTAAGAATAAAATCGAGGTTGTTCGCGTTAAGTCATCTCTAATTAGAAATGACTTAATAAAAAATTTAACAAACAAGCCCTAAGTTTAATTAATTCACCAAATGATCAACACACCTAAATTGTCATAATCTCCATCATCAACATAACACATATAATTCCCAATGCAAGGCTAAATTAATAACACTGCTAACTACTAACTAGCCATTCAAATAAATAAATAATTCAAATAAATAAATAAATAAATAACAGTAACGCCATCATTTTTAAAATACAACACCAATCTATTAACCCTTTTTACAAACCGCAAAGTCATATAGCCTAGCTACCTCTGAAAAATCACTAAACCAAATCACATCCATTTGCGAAGAGTCACTTGGGCATCCGAAGGATTTCCCCAAATCCGGTCAAGACAGTAACAAGATAGATAACAAGCCCAACCACGGAACGGACCGGAGATGAACCACAAAATCATGAATGGTCGCGTCTCATCACAAGGCTAGATGGAGGACTACGATTTACCAAAGATAACAACACTGTGTACCCAATTTGACCTAGTCCATATGTAACCACATTTAAGTATATAATCCTGCCTCATAGAAGTGTTGATTTTTATGTCTTCGTACTTAGGCATTTCATCAAACAACCCACATTAGTAAGTCCCGCCAAAGCATATAGTATTGTACATAGTATCACACACTGTTCATATTTATTGGATCCGGGTCCAGTGGGGTCTGTATTTTACAAGCCCATTATCATCTCAACAAAATCCAAAAACTTGTCTTACCCTAAAATAATAGGATGTCTAACCAACGCCTGGCGTTGGTTAAGATTATCATTTGTGGTTTATAATAACTATTTATGTGGGTCCTCCGTCCAAATATGTAATTATATGTCAACTATAAGGACTATTTGTGTAACTAAAAACCACAAAATGACAAATCTTAACCAATGCCCTTAGGGCATTGGTTAGACATTCCCAAAATAATATATCTAGAAGTAACCTTGTCGGAAAAGTGGAAGACATGACACGTATAATATAACTCTACTTCTCTACCGATCCATCCCATTTTATTTTTTTTTTAGAAAAGCAAACAATATATAGAACCGCAACAAAACAAATACAAAGAAAAGCGTCCTCCCCATTTAAACAAGCAAATTAAAAGGAGCGAGGACCCAAGAAACAAACTAAACAATAGCACATAGGACCAAAAGGAGCCGAACAAGCTATGTACTATAATCACATGAAAAATACCAATTGAAATCAAGGAATCTTGTAAACATGTTTAGTGCGAGTAGGGATATTACTTCAAGTATAAATGTATAATTGCAGTCCCTTAGAACACATTAATATCACATAATAAAATCACCAAACATTTAGAAATTACAGTGGTAATGAACCATTTTTTGTGTTTAATCCAAAACCGTACTTGTCCGCTCATGTGCTTAGTTTCTTTACCATATAGAAACTTGAAGTATACATTACTAAGATACATTTCGTAGTTTTATAGACCTAGGAAAGAATGTTATATTAGCCTGGGTAGATGCAAGTGAATATAGGAGACCTGTATACTTAACTATATATGATATTGTATGTTAATATAGTTTTAAAAAACTAAGTAAAAAATGTCTGTTACAATGATTCATACCTTCCATAGTTTCATACTAAGGGTTTAATTTTTATTTTTTTTCTTTCAAAAGTTACGATATTATTCTGTTAGCTGACACAACTATTTTCTACAACTCTTTCCCCAAACATATGACATATGACCCTTATCCCTGTTATAGTGTTGTGGCAAATGTAAAGAGTGAACCAAGAGCAACTGACCATAGAAGGTGTAATATCAGTCGATCTTCCTTCAATGTCCTGCATAATTAACTGTCCATTATATTTTCACAAATCATGTCAAAAAATTAACACAATGTTACAAACTAACAAACCTGATCAATCGAGAAACTTGCAATGATTGCCACTCCATTAATCTCTTTTCTTCGTACATAAAGCCTCCTCACTGACAGCAACCTCGCTTATGTATATGGGGAAATTAAGACCAACAGATTGCAGATGACCAAAAAAGAGTCCATGGGAAAGTCCAAGAATGCTGTTTGGCTTCATGTGCAAGAATAATAGTT
This sequence comes from Chrysanthemum lavandulifolium, assembly GCA_022545495.1. NCBI lineage: Eukaryota > Viridiplantae > Streptophyta > Magnoliopsida > Asterales > Asteraceae > Chrysanthemum > Chrysanthemum lavandulifolium. Next base: position 88,893,984 of record CM040241.1, on the reverse strand, counting down.
ATCAGCCTGCAACAAAAAAGAAGACATCAATTATTACATTGTTAGTGACTGTTGAAATCCAGCAGAATCACCTAAGCTCACATTTCATGATAAGATATTAACAGCAGGAGCTCACATTTCATAGTGTGCATATTTAAATTTCAAGGGTAGTTAAGAATCACCATCCCATGTACTATTAATTGAATGAAATATCAATCCCCAAAAACAATTTACGCAACCTAATCTTCTTAAGAAGTTAAAAAAGAAAAAAAAAAATCAAACCAGAACCCGAAGCTAAATAATTTGCACCATCATTTTCTATATATTAGATGCCTTATATGTAGTTTGAACAAAGGCACACCAGAAGGTTTTTTCAGTTAAAAGAAAGAAAAAAACCATCAACCACATAAGGAAGCGAGATAATAGCTACCACTCGCAAAGATCTCTAAAAACAATAAAAGGGTTGCTAAAGGAAAACTGGCATTCAGGAATTTTTTGTTAAACATTATGCCTATATTCAATATAACAACGGGGAAACACTTCAAAAAGATTAAACACCTGTTACATAAAAGGTTCACCTGCTTTCACACGCAGCAATTTTACCAGACAGCAACTTATAAGCAGATTTGACGTTAACTAACTTATCACTAGCAAGAAACTTCATTTACTAACACTTTCATCCATTGATTACATGGACACATTACCAAACTTACATCACCAAAAACCTTTTCTTAATAGTATTAATAACTGTTAATCTAACCCTTTGGAGATTTGGTGCAAAGATTTGATGTTGCACCATATTTAGTGTAAAATGTCATTGGTAAATCTGATTAACTGACAAGCAGGCAAACCATGAGTCTTATGACAGTGTGACCGTCTGGTCGTCTAAAATCATTTGCTGATAAATCTAAATCACTGTCACATGCAATCAATATAATATCGCCATCTTTGTCTTCATATTTGAGCCTAAAGCTTTCTAGCTTGAGAGGAAATCTTGTTGCAATCTGCTCTTTCAAGTTTGTTAATCCATCTGAAAGTATGAATGGAAACCTCACAATATCCTCTTTGTATGTTGCCTTGATAGTCAAAGGTTTCACCGAGTTTTTTAAGGTTGTTTTGGGTTGTCCAAGTCCATCAATCAGAATTGTTTCTACATGTGTGGAACTATGCATAGCATGTTCGGTATGGGTCGCAGGATTATGTTCATTAGATCCCCGAAAATTCGAGGAGTGGGAATCACTTTTATTAGGAGTATATGGCCACCCCTTAATACCAAGACTTGTGCAAATGCGCTTCAACTTACTTCTGCCAACTTCATATATACAATGTACAAAGTAAAAATGAGAACCTTGGACACTATATATAAACCTGATTGGGTCGAAGTAATCAATTCTGTCATTCACAATTAGCGGTAGCAAAATACGTGGGTTGGGTCGGGTTGGGTCACAGGTATGAAAAAAGTTTCTTTTTTGACCTGCTAGACCCGCCTAGACCCCGTTCGGGATAATTTTTACACAATTGCACTTCTTATCAAATAACCAATCGGACCCATCTATAATATTTAACTAACTTCACCCATGTTTAACCAATGGGTCTCAAATTGGCACCTCTATCCACAACAAGCAAGCAACCAGGGTGACAGGGTCTTGGGACACCCATGGAATTTTGCAGCATAGGATCAACTTTCATTAACAACCTATACTTTTCTTAAATGCACCCGCTCTAAACAAAAGTGTATCTACTCTTGTTTAGTTTTCATATACGCACCTGGTAAATTTGTGTCCTAATTGTTTAGTTTTTCTTGTTTATTTAACCCGCTTCCATTTGACTTGAATCTAGCAAGCCAGTTTAAAATTTAGCATAAACCAAATCGACCCATTCATAATATACGTGAAGAGGTTAAAATTGACACCTCTAAGACATTAGCAACAAGTTACTATATTCTACTTACCACCAAGGATAACCGCAGCTTCCTCAAATGACTCTGGAGTCAGGTTAGGTTTAGCAGCCGCCTTAGCTGAACCTGGTTTGGCCTTAGGTGGTTTCTTCATTGCCGGAGCTTTCTTGGTAACCGCCTTTGAGGCTGGTTTAGTTTTTGCAGCAAGTTTAGCTGGAGCTATTTTAGGTTTTGCAGCTGGCTTAGGCTTGGTGGCTGGTTTGGGCTTCGGCTTAGCGGCTGAAGGAAGCTTGTAAGAAGCTTTGACCTTAACTAACTTGTGACTAGCAACTAGCTTCTTCAGCTGAGTCAACAAAATTTTATTAAAGTTGACAGGCAGCTGGTTCTTATGCTTCTCCTCAATAAACTTCCCAATCGCATACTGACTCGACCCGTTACATCCCTTCAACGTCACTATCGCATCACTTACCATCTGTATGTTTAAGCTTATATGTGGGCTTATGAGCTTATTTGTTCTTCGGCTTATATTTCATAAGCTCCAATTTTCCGACTTGAGGAATTATATATTATGTTTATTAGGATATGATAAACTTATGTCGTGCCCATAAGTCTCAAAGTAAGTAGGAAAATTGGGGCTTATAAAATATAAGCCGAAATCAAATAAGCTCTATGACAGCATTTTATCAAATTTAATGAAAGTTGTACTTAATGAAATTACCTGGAAGTAAGGAGGATGTTTTCTAACTGCAAGCGATTTCCTAGCTTTCGCATGGATAACGGTGGGAGGTGAACCACCACCGCCACGAACACCGTTACTCATCACTGTAAATATCTAAACCTGTAGTTTGTTGGAGGGGTTTGTTTGATGTGTTGGGAAAGGAGGTGAGTATATATATATGAGTGAGTAAACGGGTTCTTAGAGTGCTAGGTACCATAACAAGCAATTACTTCATCGTCATGCCACCTGGCCGCCACATCAAGATCTCATTTTCCCACAACTAATCACAACAAACCCTCCTCACTCATAACAAACCTCAACCTTTTCATTTAAATTGCCCACCACTACCACTTTATTTTTTTTTATTCAATTTTCACTTCCAAATAAAAACTAAATAAATTCATTTCATTCAAATTAAAAATACAATACACAACTTAATAAAAACGTACTAAACATAAAAAAATATACTAAAAAAAAAACATACGCAAAGAAATACATGAAATTATAACGAAACTAATTATCCGGATTATGTTGTTGAAATTGCGCCATCAACTTGTTGCCAAACACGGTCGATGAGACGTCGTTGAAACTTAGCGTGTGTCGCTTATCATGTAGTTCTTTGGCTTTTTTCTTTGCACTTGGCAACGCTCAATCCATGTCTGGCGTAAATTTGGTGTCGAGAAATATCGCTTCAAAGAATATCCGATATCGCAAAATTTTCATCTTTCAAAATCATGTTATGCATTATGATGCACGCTGCATATGATTCTCCGTAATCTGCCAATAGTAAATTGTCGCGCCGGTTGGGCAATGATATGCCAACGTCCCTGGAGGACACCAAAAGCTCTTTCGATGTCTTTTCGAGCACTTTCTTGTTTCGCTTTGAATGCGGCATTTTTGGATTAGTTGCAATCGTAAATGACTTGACGAAGATGCCCACTCCGGGTAGATTCCGTCGACTAGATAATACCCTTGCTTAAATTTACACCCATAAACTTGAAACTCAACCTCGAGGCGATGTCATCAAGCAAGTCGTCGAATAACGGAGAATTATTTAAAACCGTTAGATCGTTATTCGCACCCGCTACCCCAAAAAGCATGCCAACCATAAATCATATGAAGCAATGACGCCAAGCATTATAGTGGGATATTTTTATCACCTCTATGAAATTGGCCTTGCCATTCTTTAGGACAGTTCTCCATTCCCAAGTCATACAATCGATGCTCCCCAACATTCCCTAAGCCCATGAATGCTTTATATGCATAGTATAAGTTACGAATGTCATCCTCATCCGGTTTTCTTAAAACTCCTTAATAAATAGTCGATTATGCACATAAGAAAAAATCTAGGCAATCGCGTGCACAAAGTGTTCACCTATTTGTAAATACTCATCTAATGCATCACCGATATCCCGTAAGCCAATTGGCGTAGGCGCATGTGCATTTCATAAGCACACTAAAACTCATTACACCCCTACCATCGGGTCGCATTCTAAAGAAATCAAAATGCCTAGGAAGAGGATGATGAGTTTCAATATATGTTTCAATACCTTGCACCATTTGTAGAAATGACGATACTCATACGAAATCGACGTCTAAATTGAAAGTCCGAATATTTTGGGTTGTCGCCAAAATAGTCGAGAACAAGACGCGCTTGAAGAACTTCACGCTCACGAGGACATATTGACGACGCTTTGAAGGACCGGGTGCTTGTTCACGCAACGTTTGTCTACCGAACTCTTGAATAAACATTTCTAACTCCGTTAACTCTTCAAGATCACTATCGCGGAATAAGATGATCGACTATCGTAATTCATGTTTTCAACAAGTTTGAATGGATATGTTTTGATTGAATATGAAAACTTGTATGAAATGTTATGTTAATTTATAGAGTGGGTGGTGGGTTTTAAAAAAAAAAAAAAAAAACGCTTTTAAACGTTAGGCAATCGGATATATGAAATATTTAATCAATGCGTGTCAGTTAGCTTCATTCGTCGTCCCGACGATTTTGGATCTCACGGCGAGCCACGACGGGCGACGCCGGTGTGGCGGCGAGCCACGGGGAGACTCCACATCGGCCACGGCGAGCGACGACGAAACCCACACCGTCCACTCTTAGGATGTTTATATTGGGTTCTGGGATGTGTATATCTCCAGATTAATGGATATAAAAACTTTTAGGGTGTGTTTGGTTGATGGGGTCAACGACAAAGTTAAGGGTTGATGGTCAAAATCACATCTTTGGTTTGTATTTGTGGGCCCTAGTGCTTGGACTCACACCTTTACATTATCCTAATCTAATACATGTGGAAGATGCGAGTGAAGGTTACTTGGCAAAGTTGGGTTCATATGTCTTTGAGATGTACAAACTACAAACCATGTGGACAGCTACTAATTGTGAGTTTTTTTAACTCCTTTTAATTTTACATACTTTTATGGTTTTCTTAATTTTATCATTTAGACTAAAATACACGGTTGGTCCTTAAACTTGGCAGGACGCATTGCGATGGGACAAAACTCGGCTTTTTCATCGCCAGAGGTCCAAACCTTGGCCTTTAAATGCCAGATTCGTCCCTTGACCAATAACGGCGTTGTCAACGGTCCGTTATCGTCCACAAAACCCGTAATCATATTCTTGTTGAGGTACAATAGTCATTTTGTTTTATTCTTCAGTGCAGCTTGTCTTGTCCAATTTCCGCCATTATGTACAATATAACAAAATTGTGTACTCATTGCTCATCCCCAAACTTGTTTTGGAAGCCTACCCAGAAAACCCTAATGCAATGTCTATCATCAAATCAAATAATCTGAGTAAGAAAATAACAAACAACCACCTTGGATTTACTCTGTGGCGAGTAAGGGAATATCCTTTATATGATGATCGTGAAACGGAGGAAAGAGTCGCAATCGGGAGATATTGTAAGTCTTTTTGGTTAGAGCCTATTACAATTATATGTTAGTACGATGATTAAGTTATTCCCACTAGGTAACTTTAGCTTAACAATGTTTTGTACATTTTTATATAGCTGGTAAACTGGATTGTTTAGCATGATGTTCCATTATGAAGGTACATTCAAATACTTTCGGTAGGATATATCAAGGAGGCAAGAAATGCCTTCTTGATCTTGTGGAAATAAAAGAGGTATCTGTTGATGAAATGGATGCTCTCATGACCCAAATCGGTTATGAGTCCGGACAAACCAATTATTTCTACTTTCTTAAGCACAGTTGTACATTAGACGGCGGTTTGTTTTCTTTGCGTAAAGTCGCTAATGTAGACTTGTTGAAAGATGTTGTCATCTGACATAAGGCGATAGACGTCTATGTTGAAATAGGGAAGACTAGATTAGAACTTTCAAATGTCCCCACAATCAATTAAGACCGTGTTTTGGGAGATGGATGAAGATAGGAGAAAAGTTGCTCTGCGGCTATTCAATCTTGTTGTAGACGGTTGGTGTTAGATGATATAGATAATGAACACGCCTTAGATCCGTTTATCCAACTTACACAATTTCACGTGGGCGTCAATGATATTGGTGAATCTAGCAATTTGCCAAACATTGAGCCACTCTTTTCCACCTTAGATCGCTCATTTGCTAGCCAACCTGTTCATAACGGTGGCGTGCTTTAGTAGTTATTGATGAGGACAATGCTATAAAGGGCCTCGATAATGTTGAGGTTAATCTTTTCGAGTGAGTCGGGAAGCACTTAGACAAAGTTGGAGCAAAGACTAGTTGATGTCAATAACAACTTTGAGGAGCCCGAAAATTTTGAGGTTAATCTGTTTCAATTGACTCGGAGAAGCATTTACACAAAGCGAGCGAGCACTAGTTGATGTCAATAACGGTTTGAGGAGCACGATGTGGATGTAACTTTGTTTCAATTGACTCAGGATAACATGGAAGAGGATCCTGTTGATGTTACTACTGTTACAAGCGAGTGACACTAGTGACTTAGGCAATGCGGTTGAACCAAATGAAGAGAACACTTGTCAAGATAATGATGCACAACTTGGTATGGTACAAGTAGGTCGAGTAATGATTTAGGTGAAGAAGGAACAACCAAGAATATAAGTGATGATGCAGGTTGGTAAATGATTTACCCGTGATGGTTGATGATGTATTTTGCAAAGACCATGTTAGTTTCTAACACGAGACTTTGCTAAGGCGTCTATACCACTTTTTCTATCTTTGGTCGGGAGTTTGATGCTATCGCAGGGAAGTAAAAACCTAGTAAGAGAGCATTCAATAGAAACTAGGAGGAGTTGTTTTTGTGAATAATGACAAAACAAGAATAAGGGTCGTGTAGGGGTTGTGTTCCACTTTCGGCCCAATCAAGGTCTGGGTGGATATTGGCCAATCTAGAAGTCCATTAAGCGAAGGGTATAAATGCATTGCTTTCGGCAAAAGGACCCTTCATAAATACTCGCCCATGGCTATTGTTTGTCGGCGGGAATGGTGAGACAGTATCTGGTCGGTCGTAACATATAATGAGCAACACACTTGTTTGCAATCAAGGAAGTCGAGCTTTTGACCTTCGCTATATCTCATGAAAATTACGAACAAGTTGAAACAAATCCACGCTTTCATGTCGTCCGTGCATAATCAACTTACCAACCAATCGACCTTCAAGTGTCCTGCGAGAAGGTTTAAGGGCCAAAACCTAGCAATAATACCATCGGGGTCAATTCAAGCTACTGATTTACCATGTTGAAAGATTATGTTCAAAAGTTGCGAAGACAAACCCTAATACAACAAAGGTGATGAATGTGGAGCGACCTCGGATGAGTCTCTTCCAACGGAGAATTCAAGAGATCAGATGTTTGTTTAGGTGCCTTTGAAGCAAGGATTTAAAGATTGTGGGAGATCGTTGTTGAAATGGCTTTTCGATTCGTGGTCCTTTCAATGGTCAACTCGATGACACCGTGGAATTGATAGCAACAATGGTATATACCCTTTCGCTTATGCTTTTGTTGATTCGGATAACATAGGATCATGGACTTGGTTTCTTCATTGTTTATCCGATGATATAGCACTTGGGCAATTTCAAGCATCACTTTTATTCTTGACATGAATAAGGTACTCTCTTTTCTGTTCATGAATTTAAGTCTCACTATTTTGAAACAGACGAGAAACATATTTGATTTTGTGCGGGATATAAGTAGAGCTTTAGCGAAGTTTTTCAAAGTGCGACCACGTAGTTACGTATTAGAAGCATTCATGAGAATGAAACTGCAATGGAAAGGTAGGGCCTACAAAGACCATCGTGGAAATGTGCAATGACCTCAACTGTTGTACAGTTTAAAGCTATGGTGATCTCAAGAAACTTAATCACCCACCCATGATTGGTTAAGTAAGATACCACCGATCCATTGGTCAAGGTCGCATTTTTCATGTAAATGATCTATCTGTTTCACTTACTTTGTATTCGTAAATGCAAGATATAAGCAGTTATAATTAATACATGTTTATTACTTGTCATCTTTAGGAGAGCTACTTGATGTGTTACTTAATAGCATGTGTCAAGTGTTTCATGAGAAAATAAGTGAGGGGTTACAAACCAATTATTACTGACCTTAGAATACATCGAGAATCTTGTATGAAGAGGATAAGGCATGTTCTTATTAGGGGTGAGCAAAACCGACCGAATCCCGAATCCGTCCCGAGTCCCGAATCATGTTAGTCGGGCTTGTCGGGGCTTATCGGTCGTGGGAGTCGGTTTCTGCCGTTAGTCGGGTTTCGGGCTTGTCGGGATCGGGTCGGACGGGCGAAACCAAAAACAACAAACAAAACCGATCAAATCCCGAATCCCGTCCCGATCCCGAGTCCCGAATCATGTTAGTCGGGCTTGTCGGAGTCGGGAGTCGGGTTGTGTTTGCCGACTTGTCGGGATTTGGGCTTGTCGAGATTCGGGTCGGGCCGGGTCGGGATCGGCCCGATGCTCAGCCCTAGTTCTTATGGTGATTGAGAAGAGTGATGGGCCACTAACACCAACTGCACAAAACATGCTAGAGGCTATTAAGAAAGAGGATGTTAAGTATAATGTTTTATGGAATGGGATCTAAGTTTCGTGTTAGTGGACCATGGGGTGACCAATGTGTAGTTAATGTTGTACACAAGTCTTGTACTTGCGGAAGGTGGGAGATAACAGGTTTACCATGTAAACATGTTGTTGCTACCAATTGAATATAGCTTTAAATGGCCAACAAGTAGGGCTGTAGAAACACGGGCTCATCCTTGTTACTATCTTCTCACTGGGAGGCTACCTACAAACACCATGTCGACTATAACTAGCGGTGTACATTGGGAAAATCAACTATGCCAACAACAATTGTTCCACGAAATCCGAAACAAACCCGCCTACCGTAAGAGGTAGAAAAGAGTTAGGATAGCTCACAGGCGAAGAGATTGTGAAGGATGGTGGTGTCAAGGGCTTGGAAGAGTGTTAAGTGTAGTATTTGTGGCATTCTTTGGACACAACAAGGTAACATGCCTAGGGTATGATGGAGCGCAAGTAATGGAGCGCGATAAGGAAATGTCAAGCGGTGCCTACTAAAGTCTGCAGGAAAAAGAAACATCCTAAAGGTAAAAAGGTAGCGGCGGATAAAGAAGTGAAGGTACAGTGTTGTTGTTGAAAGCGAGTTAGTGCGGTTCAAGGAAGTAGTGTTCAATCGAAAATCAAGATCCGACAGCGAAGATCCCATCATACATTATGCATCCCCGCACAATCCGGCAACATCAAGATGAAGCAATTGCCGATCCCAATGCATGAACAAGCCGGTGTCAATCCCAAACATGATCAATCGATCGATTCTCGGATGCGATCGGTGATGTTCAAGCGGTTTACTTCAACCCACCTCTACGAAGAATGACTAGGCAGTCGCCCGGAAGAATGATGGCCTCACCATAGGTCAAATCATTATGCTAATTATCTAGACGATATTTCATCTAGGTTATTTCCTATGGACAAGTTATGTACTCTAAAACATATGTGTGTGTGTGTGCGTAGTTCTCATGCTTTGAAAAGTATGCAATTTTATGCAATTGGAATTATATCCATTTGCATTAACTATGGAACCATGTCATTATTGTGTATTTTTAGATTGACTAAGCTTGATGTGTGAATAATTTGCATCAAAAGTAACCAAAGCTAAATAAAACCTCATAAGAATGTTGACATTTAAAAGTCGACCCTAAACAAATTGCTAACCATCTGCGTACCCATAAGGCATTGAAAATCGAAACAAACCAAGCGAATACTTCATATCAAGGTTACTACAATTCAAGATACGAACATTAACCAACTAGCCTCATTACATAAAAGGTTAAAAGTTATCCCATGCATAAACAATGAAGACCAACATCGACTTAGCACCGGTAAATCTTCCACTTTCACACATCACCTCGGCGACTACTAATCTTGCCTCAGCTCATTTCTCCCCTCAAAGGCTGGTATGATCATTCTTGAGCGAGCACAGTTTCGGATCATACCATCTTATCCACCGACAAGAAGACCCTATTGATGATTATGACAAGTCATTAAACAACCACCATTGTTACAAACTTACACAATAAATATTAAGGCGCACTTACTTGAGCAGGACAACCAAAGAATCGGCGCCTGGTTGGCGGAGGTCCATGAAGTCGAATAATAACTTGCTTACCACACCCGACAGCGTACCATCTTGAAACGATTATTGTTTTGAAGAAGACCGGTTTGAAGGATAGTTTAGGGATGGGTGATAAATGTAGACCAAACCGTGTTACACATATATACTAGCTACAAACAACGTACAACGGTTTTTATTTAATGCGCTTCTGATGAAATACGGTTTTGCCATCACCAACATAACGTTGACAACGGCATTATTGGTCAAGGCGAAATCGGCATTTAAAGGCCAAAGTTTGGACTCTCCATGATGAAAAGGCCGAGTTTTGTCCCATCGCGATGCGTCCTGCCAAGTTTAAGGACCAACGGTGTATTTTAGTCTATCATTTATCAATAACAAACTTTTGCCAATTGTCATTTGAGTTTTTTTTTTTTTTTATTATTTTTGTTTTTTTGTTAAATATTTATCTAGGTAGTGGTAGTTAAAGTCTTACGTGTATAAATAATTAGCTTAGAGGTTATTTTGTAAGTCACATATGGTTATGAAGTTTTATTTTATATATCAACTAGGCATTGAGTTTAGTATATTCAATGCACAAAAAATATTATATTTGTTTACTCATTTAGTTCGATAAGCAAGAGTAAGACAAAATGACCTAACTGTTAGTTTATGATATATGACATACAATAAAACATGCACACATCACAAAGTACACAGCGAAAGACTAAGGATCATAACAAATAAATAATTAACTGAAAAATGCGTAACGTATCTCTTGCAAATGGTTAGATCTCTTCAATGAATGTAATGAAGTGGTTTAAAGAGTTGTCCCTTATCGTTTTACAACTCAAACCAATAGGTGTAAGAATAGTGTCTTACTACCACGCTTTGTACACACAAATTAACCACGAATCAGCGATTGCTAGATCTAACACAAGTCCTTGTTTTATGAGAAAACAAAACCAAAACACCCTTAGGAGGAAGTTCGGCGAAACTAGCAAGAGAGGAAGAGAGAGAGATCTAGGGTTAATTCAATGCACAAAAGTTATGAAAAACCCTAAGCCCTAGCCTTTGTATATATAGTGTTTACAAATCTTTGAGAACAAGTTAGGATTTGGGTTGAGAAACCCTCCCTATGGCCGGCCACTCTAAAGCCCCAAGGGATACCCGAATCTTTTCCATATTAAGATTTTACACTACAAGTCCTTCTCTTTACATTTAACGGTCGTTAGTTATTTTCCGTTAAATACTTAACGATCGTTAGACGGACTTTATGTGTAATAATTAATCGTAATCATTAAAATTAATTATTTAACTTTAATTCTCATTCGCTAATGTGTGCAATCCCGTGGTTTCGAATCCGGACATTTACGTGTTTATAAATATATACATTTCCAACGACTCCCACTGGATATGTTTACAAAGCGTGAAATGACATTTGTTAGCGTCTAGCAACACGCCAATGCCCCGGTACAACTCGTGTATGGTTTTCGTAGAAAACCAAGTTTCGATGATTCATCATCATATTCATCCTTTGTTTCTAATACCATGTTAATAAGAATATGGATCTCATTCATTTCTTAATTAACTATTCATTTCTCGCTTTATGTGATTGATCAAGATTACCAATTCTTACGAACATATTCCGAAGACCTTGGGCATGGACATGCAAACATCTTGATAACCCTACGAGGGCCCAATAAGATTATACTTCAAAATAAATTTGAAGAAACAAATCATATTTTGACTACTGGCGAGATTCATAGATTTCGTAACACTCGAAAACAACCCTTATAACTACCGATTCGTATAGCGTTAGATTGCTTCACAAAATGCACTACATCCATGACATATCTCGGTATCTCAAGTCAGAGGATAAATATCCATGATATACTTAATGACAAAGATCCATAAAGTATCATCATGTGGGTGGGATAAGTCCTATACTCAATTCATTGAATATCATCTGAAATTAGTCATGCTACGCATCAGCATACTTTCAAGTATACTCTAACTAATACTCATATTTGTCTTAATTCAATATCATTCCCATGTTATTGATTGACAACGGACTATTTAGAATAACTTAAGTTATTCAAGGATTTAAACATGCAAATATAGGATAACATCATAATAAATGAATAATAAACATAACAAAATACTTTATTTCATTTCAATAATAATGTTTACAATATCCTTTTATCTAAAATACTTAGTCACAGATGGGCATGAAACTACTAGCTAAGCGAAGTCCAAACTTATTAGACAAATGATTAAGTTTTTCACCGGTAAGGCCTTCGTTAAAGGATCCGCTAGGTTATCATCATGTGAACTTTGAGCAACTCAATTTCACCTATCTCGACTTGTTCTCGAACATAGTGATATTGTCTAGGATAGTGTCCGGTGCCTTCATGACTCGGGTTCATGGGCAAAAGTAATTGCAGCAGAGTGTCACAATATACTTTAATAGGATTTTCAATCGACGGCATAACACCAAGCCCGAAACAAACTTCCTTATCCAAACAACTTCCATGGCGACCTCAGACGCCACTATGTACTCACTACATGCGGACATCGCAAGTGTTGTCTATTTCTTGCTCTTCAATCCACAAGACCTCCATTGATGACAAATATGTAACCCGTTTGAGACTTCGTATCATCTTTGTCACACTTCCGGGATGCATCGCGATAACACATAACGAGCGATTACATACGATTCCCCGGACACTATGAACATATCTCTTGTAGCCCTAAGGTACTTGAGAATATGTTTAACAATGATCGATGAATTTCACGGGATTACGGTGATACCGACTAGTCAAGTTTTGAGCAAACGCCACATCGGGCCTTGTGCATCGCACCGCATACATGATAGATCCTCACACCAAGCATAAGGAACTTTCTTCATCGCGCCACCTCTGCGGTGTTGAAGCACGGCCTTGGCTGCTCAAACCATGATTTACTTGCATTGGCAAAAATCCCTTCTTGGAATTTTGCATATTGAATCTCTTCAATATTTTTCAATGTAAGCACTTTGGCTTAAACCAATTAGCCGCCTTGATCTATCCTCGTAGATCTTGATTCCGAGTATGTATCTTTGCTTCCCTAAGTCCTTCATCGAGAAACATTTACCAAGATAGGCTTTCACCTCATTTAGACTTGGTATATGATTTCCCATGATTAATATGTCATCGATATATAGAACAAGGAAAGTAATATGACTCCGCTAGCTTTGTGATATACACATGGCTCATCAAGATTCGAGTAAATCCAAAACTTTTGATTTCTCCATCAAATCTTTTATTCCATTGCCTTGATGCTTGCTTGGTCCATAAATGGACCTTTTAAGCTTGCATACGGTTAGGAAATAATGGATTCACAAACCCTCAGTCGTGCCATATAGATGTCTTCATCTAGATGACCATTCGAGAAGGCGGTTTGACATCCATCCGCCAAATCTCATAGTCATAGTATGCGACTATAGCTATGAGAATCCTAATAGCTCTTATATGCACTACGGGAGAGAATGTCTCCTCGTAATCAATGCCATAGGTTTGAGTAAAACCTTTAGCCACTAGACGAGCCTTGTAGGTGTGTACATTGCCATCCATGTCAGTATTCTTTTTGAAGATCGACTTACTTCAAACGATTTTAGCATTGGGAGGAAGGTCAACTTCAATCTAGACATCATTATCTTTCATGGATTGCATTTCCCCATTCATAGCAATCTGCCATTTATCCTTTTCAGGATCAACCATGGCAGCCTTATAGTTGGCGGGTTCATTAAGATCCCCAACCATATTTTCCTCTACCTCTACGTTAAGACATAGATGGTCGGTGCACGTATAGTCCTTTCGGACCTACGAATGGGAACAACTCGGAGGAGCACCTAAGCTTTCGGGTTCTTCTTGAAGTTGGCTAGTAGTTTCGAAGGTGTTGTATCTTCTTGATCATATTCCGGATCATATACTCTCCCAGCGAGTTCTTGAGATATGAGATTTTTTCAAGGAAATCTCCATACCTAGCCACGATGACTTTGTTCTCACTGGGTAGTAAAGTAGTAACCATAGTTTCCTTAGGGTATCCTACAAAGATACACTTAACATATCTGGTTGGAGCTTATCCGGTGAGTCACGTTTAACAAACGCCTCACATCCCAGACCTTTAAGTAAGAAAAGTTGGGAGCTTTTCATCCATATTTCATATGGAGTTTTAACAACCTTCTTCGTTGGAACCATATTCAAAATGCGAATAGCGGTTTCAAGGCATAATCCCAAAAGTAAAAGTTAGAGTCGTAAGTTCAAACATTGATCGTACCATGTCAAGTAAGTACGATTTCTCCTTTCGAATACATCATTTTGTTGTGGAGTATAAGGAGATGTGAGTTCTTTGGATAATTCCACACTCGGCTAAGTAATCTTTGAACTCTTGACTTATATATTCACCACCTCTATCGGATCGAAGAGCTTTAATCTTCTTACCGAGTTATAATTCTACTTCACTTTTGAAAACCTTAAATGTTTCATAGACTTCATGTTTATGTTTAAGTAAATAAACATAACCATAACGACTAAAATCATCCGTAAAGGTTAAGAAGTAGGTAGCACCAAATTTTGACACATGCCTAAGTGGACCACACACATCAGTGTGTATTAATCCAAGTAGATCAGAAGCCCTTTCCACTTGTGGTGAAAAAGTTTTCCTTGTCATCTTCCCAGCTATGCAAGACTCGCATTTGTCAAATGATTCATCATTGACCGTTTGTAAAAGCCCTTTGTGTTGCAGCTTTTCCATGCGTTTCTTGCCTATATGGGCAAGGCGACAATGCCAAAGATAAGAAGAGTCACAGTTTAACTTGCTCTTCTTATTGCTAATGCTATACAACGAATTATTTTCATTGGATACACAACCATCCATATCAATTTCAAACACACCAAGAATAGGAATTGCATTAAAATAAAAAACATTATTTAAAGAAACTGAAATTCCATAACTGGTACAAGTGTGCACAAAACCAATATCTTTTAACAAAGAAACTGAAATAACACCCCTAACAATGGAGGGTGCATAATGACAATTATTTAGTTCCAAAATTAAGCCCGAAGACAACACTAAATCAAAAGTCCTTATGGCTTCGACAACTGCACGCTTTCCATTTCCAACATACAAGTATCTCTCTCCACGGGTTAGCTTCCTTGCTCCTCTAAGTCCCTGCGATGTATTACAGATGTGAGTACCACATCCTGTATCATATATCCAGGAATTTTGCTTATCAGGAAAACAAAATAATTCAAACATAAAAATACCTAATGAGCTAGGCACCACCTTATTTTTATTCCGAAGGCACTCATTCGGATAAAGCTGATGATTCCGCTTCCGGTGACACAGTAAGTTGCGATGGTGGCAAGTTAAATCCTTCTTAGGATTCTCCTTTTCTTCTTGAGGGTTCTTCTTGGGAGTCGGTGGGATGACAACTTGTTTCCCTTTCCTTTTCCTTTCCTTTCTTATCTCGCTTGCGGCTTTGGCTTATTCACCCTACCACCTTGTATTGCTAGTACATCGGTGTAGGAGCCTTCTTGGCAATCTCTTCTCGAAGTCTACAAGCATTGCATGTAACTCATTCACTGTCTTCCCCGTGCAATGCATGTTAAAATTTCGCACAAAATCACCAAATCGTTCACGATTAAGGGAGTGATTGATGAGGCCGACACATACATCGTTGGAGTAACCACGGCCGAGCTTCTCCAATTGGTCCAAGTGATGTTTCATCTCAAGGGCGTGGTCGGAGATGATTTGCCAACCTCACGCTTGCGACCATGAACCTTTTCAATTAGTTCAAGCAGTTCGGTGGCGGTGGCTTCTCAAACATACATTTGAGTTCATCTAGCATGCTCATAGCGGATAGTGCTCAAATTGTTTTTGCAATTGAGCGAGACATCCCGAAAGCATTAGACACGCCACATCATTATGCTTCTCATATTCAACACGATACTCCTCTTGTTCGAGAGCGATGGCGGTGTCGAGAGGAGCATTAGGTAGAGTGTAGTCAAAATATCAAGTCTTTTGGCAACACGAAGGATGATCCTAAGTGCACGATGCCAATCATTGAAATTAGGGCCGGTCGACTTGTCTCTTCCAATCATATCTTTGAAAGCGAACTCATTAAGCTCATAGTGTTTCGGGTTGATGAGCCATCTGAGAAAAATTTCAAAAACCATAATTAGTATTTTGATAATTTTCCTTTTCAATAAACAATTAAATACCCAAGGTTCATATTCATATAACCAATTAATTATTATTGAAAACTAGGATCCAAATTGTCATAATCTCATCACGTCAGTTGATCTGCTAGTAATGAACCTTATACAAAGTGGTAGAGCTTTTGCTCAATTGCCAATTTCAATTGCAATTCCTAGATTTATGGGATTTACATATAGCCAATTTCAATTGCCATGTAAACATGTTTTATCCCATCTTGTGCCTTGAGTTGCCGATTCTCCGCCTAACTCAATTAAGTTGTCCAACTTAAGCGCAAAATCGTCCATGCCCGTTCTCACGACACGTGGACATTTTACCCTTTGATTACGATCTAAGTCACGTTCTCGCGCAAATAAAGGTAATCTTAGGTGTTTCGTTTATTTGGATGACATATAACTTAAATTAAAGGGTAATAATTTTGATGTCAAATCAAATATGTACAAAGATGTCATGCATTCATCTTCGTATCATAGTTTTTATTAAAACATTTATATCCTTGTTTTAATGATTTAAGCTTTTCATCATCAAACTTTAATCGGGTATTGGATAACCAATTAAAGAATCACCTTAATTACCACTATATTCTACTCTTGCATGAGTCATAAGACCCAGTTATTCGGATAATTACCACAAAAGTGGCGCGTAGAAATTAAAGTAATTCACCCTTAAGATTTTATGCACACATATAGGAATACTTGGTAGCTCCATTAAGACGCACAAACGAGCGGAGAATCAGGTCAACGCGAAGAATATTAAAAACCCTCATCTTTAGGGTCACAATTTAATGCGTACCATCCTTGTACCCATTACACAGTTTTTCATTAATGGGTGAGCCGTTCTAACTATTTTGTGCAAAAAATTAATCAATTAAACGATTATGAAATAGCCACATGCAAACCTTTTTGATAAATCCTATTACCCTTGTTACACATAACAAACAAGCAAGTATTTAAAAAATAAACAAATAAACAATGAATGCATAACATAATAATAAGTCATGCATATCAAATAGCCACATGCAAACCTTTTTGATAAATCCTATTAATAATCAATTCTAGATCTGTCAATATGTATATATTTAATTAAGACTTTCACCCGTTTTCATCTATGTACAAGGTGAGCCACATGCATCGATTGCGTAAGTCAAAATTAAAACATATACCACATATCACATAATTGATTAAATAATAATGATTGAGGTCTTCCCGATTTTAGATCTATCAAAAATTTAGTGTATAACACTTAACCAAGTAAAACATACAATAAGCGGATCCATGATAAAACATGCATGTAATTATCATGGATATAAATCACATAACAATTAATGCAATTAAGCGAGTTACGCAATACACATAAAATTGCACGCAACTTAGGGTTTCTAATCCAATTAAAACTCAAGTTTACAAAACCACAATTAGGCACCAAACCCCCCTCTCAAAAAATTAGGGTTTAGGTTTTGCAAACCCTAGATCTCACATACAAGTAATAACACAATCATGTTTATTTTATTTATGTGTTTCAGTAATTAATTACTTGTTATACAAGGCTCGTGATGCACTGTTAGTTTATGATATATGACATACAACAAAACATGTAGACACCACAGAGTACACAACGGAAGACTAAGGATCATAACAAATAAATAATTAACTGAAGAATGCGTAACGTACCTCTTGCAAATGGTTAGATCTCTTCAATGAATGTAATGAAGTGGTTTAAAGAGTTGTCCTTACTGTTTACAACTCAAACCAATAGGTGTAAGAATAGTATCTTACTACCACAGTTTTGTACACACGAATTAACCACGAATCAAGCGATTGCTAGATCTAACACAAGTCCTTGTTTTATGAGAAAAACAAAACCAAAACAACCTTAGGAGGGGGGTTCGGCCGAAACTAGCAAGAGAGGAAGAGAGAGAGAGAGATAGATCTAGGGTTAATTCAATGCACAAAAGTTATGAAAAACCCTAAGCCCTAGCCTTTGTATATATAGTGTTTACAAATCTTTGGGAACAAGTTAGGGTTTGGGTTGAGAAACCCTCCCTATGGCCGGCCACTCTAAAGCCCCAAGGGATACCCGAATCTTTTCCATATTATGATTTTACACTACAAGTCCTTCTCTTTACATTTAACGGTCGTTAGTTATTTTCCGTTAAATACTTAACTATCGTTAGATGGACTTTATGTGTAATAATTAATCGTAATCATTAACATTAATTATTTAACTTTAATTCTCATTCGCTAATGTGTGCAATCACGTGGTCACGAGTTCGAATCCGGACATTTACGTATTTATAAATATATACATTTCCAACACTAACTTATGTTATTTATAGTATAAGGTTGAAAAGATATATTGTACATATTTTGCTAGTTTGCTATCAAGAAATCCCGATCCTAAGTTCAGATTGTCCCATCATATTATATTTGTGGGTCCTCATTTGATACTCACCACTTGTTTTATTTTTTCTTTTCTTTATTAATAATAAACTTTGATTTTAAACAATTTCTCAAATTGTAAATAATTAATTATTTATTTTATAATATATTTTCTCTCTTTTACATCAAATACAAATTCAAATCTTAATCCAAATTTAAATCCAATCCAAATCCTAATCCTAAACCTACCTACAAACCAAACGGGCCCTTAAAATATGAGAAGAGTTAGGGGTAACGTTTTTGTATGCTAGGATTGAGGTCAATGGATATATGGAAAAATGAGTGGGGGAGTTGTCTATGCGAGGGTGGGTATTGTAACTATAGATCCTCTCCACGTTATGTCGTTTTCATAACAATTAAGGTGCCATTTGGTTGAGGGATAAAGTGCCATTTGGTTGAGGGATGTGGACATTATGCGGATTGGATTTGGAGTAAAAGTGTTGATTGGTTGAGTTTCTGGGATATCATAGTACAATGAAGCAAAAAAAAAAACCGGATTCTACAAAAGTCACCCCTTCACTTGGTTTACTGACATTTTCAGTAATTTCCTGACAATTATTTTGTCTTCTTCCTAGAGGTGAACATAAAAACCGGTTAACCGAACCGTAACCGAAAACAAACCGAAAAACCGGTCAGAACCGGTTTTGACCATATCGGTCCGGTTTTTACCCAAACCGGCTGTTTGGAACCGGTTTAACATTTTGAAAAAACTAACGGTTTGGAGACCGGTTATACGAACCGGTTCGGTTAACCGGTTCCAAACCGGTTTTTGCGGGTTTTCAATTTTTTTTTAATTTCAAAACTTTGAATTTGAAAATTTTAAATGCAGAGCGGGAAGAAGCGGGGGGTATTATTAAATTGTGTTCAAAAATTACCATTTTGCCATAGAAAGGTTAGTATAAATAGAAGTGTTATGTATTTGGTTAATTACAACTTTCAAACAATCAAAATACACTCTAAAAAATCAAAACCGAAAGTATTTCACTAATGGCAAGTTCCAACACCACCAACACCGAAGTTGGTTCATCAAGTACAGCGACGATTTTCCGAACTTTACCATGCGATCATGTAAAAGATCCATGGGAAAACTTCAACCTCGTCCTAATGTCGGATGGTAAGAAAAAGGCTCAATGTAAACTTTGCTTGAGTATAATGTCTGCCGGTTCCAACTCGATGTTGAGGGCTCATATAAAAAGCAAGTATTGTAAGGCACTCAAAACGGTTCCGGAAGCCGGTCAATCATCCATGGGTCGAGACGGGAGTATTTTTGTGTACGATCATGATGTAGTCCGTCAACAATTTGCCGGTTTGGTGATTCAACGTGGTTTGCCGTTCAACCACTTTGACGACCCTTTGACGACGACGGTGTTCCAGAATTATGTCCAACCAATGTATAATCATGTAAGTCGTATGACTCTAAAATGCGATGCTATGAAAATGTGGAAAACGGCTAAACAAGATTTAAAAAAATGCTTTTTTAAATTTAGATGCATCTGTTAATTTAACAGCCGATGTTTGGTCCGCTCCTCATAATTTGCCATTTTCGTACCTTTGTGTTACCGCACATTGGGTTGATCCCGAAAGTTGGCAAATGATGAAGCGAGTCGTAGCATTTGAAGACTTTTCGGTTCCTCACTCCGGAGATGCTTTATACCAATTGTTGAGAAAAGTGTTTCATAAATTTCACTTGACAGAAAAAATTTCAATAACGTTGGATAATGCTAGCAACAACACAAATGCAATGCGTAGAATAAAAATGGAATACGAGCCACCTTTAAATGACGATTTTTTCATAGTCGATGTGTTGCACACATCATTAACTTGGTCGTGCAAGCGGGATTAAAAGATGAGAATTTGAGTCAGATGAACGAAAGTTTTAAAAGAATGTTTCATGATATTTTTAAAAAGGGTAATAAAAGATATAATGCCTACATTCGGTTGTGTGAAAATACAGGGAAACCTTGGTTATCACGTAATTGGGATATTGAAACTAGATGGAACTCCACTTATCTTATGTTCATAAGTGTTTTAAAACAAAAGGTGACTTTGCAATATTTTCATGACAAATTGTCGGAAAAGGGTAAGTGTGTTCCATTTAATGCCAATCAATGGGATACTATTGAAAAACTAACTCGATTACATGAATTTTTTTACAACACAACAAAAAAATTGTCGGGGGTTTATTATCCAACGGCTCATTTGGTACTCGAGCAACTATACTTGATGTCTTCAAGTATTTCCGCATTTGAATTTAATGGTGGTGTTTATACAAGCATGGTTTCCGGCATGAAAGATAAGCTTTTGAAATATTTTGAAACTTTTTCATCGTTAATTACTTGTGCGGCCACATTAAATCCATGTTATAATTTAAGCGGGGTAGAGTTGCTTATCGACTCGATTGTAACTGATTTGGGTTGTTTCGCGTCAAACCCGAACTTTGCTGACGATGCAAAACAGTCCTTTGTAGGGATCAACGGGTCGGGTTCGGGGCAGGTTTTAGTGAACCCGTACCCGTACCCGTTTATAATATCCACACCCGAACTTGCCCCAATACCTGATGGGTACCCGATTATTATTATCCATCGGTTTATCGGTTTTCCCCGCGGGTATCGGTTATCCCCAATTAAATCATCGTTGTACAAATTAGCGAGTATCAAGTTAAAAAACTCAACCTAAAAACAAACAAAACACTCTCATATATTCAAAGTTTTTAGAAGTTAAAGAAAACGACTTCAATATTTGTAAAGTTTGAAGATTAAAGAGTTAATGTGTCATGTGTGTAAGAATTAAGGCGTCAAGCGTGAGTGTTAATTTAATTGTTTGTAATTACCAAGATATAGGCTATTAAGGAGTAGAGTAGAAAAACTTTATACAAGGTTAAGAGCTCAAAACTTATTTGGACCTTATATAAATTAGCAAAAAAGCGGGTACAAATTGGTTATCAGTGCGGATATGGAGTGCGGGTAAGCAGGCGGGTATTACTAGAACCGTGAAGCGAACCCGTGCCGAAAAGAAAAGAATATTTCTACCGAACCGTATCAAACCATGAACCCGCCCCGAACCCGACCCAACCGGTTCGAGTTTCGGTTTTCCCCATCGGTTTCGGGTGCTTTTGCCATCCCTAGTCCTTTGGCCATTCTTTTAAAGGTTTGTGGGAATATTATTTTGAAAAATATGGTAACCCACCTCCTACTGTGAATGAGTCTTCTTCTTCATCATCATCAAGGGTATTTAGAGGGAATCCGATACTTGCTTTGCATAAAGATAAGAGAGAATCCCAACAAACGGTCAAAAAGTGATCGTTTCGCGAACAGTGAATATGAAAGATATACCACAAACGATTTTATCTCACATATTCCGCCCGAACAAGTTGAAAACTTTGATGTTTTGGCATTTTGGAAAGCAAAGGAAACAATGTTTCCCGTTCTATCCCAAATGGCTCGTGAATCCGCTTTTTCAACAAGTGGAAGGGTTTTATCAAATCGGAGAACAAGACTCACACAGGCTTCTTTGGAGATGTGTATGGGTTTGAAAGATCACTTGGACGCAATGAAGCGAGTGCAAGATAAAGCTAATCTTGAAAATGCCGTAGACTTCGAAGAGGAGATCTACGAGGAAGAGGTGCAATCGGGTGAAATCGAGTTACTTTCCGATGAAGAAATAAGACAAGATGCAGCTGCTCAAGAAGCTAGGTCCAATGGATCCGATGAAGACTATTAAGACTTTTATGTTTACGTATTATGTTTTAAGTTTATGTATTTCCTTTAAGTTTATGTATTTCCTTTAAGTTTATGTATTCCGACGTATTAAATAAAAGTTGAAGTTTATTCAGTGTAAGTTTGTATAAACGACGAAAAAAAAAAGAGTTCGGTTTCATACCGGTTAACCGGTCCCAAACCGGTTAAACCGGTTTAGTTTTTTTGAAAATTCAAAATTTTGGTGGGCGGCAAAAAAAATTTCGAATTTCAAACCGGTCCCAAACCGGTTTAACCGGTTTTATATTTTTTAAAATTTGAATTTTTGGGTGGCGGCAATTTTTTTTTTCAAAAGTTTCAACCGGTCCCAAACCGGTTAAAACCGGTCCCAAACCGGTTAAAACCGGTTTAAATTTTCAATTTTTAAATTTTCAAATTTTGATTTTTTTTTAGCGGGAAGGCGGGTAAATTTTCAAAATTTGAATTTTTTTATATTTACAAGTTTGCCATTGTAAGACTAGTATAAAGAAATGGATTGTGTTTTTATTTATTTGCAACTTTTATACAATTAAAAATACACTCTAAAAATAAAAACCCAAAAGCATTTCACTAATGCCTTATCCTGCACCGCCTCCGCCACCCCCGGCACCTGTGATTGTTCGTTTTTTACCGGTAGACCGTGCACCCGATGTTTGGCTAACTACAACTACGTCCAAATGTCGGATGGCAAGCGAATGGCTCAATGTAAGCATTTTTTATGTTTATTGAAACCCTTTTCCAACGCGGCGTTGAAGGTTCACACACAGAATTATTGCCGCCATGCACTTGAAGGCTCGAGTCGACGTTGAGTAGCTTATCGAGTTATCGAGTTATCGATGTTTTGTGTTTATGTTATTATGTGTTATGTTTTAAGTTTATGTATAATGTGTGATGTATTTCCTTTCAGTCGTATTTTCCGTTCTATTAAATAAAAGTCGAAGTTTATTAAAACAGGAAACAAGAAAACGATGACAAACGACAACGAAAAACAGAAAAAAAGTACTAGAACCGGTCAAGACCGGTTGGGTTTTTTTCTCCTCGCAGTCGGTTTGTAACCGAACCGGTTAACCGGCACGACCGGTTTTTTTTTCCGTTGACCCAAATCGGTTCGTGTTTGACCGGTCGTCAAACCGAACCGGTTAACCGAAACGTTCACCTCTACAGTTCTTCCTAAATCAAATGGTCCCTCACTCTCACTTTAGCTAACATCCCCTTTTTATAAATACATATTTATTATTTTAATATTCAAACTAAATTATTAAATAATTAATATTATACTGTTTACATATTTTCTCTCTCATACTTTTTTTCTAAAACTTATACCATGTTCGATTGATTGTCTATGTGTGTGTATGGGGCGGTGGCGGTGAGTGGTGGTATTGGCTTTGGCGGTGAGTGGTGGTGATGGTTGGTGGTGGTGGCAAGTGGTGGTGGTGAGTGGCGACGATGGTTGATGGTGGTGGTGAGTGGCGGTCTAGGGCGGACCTAAGGGTTTTCGGGGGGTCACGAGACCCCGATAAAAATTTGTTGCGTAGTGTACATTTTCACTAAAATATTCGATACCCAAAAAGTAACCCGGTCCAAAATTCCATGTCACGTAAGTATCTGTTTTTATTTTGGTAGTCATTTAATATGTTGAAAAAAAAGGTCATCGTCAAAACCCAATATTAATAAAAGTCCAACATACATATTAAGATTAAATAGTTTAATTAAATAAACAAAGTGTCAAAGCCCATTATACATCTTAGTAGTATCTGCAGCGTTGCGGTGGCGGATCTGGTGTGATTATATTTTTTTGGCGATAGCAAGCGTCAAAGCCCATTATACATACTAGGCATGCAGGACATTCATGTTCTATGTTTGCTTTTTTAAGGGTTTTGATAATTGTTAATTTTCCTAATTGCATTGCATAACAATGTTTGTTAGTTGTTAATTTTTAGTCAATAATGACCCACTAATTTACTAATGTAGGCTAAGATTAATCAAATGGTTTAGCTCAGTTGGCCATCTCGGCTTCTTCTTTGGGGAAGGTTTTATCTAGGGTTCGAGTTTCGCAAGAGACAAAAAATCCAGGTTTTCCTCCTAGTGCGAAGCCGTGAGTTCTAGGGGTTTCCTTTCGCGGGTATCTCCTAGTGGTTCGGGTCCCGGAGCCTGCCTTTTTGAATGGTATAACTATAGGATCAGATTTCAAGTATGATGTCGTTCAAAAAAAAAATGTAGGCTAAGATTAGGTATTATTTGAAAAGAAAAGTTTCATCAAATAGCAATAATATTTGTGGAATCTTTAAAACGAAATGTTTCTAACAATATTCTAAAAGAATCACTGCCTAATCTTCGGGTATTGTACCAATCAGAATTGATTTGTACTCTTCTTTCAGATCCCGTTGATAGACCTTGAATTTATGATTAAAAGAGAAGAAATAAGACGCCTATATTATGATAAAGGACCTTGTCAACCACATAATCATGTATTTCCACCGAGAAGTATAGGGGGTAAAGTTAAACATTTTGTTGTGAGTTGGTTTAATGAATAAAAAAATTGCCAATCAACACCATTTTGAGGTTGATATTTTCAATACAATTTTGGATATGCAAAAAATAGTGCACCTGATGACTTAATGTTCTGGGTCCGTCTTTGGTGACGGTGGTGAGTGGTGCTGGTAGGTGGTTTACTAATAAAAAATCAACTAACTAGGGTTATGTATTGGGGGACCAACGATGCAATTGTTTTGGTTTGAAAATATTATGTGTTTAGTGATATTGTTTAAAGTTTGAAAGTATACTAATGGTAGTGGATCTTTTGAAAGTCCGTTAATCATATACATTTAGATAAGTAGATTACTCATTTATCGCTTTCCTTTTTTTTTTCATTCGTAATTTAATGCCACATACAAAATTAATACTCCTTGGTTGTTGCAGTTTGGGCTTGATATTTCCTTTATAATCGTCATTGAAACTCGAACTTAAACATCGGCAATCCCCCACTGATGTTCAATCTCCATAATTTTCATGGGAATGGAAACTTCAAATCTTTTGTCAATGTTTCTGCATTCTTTGTAACACAAAAGTAAAGCGTTACTCAAATTTATGTAAGACTCACATGGTCTCTTAGCTAAGAAAAAAAAGAAACACCCCCTAAATAACATCTGATATCTTACATATAGAGATTGCACTACTCCATTATGTTTCAATTCTATAGTGGGGGTAGTTGCTCCTATGTTCAAGAAGATTGAAACAACTTCGAAGTAGCTACATATAAGTTCATACATACCAAGTAATTAAATTATTATAACACAATTAACTATTAACTAGCCGTTCAAATAAATAAATAAATAAATAACAATAACACCATCATTTTTAAAATACAACACCAACTACTAACCTTTTTTACAAACCGGAAAGTCATATAGCCTAGCTACCTCTGAAAAAAATCACTAAACCAAATCACATCCATTTACGAAGAGTCACTTGGGCATCCGAAGCATTTCCCCAAATCCGATCAAGTCAGTAACAAGATAGATAACAAGCCCAACCACGGAAACGGGCCGGAGATGAACCACAAAATCATGAATGGTCACGTCTTGTCACAAGGCTTGATGGAGGACTACGATTTACCAAAGATAACAACACCGTGTACCCAATTTGACCTAGTCCATATGTAACCACATTTAAGTATATAATCGTGCCTCATAGAAGTGTTGATTTTTATGTCTTCGTACAATCGTACTTAGGCATTTCATCAAACAACCCACAGTAGCAAGTTCTGCCAAACTGTATAACATTGTACATAGTATCACACACTGTTCATGTTTACTGGATCTGGGCCTAGTGGGGGCCGGTATTTTTACAAGCCTATTGTCATCCCAACAACATACCCAAACTTATCCTACCCTAAAATAATATATCTAGAAGTAACCTTGTCGAAAAAGTGGAAGCCATGGTTCATTTCATCACTACAATTTTTTTAGTAGCTTAACAAACAAACAAACACCATAACACGCCATCAACAACTAATTGGTGTATGCAACACCAAAAAGATATTTGTAAGAGATTATTATTGACATGACACGTATAATATAACTCTACTTTACCGATCCATCCCATAATCACATGAAAAAATACCAATTGAAATCAAGGAATCTTTTAAACATGTTTAGTGCAACAACAACAACAACAAGCCCAATCCCGCTAGGCAGGGTATGGGGGAGGTAGAAATGTAGACAGATCCTACCCCTACCCCAGGATAAATCCGGGAGTAGAGAGACTGCTTCCAACGAGACCTCCGGCAAGTGCATGTGTGCGGTGGAGAGAAGAAAGGAAAGAGTAAACGACAGTAAACCACAGGCAAAGGCAAAAGCAGGCAAAAGAGAGCAAGCAAAAACAAGCAAACAGAGCAAAAACAAAAGGTCCCGAAGGAAAGGGAACCATGCAAAAGAACACAAAAGCAAAGCGCAAACAAAAAAGAGCCAAGGCACAAAGGAAAGCCAGCTAACCTAAAGGAGAGCAAAGCAAGCACTAACACAGGGCCTAAAGCTAAGGCAAGGCACCAAACGAGGCAGCAACAACACAACGCGAGGCACAACAAAGCGGAAAACCAAAGGGAGCGCACAAAGCAAAGCAAAAGCAACGCCAGGGGCCTAAAGCTACAGCAAAGCAACGCAGGACCAAGGCAACAAGGAAACGGCCAATCACCAAAAAGAGACAACCTAACCCCAAAAAGCACCTAGTACGGACTACCCGCAGATCCTAATTCTATCCCTCCACCCCTTCCTATCTGAGGTCATGTCCTCAGACAAGAGAAGCTCCTTCATGTCGAGCTTGAGTCTATCCTCCCACCTGAGTTTGGGTCTACCCCTTCTTCTCACACCATCTACTACAAGCTCTTCGACTCTTCTTACTGGTGCTGATTGTGGCCTCCTCCTGACATGCCCGAACCACCTTAACCTTCCTTCTCTCACCTTAAACATGTTTAGTGCGAGTAGGGATATTACTTCAAGTATAAATGTATAATTGCAGTCCCTTAGAACACATTAATATCACATAATAACTATGACATGACTCAAAATCACCAAACATTTAGAAATTACAATGGTAATAAACCATTTTTTGTGTTTAATCCAAAACCGTACTTGTCCACTCCTGTGTTTAGTTTCTTTACCATATAGAAACTTGAAATATACATAACTAAGATACATTTTGTAGTTTTATAGACCTAGGAAAGAATGTTATATTAGCCTCGGTAGATGCAAGTGAATATAGCAGACGTGTATACTTAACTATGATATTATATGTTAATATAGTTTTAAAAAACTAAGTAAAACGTCTGTTACAATGATTTACACCTTCCATAGTTTCATACTAAGGGTTTAATTTTTTTTTCTTTCAAAAGTTACAATAGTATTCTGTTAGCTAACACAACTATTTTCTACACCTCTTTCCCCAAACATGTGACATATGACCCTTGTCCCCTGTTCTAGTGTAGTGGCAAATGTAAAGAGTAAACCAAGAGGAACTGACCATATAAGGTGAAATATCAGTCGATCTTCCTTCAATGTCCTGCATAATTAACTGTCCATTATATTTTCAGAAATCATGTCACAAAATTAACACAATGTTACAAACTAACAAACCTGATCAATCAAGGAAGTTACAATGATTGCCACTCCCTTAATCTCTTTTCTTCGTACGTAAAGCGTCGTCACTGACAGCAACCTCACTTATGTATATGGGGAAATTAACACCAACCGATTGTAGATGACCAAAAAGGAGCACATGGGAAAGTCCAAGTATGTTGTTTGGCTTCATGTGCAAGAATAATCTCATAGTTATTAGCCTGCAACAAAAATTTAACAGCAGAATCAGCTAACCTAAGCTCGGTAAGATATAAACAGCAGGTGCTCACATTTCATAGTGTGCATATTTAAATTTGAAGTGCAGTTACATATCTAAGAATCACAATCCCATGTACCATTAATTGAATGTCATATCAATCAAAAGAAATGTATGTAACCTAATCTACTTAAGAAGTTTAAAAAAAAAAAAAAAAAAAAAAAAAAAAAAAAACTCAAGCCAGAACCAGAAGCTAAATAATTTGCACCATCATTTGCTATATAATAGATGCCTTATATGTCGTTTGAACAAAGGCACACCAGAAGCTTGTTTCAGTTAAAAGAAAGAAAAAAAACCATCAACCAGATATGGAAGCGAGATAGTAGCTACCACTTGCAAAGATCTTTAAAAACAATAAAAGGGTTGGTAAAGGAAAGCTTGCATTCAGGAATCTACAGGTTAAACATTATGCCAATATTCAATATAACAAAGGGAAACCTGTTACATAAAAGGTTCACCTGACTTCACACACAGCGATTTTACCAGACGACAACTTATAAGAAGCTTTAACCTTAACTAACTTATCACTAGCAACAAACTTCATTTATTAATACTTTCATCCATTGATTACAAGAACACTTTAGCAAACTGACATCACCAAAACCTTTTCTTAATAGTATTAATAATTGTTAATTTAACGCTTTTGAGTTTTGGTGCAAAAAAATTGATGTTGCACCATATTTAGTGTAAAATGTCGCTGGTAAGTGTACCAGACCACATATTGCACCAAATTTATGTTTTAATTGAAGATAGTCTAGGAAATCTAATTAACTGACAAGCAGGCAAACCACGAGTCTTATGGCAGTGTGACCGTCTGGTCGTCTAAAATCATTCGCTGATAAATCTAAATCAGTGTCACATGCAATGAATATCAAATCACCATCTTTGTCTTCATATTTGAGCTTAAAGCTTCCTAGCTTGAGCCGAAATCTTGTTGCAATCAGCTCTTTCAACTTTGTTAATCCATCTGAAAGTATGAATAGAAACCTCACAGTATTGTCTTTGTATTTTGCCTTGATAGTCAAAGGTTTGACCGAGTTTTTTAAGGTTGTTTTGGGCTGTCCAAGTTCACCAATCAGAATTGTTTCTACACGTGTGGAACTATACATAGCATGTTCTGTATGGGTCGCAGGATTATGTTCATTAGACTGCCAAAAATTCGAGGACTGGGAATCACTCTTACTAGGAGTATATGGCCACCCCTTAATACCAAGACTTGTAAAAATGCGCTTCAATTTACTTCTGCTAACTTCATATATACAATGTACAAAGTGAAAATGAGAACCTTAGAAAGAAAGGACACTATATATAAACTTGGTTGGGTTAATTCAAAAACTTTTAATAAAGGTCAAACTAATAAACTCCGTCATTCACAACTAGAGGTGGCAAAATACGTGGGTCGGGTCGGGTTGGGTCATGGGTTTGAAAAAAGTGGAAAAAGTGTTTTTTCCCCGCTAGACCCGTTGGGGGTACTTGTTATATTATTGCACTTCTTATCTAATAACAAATCGGACCTATCTATAATATTTAAGGAGACCCAACCGGAAAGGACACTATATATAATAATATAAACTTTATTGGGCTAATTTAGAAACTTTTTATAAAGGTCGAACTAATCAACTCCGTCATTCACGAATCACAACAAGCAGGCACGGAGTCAGAGTGGGTCACAGGGTCCATGGGACACCCATGGAATTTTGCTGCGTAGTGTTAATTTTTATTAGCAACCTATACTTTTCTTATATGCGTGTGGTAAAAAAAAAATAGTGTAACTACTCTTGTTTAGTTTTTCTTACAAGTGTTTCTCAGAACAAGTGTTTCTATTTGAATCTACTAAGTTCATAAGATTATTTATTGTAAAATTTTCCATTTTGCTTAAGGAAAATGATTGGGAGGACTAAAATATGGGACTAATTG
This sequence comes from Chrysanthemum lavandulifolium, assembly GCA_022545495.1. Lineage (NCBI taxonomy): Eukaryota > Viridiplantae > Streptophyta > Magnoliopsida > Asterales > Asteraceae > Chrysanthemum > Chrysanthemum lavandulifolium. Next base: position 88,863,545 of record CM040241.1, on the reverse strand, counting down.
TGTGACTAATAGATGTGGTAATAAATTATTGGTTTATGAAGAAGCGGGTCCCTCTACTGTCCCCAATTGGATGTTGACACATATGTTTAGGCATATTATTAGGCATACGAGTTAGTCATCCCAATCAATGCTCTTTGCTTAAATCTAGCTAGCCAGTTTAAAATTTAGCATGACCCAAATTGACCCATTTATAACATAGGTAAAGAGGCTATATTGTACTTACACCAAGGATATCCGCAGCTTACTCAAATGACTTTGGAGTCAGGTGAGGTTTAGCAGCTGCCTTAGCTGAACCTGCTTTGGCCTTAGCTGGTTTCTTCTTTGCCGGAGCTTTCTTGGTAACCGTGTTTGCGGCTGGTTTAGCTTTTGGAGCCAGCTTAGCCTTAGCAGCCGGTTTCGTTTTTGCAGCGGGTTTCTTCGTAGCTGGAGCTTTTTTAGCAGTAGCTTTGGGCTTCGGCTTAGCAGCTGAAGGAAGTTTGTAAGAAGCTTTGACCTTAACTAGCTTGTGACTAGCAACTAGCTTCTTCAGCTGAGTCAACAACATTTTCTTAAAGTTGACAGGCAGATGGTACTTATGCTTGTCTTGAATAAACTTCCCAACCACATACTGACTCGACCCGTTACGTTCCTTCAACGTCACTAATCATCTAAACACAAACAAAACCAAAAATTAAAATAAAAAATAACAGCATTTAACAAATTTAACAAAGTTGTAAGTAATGAAATTACCTCCAAGTAAGGAGGTTGTTTTCTAAGCGCAAGTGATTTCCTAGCTTTCGAATGGATAACACCGTTACTCATCACTGTAAAAATTTGGATCAAACACACACTCAAATCAAAATGTACCTTCATATTTGTGATCCAGCCCTCCATTTATATACCCCTCAAACCGCACTAAAAACATAGACAACAAACAACATAAAGGCTCGAGCTTTTTTCGTCTATCAAGATTTGTTTTTATGTATTTGCAAACCGAGACTGTACCCTAGTATGGTTGTGCTCGCCTACATATGTGACAAAAAACATTGCTGAATCATCCAAACACCGCTCCACATGACATATCACCCTTGTCCTCCTGTTCTAGTGTAGTGGCAAATGTAAAATAGTGAACCAATAACAGTGGATCTTCCTTTAATGTCCTGCATAATTAACTGTCCATTATATTTTCAGAAACCATGGTACAAAATTAACACAATGTTACAAAATAACAAACCTGTTCAATCGAGAAACTTGCAATGATTGCCACTCCATTAATCTCTTTTCTTCGTACATAAAGCCTCCTTGCGGACAGCAACCTCGCTTATGTATATGGGGAAATGAAGACCAACAGATTGCAGATGACCAAAAAGGAGCCCATGGGAAAGTTCAAGGATGTTGTTCGGTTTCATGTGCAAGAATAATCTCATAGTTATCAGCCTGCAACAAAAAAGAAGACATTAATTATTACATTGTTCGTGACTGTTGAAATCCAGCAGAATCAGCTGACCTAAGCTTGATAAGATATTAACAGCAGGAGCTGACATTTCATTAAAATGTAGTGTGCATTTTTAAATTTCAAGTGTGGTTACATATCTAAGAATTACAATCCCATTTACCATTAACTAAATTCTCACACCAATACTCTTGAAATCTCAATCGAAAGAAACTAACACAACCAGCCAGAAGCCTTAAAAAGGAAGCTAAATATTTTGCACCTTCATTTGCTATATATTACATGCCTTAACAATTAGAAAATAATTCCAACGTAAAGTTTCTTAATCACCAGGGCACTCCTCAAAGAAACTAATTAGAAAATAAAAACAGCAAAAATACATATACAGGTATAAAAACACTCTTTTATTTAGAAGAAAACTTTAAATACTAACATGGCATCATTTACTAACATTTTTATCCATTGATTACATGACACCTCGACAAAATTACATCAGCAGAACCCCTTGTTTAACAGTATCAATACGTAGATACCCTTTATTAATAGCATTAATAGAAGTTATCTTGATATTACACCAAATTTGGTGTAAGAAGTCACTAGTAAGTGTGACAAACAAAATATTACACCAAATTTGATGTCTTGATTTAAGCGATCGATTAATTAACAAGCAGGCAAACCACGAGTTTAATGACAGCTGTTTGACCGTCTGGTAGTGTAAAATCATCAACTGATACACTTAAGCTACTGTCACATGTTATCAATATCATATCGCCATCTATGTCTTTATATTTGAGGCTAAAGCTACCTAGCTTGAGTTGAAACCTTGTAGCAATCTGCTCTTCCAACTTCATAAATCCATCTGAAAGTTTGAATGAAAACCTTACAATATCCTTCTTGTATGTTGCTTTGATAATTAATATTGTGTCGGGCTGCGCAAGTTTGTCAGGCAGATTTGTTGGTACTTGCTGGTGGCGAATAAGTGTGAAACTATGCTTACCATGTTTGCTAAAGGTGGCAGGACTATGAGTTATATTTGTTGTAAAATGTGGTTCATTGGATCCCTTAAAAACCGAGTTAAGGGAATCACTTTTATCACTCTCATATGGCCACCTTGATACACCAAAACTTCTGCAAAGGCCCTTCAACGTAGCTCTGCTAGCTACATATACAATGTACAAAGTGAAAATGAGGATTTTAGGAATGTTTTAAAACTTCAAACCTAACCAGAAGGATGGCACTAATGAACTCCGTTATCCAAAACAAGTGATTAAATATGAATTTGCTATGTTGTTATTCAACCATTTTCCATTTTGATTAAATCTTAATCTAAAGCTTGCCTAGTTTAAAATATCACAACCCACGTCTACTTATGTATAGGTAAGAAGGTATAAAATTGCCACCTCTAGACACTACCAACAAGCGAATATTGATTATACTCACCACGAAGGATGCCAGCAGCTTCCTCCATTGGCTCTCCAAAGTGTCTGATTATTTCCTCCAAAGTAATTAGCCTGCCACTTGTCTTTGGAGCCACTTTAGCTGGAGCTTCCTTCCCCGGCATCCATCTAGTCGATGTCCTTGATACTTTAGCCTTAGTTTTTGCAGGTGCGGTTGGTTTCTTCTTAGCCGGAGCTGCTCCCTTATTGGGCTTGGCGGCTGCAACAGTTTTAGCGGCAGAAGGAAGCTTGAAAGAGCCTTTGACCTTGACAAGCTTGTCACTAGCAACAAGCTTCTTCAGCTGAGTCAACAACATTTTCTTAAAGTTGACAGGCAGATGGTCCTTATGCTTATCTTGAATAAACTTCCCAATCGCATACTGACTCGATCCGTTACGTCCCTTCAACGTCACTATCGCATCACTTATCATCTGCACACACATTCAATACACACACTAATTAATCACCTAACTAACAGAAACTTAAAATAATTAGTTGTACGTAGTAATGAAATATTATTACCTGCAAGTAAGGAGGGGGTTTTGTAAGCGCAAGTGATCTGCTAGCTTTCGAATGGATAACACCGTTGTTACTCATCACTGTAAATATTACCACAAACTAATTATCACAAAAGGACCTGTTGTTTGTCGGAGATGTGAGAGGAAAGATATGAGGAAGTTGCGGGAGTTGGTGATTTTTGGGGTTTTGTTTGATGCTTTATTAAATGAGATGAATGGATATATATATATATATATATACCTGGAAAAGGAGTGAGTAAGGTTTTGGGAAAAATGACGGGATGGTTTTGGGGCGTTGGATGCTTTTAAAATGAGATTCAAGAATGAAAATGCGAATCTTCCGATAATAATAAATACGTAAATCATTTTCTTGTCAACCATGTTCTTCTCTTACTAAAACATGCGTATCCTCTTCTTTTTTAACTTGTGTAAGGGTCGTTTCTTTTCTTCTTAAATTGTCTGGCCACCAACAAAAGTGGACTCCAAGATTCTTCCGTCTTAAAACAACGTCTACGCTTTGACTTTCAAAGTCTTACTTATTCAACTTTACCTTAAATATTTGTGTTTATCTTATATAATACTGATACAAAATATATGAATGAATTGTGTTTTAAATGTCTTGGATATTTTTATCAGTATTATATAACACAAACAAAATTATTTAGGTCGAAGTTATGCGAAGGAGTTTAAAAGTCAAAAGTGGACATTTATTTAGGGACGGAGGGAGTAATATACTAATGTTTTTCTTTGTTGAGGTCCCACTCATTTGTGTTAAATTGTCTATATCCCCAAGGCTAAAAAACCCCACTTCTCCCCAATCAGACACAACAAGAGAAAAGGGACCCACTTGATTTTATATCCACTTATTCCAAAAAAAAAAAGAAACAGAGCCTAAGACCTGTGTATACACACGGGCAACCTTTTCATATAAAATATAAATAAAAATGATTGTACTTGATAAAATTGACATTTGAAGATATATAGTTCAATATCAAAACATAGGAGCACCCAAATTGTTGTTTACATTTATTATGATTTGTATCATGTGGTATGCATTATGTGTCGTACATTTTGTTAGTTTGTCTTATAATACATTATAACCGGTTTGTATTATATTACTATAAGTTTGTATTATTCAATTTGCTTTGAACGAATAACAATGACTTTCAAATATATCATGAAGTAAACGTAGTTGTACGTATTAATATGTGTTCGTTTTTGGGCTACTCTATCACTTTATGTATGCGCTTAAGTTTTGTACTGGTGATAACTAAAGCTTTGTATGTTATCAATGATTTTTTTTAAACTATTTTGAATTTATTATGTTTCAAATTGCATCAACTGTATACATTCATATTGTATTACCAATTGTTGTATATACTCGTGATTAGCCCTACATGTATGTCTTCATTTAGTATGTTTGAAATGTTATATTGTGTGTTATGGTTAGTTAAAATATTTTGTTGCTTTGTCTATGATAATATTGTCAACTGTCATTGTTTAATAATGTTTACACATCTATATATAACTAGGCGGGGGCCTGTGCCTTAATGGCATGTGCTTCTAGCGTCATATAATTAATGATTTGTGATATTGTGGTGAGTGTTTTGTGTAGCGTTTAAAATAGGGCGTGAATCAGGTAAAAATGCAATTACAACGGTTTGTCTTATACGATAACTAAAGTCTGATAAAAATTTTAACATCTATCAAACAACATACAAAAACATTTAATAAAAATGAAAGTAAACATTACATCAATTATGAGATAAAAACTAACAACACACGTTACTTGTCGCGTAAAAACTAACAAGGATGGGATTAATGGTTTCGTTGTTAAGAAGAACGCAAGTACCAAAATTAGCATGAATGTGATTAGCCTAAAATAAAAAAATTGGCTAATTTTGGTTATTTTGTAAAGATTTGGCACATTTAACCACATCTTGTTTTGAAATGGTCAGATTTAATTTATTGAAAGTTAAATGTGCACTAACGGCACATATTTTCTCTTAATTGTAAAACATTATAATCGTTTTGAAGAAAAACTTATATATATAATATTATATAGCGACATATCGTTTTGCGTTAAAAAAAGTTTATGGGTTATAAACGAAAAATAATAAAAGTTTGAAGAGTTGGGGCTTAAACATAATGTTTTGAAACCCGATTCGACCCGGGTGGTTCAACCGGTTGAACCGTTCCCGTCGAAAAACGGTTCGATTTAAACCGAGTCTACCCGACATGTTAGGTCAAAATGGGTCAAATTAAACAGGGTCAACCCACCGAGTTTGAAGCGTCACAGTTCAACCCAGCTTTCGATATGTATTAATAGTTTTAACTTTTCACTTTTTACATTTTGGTTTTTCCTTATATAGTATAGCGGTACCACGCATTGCGTGGCATGGCATGCACCACTGTTTAATAACCTGAGAAATACATCTCGATGAGACCTTTGTATCGGTTTCAACGGTCCTCTCTAGTTCGTTTTGTATGGTCATTATTGGTTAGTCGAACCGGCGGCGACACCGGTTCCCTTATTGAACCGTTGGTCCGGTCGATTTTCAAAACTATATGTACCATCAATTTGTTAGCTTGTATAAAGCTTTGTGTGTTTTAGTAATTTGTATAATGTGTATAATAACATGTACTTTTCTTTTTAGGGTGTTTTAAAAATAACATTTATTTGTGTGTTTAATTATTTTATATTTAGGATTATGTTATAGCTTGTTTAAATTGTATATTGTGAAAATTTTATTGTACTTTTTAGTAAGGGGTATTTTAATTGATTGTTTTTAATTTGGTAGATATGCTTTTAATTGGTTGTACAATGTGGATAAATTATTGTAGTTTTAAGTAATTGGGCGTTTTAATAAGAGTACTAATTCCACGATACATTTCTCTCACCTTTTACTTTCAACTTTTCATTTTTCAAGGTTTGACCATTTTTCTATTATATGTAGTATATATATTCCTTGTGTTTGTATCTCTATGGCAATCCTTTTTTCTCTCTTTGTATTGTATACTCCGTATCTAATATTGTTCTTTACTAAATCATTTGTTTGTCATATGTGCACTGGTTTTAACCTTTAATGTTATATTTAATTTTTATTTCATAAGGTGTAATTTTGTATGATGCTTACTGTTATAAAACATGGGCAAACGATACAAAAGATTATCTTGACATCATTTCTCTCTTGTGGGTATCAAACAAATTTTTTTTTTTACAAGATATACTTTCAAATTCATCCTCTTTAGGGTATTTTGCGAAATTTTTGGACATTTTTGCCCCTCTTAGCTAATAGAAATTTTCTTTTCCCGAATGGCAAAAATGTCACATAATACCTTAAAGAGTATCAATTTGAAAGTATAGTACCTACAAAAGCAAAAAAATTTATTTGCTACCCAAAAGAGCAAATGATGGCAAATATGATATTATTTTTTTTTATCATTTGCCCATAAAACATCAAATATGGAGTTAGAGATGTATTCTTATAAGGCTATACTTGTTGAATCATTTTATAAGTGTAATGACTGTTAACTGTATAATAATTAGCTTTAATGTAATGTGTTGTGTCATGTGTGTATGTTTTTTTTTCTTTGCTTAATTAATGTTCATGAATCTATATTTGTTTTATAAAACAATTCGTATATATAACAATTGTTATGATGCCTTATCGTATTGTTTACCGACTATTTTGCAAATGAGTAAATGTTAACTTTCATATATTTGATAATATAGCTAGTCATGTCGAATCTTGCGAAACTTGATTTTTTGGCTTTGGACATAACTGGACAAAACTATTTGTCTTGGGTTCTGGATGCCGAGATACATAATAAAAGAATTGTAGATTTTGGGAAATTAAGCTTTTTGAAGTAAAGGGACCAAGTAACAAAATTTTGTAAAGACAGAGGATCAATTATGTATAAACAAAAAGAAAAACAAAAAGAGATGCGACCGCATGTGCAATCACGATGTATGCAAAGAGGATCAACCGCGGCTTCTCATTTATGACCTAGTACTGGATTTGTCACAGCTTCTCAACAGAAAATGCATTCATGGCCTTGTCAAATAAAGATAACTTACCATCCTAAGGCGTGGCAACCGTGCCAATCTCTAGTTTTCATATTTCATCACTCACCAATAATATTCTTTTATCTCATCTCATACCTATCTTATACAGTGGCAACAATGCTTAACCCATACCTCATATATTTTTTTTTATTATTAAATTTTTTAATAATTATATTAAACAATTTAATAAAAACATAATATTTTATTAGAGACACTTTATTTTGCTTACCCACAAATTCATGCTTACCAAGGGACAAATCTCCACCATTCATCTAGTTTGATCTGGAGATTAACCTAAGATTTAAAAGGTAAACCTAAGTCAATGTTTTTTTTTTCTTGTCTTTTTGTTTTTCTTTTCTTATTCACATAATAATGGTGAATCATAACGATATCATGGAATCGAATTGGTTTCACAATCAGCCTGTTGGTTGCAATTCCATTCAATCGGCCAAGTTGTTGTTCGGATGTCTTCCAATTTTTTACACGCCCTGCAGATCCATTGATTTCTAAAAAAAACTCATGATTCTGATCGAATCTCTGTATGCTCTAGACTGTATGTAGTTTGAATGACAATGCTATTTTCGAGGTGAAATATAGGTAACTGACTTGAATATAAGTGCATGTGACTTGAGATTGTATTTAAAGAAATAGAGGTACCTAATCCACACCATCGGTAAACATTAGCCCACACTCCTTCACCACTTGACAGGCCACGAATAGTCTTAGTTTCACTATTATAGATTAATCATAGATCGAGTGAGCATAGCACTAAGTTAGATCCACCCGTTTGTTGTGAAGATATAATTAGCTCTATACTAGTTCTTGATTTCCTTCCTTCCACGAATGAATATATTACGCAAACTGTTCAACCGCGTCTTTTCATCAACCACTGAGAGATGTTTGTCATGTGATATAGATCTCAACGATTTCACATTACTTTTGTGGCATATAAATTGCTGACAATTACTCCGACCAACAAATCTTTTCACTTAGTCTAACTAGTACTCTAACCATTAAGTGAATTCTAAGAATCTGGTTTAATTCAAGTCACTATTGCTCTTAATTATCGCCTTGAGAAGCTGACCAAGCATCCGACCATCGGTTCAGCTATACCAGTCCGAAAAATTGGATGTCACGTTATGATTAGTTTACAAATTACAAAGGTATCCATCTCTAACAGAACAGTTCAATTCAAGTCTCGTCGTTTAATTGGATCTCTATTAGGAGTAAATTGTTTCTTGCAGTTGGATAGTGTAAATTCCTTGTCCTTGATACTGTAATTGCTTTGCTAGCTTGTTATTAGTTTTTATATAAATCCCCATTAAAAAAAAAAAAAAAAAAAAACCAACGGTTGTACTAATGGCTTTCTTAGTTTCTAGTACAGCCGTCAACCCGGCAGTATGTTGCAGTTTCCTTATCTATCTATTTAGGTTGTTTCTTCGCATTTGCATTGCATTTAAATGGTCTTTGAGTAGTTCATACTTCATACTATAGTCATGCAAGTGGTTGAAGGTTTGAGGTTTCATATACATGAATACGAAGAAATTAACAATACCTTTTCATCTCGATCAGCATGTGAAATAAATTACTGTAAATACATAAAAACTAAACAATAAAGGCATTCAACGTATACGGACTTGCTTAATTAAAACTTGAAATTATATATATAACTGTAGTTTTTGTGCCGTTGTCATAATAAAAGAATTGTAGATTTTGGGAAATTAAGCTTTTTGAAGTAAAGGGACCAAGTAACAAAATTTTGTAAAGACAGAGGATCAATTATGTATAAACAAAAAGAAAAACAAAAAGAGATGCGACCGCATGTGCAATCACGATGTATGCAAAGAGGATCAACCGCGGCTTCTCATTTATGACCTAGTACTGGATTTGTCACAGCTTCTCAACAGAAAATGCATTCATGGCCTTGTCAAATAAAGATAACTTACCATCCTAAGGCGTGGCAACCGTGCCAATCTCTAGTCTATACTTTTCATCACCCACTCAATCATCATGGACTGGCCTGGGATTACTTAAGGTGGTTTTATTTTGATACAAAAACTTATCAAAATTTTTACAGATCAACGGATCGAGTCGGGTCGGATATATCCATAACTATAGACATGTCAAACAAACATAACTGAAATTCACAAACAAAACTTTTTATCCGCAAGTGATTATTAATAAACCGTCAAGATTTGGTTGGTACAAGTTTTTTTGTTTTTTTTTTTTTTTTAACAATTTATAAATTAGCTCCTATAATGAATTATAGAATATTTTTTAAAATATATATATATATATATATATATATATATATATATATATATATATATATATATACGAATAACGTTTTCTTATTATACATGACCAAAACTTACTTGCTCAACATATAAATAAAAAAGTTAAAAGAAAAAATAGTCAAATATGAAAAACTGGGAAAAATGGCCACGAAAGTTCATTTGTTTTTTAATTTCATATCTCCTTTCATTTTAGTTGAATTTCATATATACCCAAACACGCATTAAAAACATTATACATTATGATTAGATCTTCAGACTTTGGGATATATGAAATTAATTATGAAAGAGTGAAATATGAAATTAATCCTTTGTTTTTTATCAAAAAGTTGCCATTATTATATTTTATTCATCATCCTCCCCAACTAGTTTCTTCCTCTTCTTTTATTTCATCATCTTCTTACCTCCTCTTCTTCAACAACTATCATCTTTATTAAACACTACTAAACCAAATAGATTTGCGTCCTGGTTTTTAGCTTTTTCTAGTTTAAATTCATCCTAAGGTGGTTCCTAACATTTTTCCAAGGTAGGTCCTTCAAAATTTCATGCATCATTTGTATACAATTTGACACAGGTGGTTCCTAACCACCTTGCATAAGATGGTCCGCCGCCACCAATAATATCCTTCCATCTCATCTCATACCTATCTTATACAAATAAAACTACGCCTAACCCATACCTCATATATTTTTTTTTTAATATTAAATTTTTTAATAATTATATTAAACAATTTAATAAAAACATAATATTTTATTAGAGGCACTTTATTTTGCTTACCCACAAATTCATGCTTACAAAGGGACAAATCTCCACCATTCATCTAGTTTGATCTAATGGTGGAGATTAACCTAAGATTTAAAAGGTAAACCTAAGTTCATGTTTTTTTCTTGTCTTTTTGCCTTTCTTTTCTTATTCACATATTTTTTTTTTTGTCTTTTTTTTTTTTTTTAAATTAACGTTTTTTTAATTTAACTCACTTTTTTTTCTTAATTCGCTTTTTCTTTTTTTAAATTCGCTTTTTTATTAATTCACGCTTTTTTTTCATTCGCTTTCTTTTCTTCGTTTCGTCTATTTTCATATGTTTTGTCCGTTTTCATACATTTCATATGTTTCGTCCGTTTTCATCGTTTTCATCCATTTCATACGTTTTCGTCCGTTTTCATCGCTTTTCCTTCGTTTCGTCAATTTTCATACGTTTCCACCCATTTTCAAACGTGTTTCACGATTTCATACGTTTTCGTCCGCTTTCATACGTGATTCGTCCAATTTTCTTATGTTTTAGTCCGTTTTCTTACGTTTTCATCGTTTCGACTATCACAAGTGATTTTCGAATATCACTTTTGATATTCGAATATCACCAGTGATTTTCTAATATCGGTTTGTGATATTCGAATATCACTTGTGATATTATGAATATCACTTGTGACTTTCTGGATATCACTTTGTGGTATTCTGAATATCACTGTGATTTTCATGTTACAAAACATTAGTTGAAAATCACTTGTAATATTCGTAAAATCACGTAATATCACTTGTTGATCATCACGATATCACGAAATATCACTTGTGATATTCGAATATTATTTGTGATACTCGAATATCACTTGTGATATCATAGAATGTCACTTGTGATATTCGAGACATATGAAACGCCAAAAACATTTAAAACCTACAAAACGTATGAAAACGGACGAATATGTATGAATTCTAAACCAAAATTTGACATTTTTCTCTTTATACGGGGTAAATATAAACTTACATATTTTTATATGTTTCAAAATAAGCAAATTAAGCTTGTGAAACATAAACCAAAATCACATAAGCTCATAAGCAAATAAAATAAGATTAAACAATTTCCCCCAAACTATGTAGTTGCTATTCAAATTATATATTTGTGATATTCTGAATATCACTTGTGATTTTCTGGATATCACTTTGTGATATTCTGAATATCAATTGTGATTTTGATGTTACAAAACATTAGTTGAAAATTACTTGTGATATTTAGAATATCACAAGTTATATTCTGAATATCACAGAATATCACTTGTGATCATCTGAATATCACAGAATATCACATAATATCACAGAATATCACTTGTGATATTCATAAACGTATGAAAATGTCTAAAAACATTTAAAATTGGACGAAAACGTAAGAAAATGGACGAATACGGATGAAAACGGATGAAAACGTATGAAAGCGTAAAACGAGTATGAAAATGTATTTAAAATGTATGAAAACGGACGAAATGGACGAAAACGTATGAATAATGAATAAAACGAAGAAAACGGGCGAAACGTATGAAACGGATTAAAACGTAAGAAAATGGACGAATATGTATGAAAATGGACGAAACGTATGAAAGCGTAAAACAAGTATGAAAGCAGGCGGCGTATGAAAACGGGCGAAAAAGTGTGAAAGCAGGCTCCCCTCAATATGTGCCTCGAGGTTTCAAAGAGTTATGCACATATTAGAGGGAACCCGCACTTAGAGACAAATCAATCAAGTTTTAATTCTTTGTGGTTTGAAAATATGCTCCCCTCAACATGAGCATGGAAAATTTGAAATCGTTTGGTACATGTGGGAGGAAAGCTAGCTAAACACTTATGAAACCATTTATCGAATTATCGCTTTAAACACAAATCACAATTTCCCCAATCACAATTTTCAAATCATTTGAGAATTGTGATCTTTGTAGATTTAAATTGAATTTTGAAAGCTTTTGAGGAGAATTGTGAGTTGATTATGAAAATATTTTAACTGATAAGGACCAGATTTTGAGACTTTAAACTCCATTAATTAAACATGCATGATTATCTTTTGAAAACAATTGAACGAAAAGTAACCTTTTGATTTAATTGAAATCATTCTCCCCCTCAATCAATGACATAAGTTGTTGATTGAGAGATAGATATTTTTGACAAACGTTACGTCCAGATGATTTTCAAAAATAGAGTCCGAGTTATTTTTTAAAGCAATTAGTTTTCATTAGATAATAAGTATTTGTTTATAGAATCAGAGCATGAGATTTGAAAAACAAGATAAAGCATGGCTCTGTTTTTTCTTTGAAAAACGGGTTACTACCTGAAATGACAATAAACCATAGTTTCACTTTCTCCTAAATTTTTTATTTTATTTTATTTTATTTTATTTAAACATTCGAACAACATCTAAAGTCCCGTGTCATTCTTTGAATGACATCATAAAGACCGTAGATATTATCGAATCGAGAAAAACATGACAAAAAGACAATATTTTTTTGGAGTTTTTCAAGATTTTCAAATTTTTTAAAGTTTTATATTTTTCTATTTGCTTTTTGAAGGTTTTGGAATTTTGTATTTTGCTTTTCGAATAGATATTTACAAGAGATGTATGAAGAAAGACCTTTCACTCCTTTTCTTCCTCTTGAAGACGCTTAAGTGTTTCCGTTGAAGACTCTTTAGACTAAGTCGGGAGAGGATAAACTCAAAACGTTCTCTAGGAAGAGCTTTGGTGAAGATGTCCGCTAACCGTATTCATCCTCACAAAATAAAGTTCCACCACACCATTTTCTACTTTCACCCTGATGAAATGATGTCGAATTTCGATGTGCTTTGCTCTTGAGTGTTGTACATTGTTGCATGAGAGAGCAATAGCACTTTATTATCACAATACAGAGGAATTTTGTTGAATTCAAAGCCATAGTCGATAATCGGGATCTCATCCATAGGATTTGAGCACAACAAGATGACATGGCTATGTATTCACCTCTGTAGAGGAAATAGAAGTACTCATTTGCTTCTTTGAAGACCACCACAAGCTTATCACCCAAAAATTGAGCACCTCCAGATGTACTTTGACGTGTATCTTGACATCCAAGATGATCAAGATCTGCGATAGGTCGTTAGTGACATACCGGTGTCCTTCGAGTACCAAAGTCCCATATTAATGGTTTATTGAGATACCGAAAGACTCATTTAACCGCTTCAAGGTGCTTTTGGTAGGCTTAGCTCGATATCTAGCACACATGCAAACAACGAATGTATGTCCGGTCTCGGGTCGTGAGGTACATCGTGATCCAATCATACTACGATATTTTGTTTGGTCTACCATGATCCCCGAGTGGTCTTCATCCGCTTTAGTACGCCTATCATGGGAGTGTCAATAGGTCACAAGAATCAAATCCAAATTTCTTTAAAATTTCATTTGCATATTTAGATTGATTTATGAAAATGCCTCCGGACTTTGTGAAATTTGTAATCCCAAGAAAATGACATTTGTCCCATCATTGACATTTGAAATTTGGAACCTATTTCATTTGAAAACGATCACATTCATTAGGGTCACGAGGCAAAATGATATCATCAACATATATTTGAACGTGAATTAAATGTTTGCTCGACTTGTCGGTGAACAATGTCGGATCAACGCTCCTTTCTTCAATCCAAGAGATAGAAGAAACTTTGATAGTGTATCATACCATGCCCTTGGAGCTTGCTTTAAACCATAAAGAGCCTTCTTCAAACGATAGACGTGATTAGTATGCTCGATTCACAAAGCCTTCGCTTTGGACGATACGACTTCTTTAAGATCTCCGTTAAGAAACGACGCCTTTAAATCCATCCGATAGACTACCATGTTCTTACTTGCAAGATTAGCCAAGAAGATTCGATTGCCTCGATACGAGCAACAGAGCAAATGATTCTTCAAAGTCGATACCTCCTCTTGATGATATCCTTTGCAACCAATCGAGCTTTGTTCTTTAAAACATCACCATGCTCATCAAGTTTTACTTTGAAGATCCACTTTAGAGCAATGATCATAGCACAACTGGAGCGGTACTAATTCCCATACATCTAGTCGATCAAACTCATGAATTTCTTCTTGCATGGCATTGAACCAAATTGCCTTCATTCATGGCGGTTTAACATCTTTTGGTTCGATCTTAGAGAGTACGGAGTTGAAGAAGCACCATAAGGCATCGGTTGCAAGTTGTTTCCGTGTGGATACTGGACGAGAGGGGTTTCCAATGATGTTGTCCAATGGATGATCATGTGTCCATTTTCTAAGGTGTTCATGTGGTTGTTGTTGAGGAACTGAAGTAGCAGAGTCGATATCTCCTGATGAAGATGGTTCTGATGATGATTCAGGAGCAAATATGTTTTCAAATGGAGCATCTTCGGGAGTAGCAAAGGGATTAACTTCATCAAGGGTGCCAGAAACAATTCCATGATGTACATTCGATGATTGATGATTTGTTGATGAGACAGAGTGATCAGCAGCAGGCGCTTCTTGACTTAATGACATTGAAACTGAAGGGTTGACTTCATTGACAGGGATAGGAGCAGCCTCTGTTGATGGAATTGACATATCATTAGCACTTGGCTCATAGTGTTCATCAAACATTGGATCAAATAATTTCTTCAAATCATCTTCTGAAGGAGGTACATAAGGAGTTCTTTGGTGAGGATTTGAAACAAGAGTAGAACCGATAGGACTACATGATGAAGATTGAAATGCGGGTCCGAATCGGATTGTCCCGGAGCCATTTGGCCGGACGACTCATCGAACGTGATGTGAATAGTTTCCATGATATCTCAATTTCTTTTGTTGTAGATTCGTAACCCTTCTTGTTTGATGCATAACCTACAAAACTCCAATGTCCGCTTTAGCTCTTAATTTACCTAAATCTTGACCGTCATTTGTTGGATAGCACAAAGCACCAAACACACGAAGGTAGGATAAATCGGTTTTCGTTTATGGACAAGTTCATATGGAGTTTTTCCATGAGAGGTGTGTATAAGGAACGATTTTGGGTGTAGCAAGCGGTGGCAATGGCTTCACCATAGAAACATTGGAACCTTTGAATAAATTAGCATTGTTCTTGCGGCTTCCACAAGAGTTCGATTTTGTCTTTCAACTACACCGCTCGTTGAGGAGTTCGTGGAACACTTCTTTGATGAATGATTCCAACACTTTCATAAAAGCGAATTAAGTCTTTGTTAACAAACTCGTGCCATTGTCTGCTCGAACAATTCTAACCGTATTGTTGAGTCGAACTCAAGTCGCTTTGATAAGTTTGATGATGACATCCGAGTTTCATCCTTTGTCCTCAAAAACTTTACCCAAGTAAATCGAGAGTAGTCATCAACAACTACTAGAATGTATTTCTTCCCATTAATCGTTTGCACTCTCATTGGTCCAAACAAATCCATATGAAGGGTATGAAGAACTTCCATTCTTGAGTTTGAGGTTTGTGGGCATATTTTGTGCTTTTTCCCAATTGGCAAGTCGAACAAAGATGATCTTTTCATATTTTAATCTGGTAAGCCTCGACAAGATCCTTTCGAAAGGTTATTAATGGTGCCAAGTTCAAGTGATTGAGACGACGATGCCATAACCATGACTTTGTTTTAGAAGCCTTTGACAACAAGCGATTGGAAGGACTTCATCATGTCTTCGATAGAGATGGTGTATAGATTTGAACCACGAGTTCCTCTTAATAGTTCTATACCATCAAGTTCTCTAACGAAACAAGTATGTTTTCTAAATGCCACTTCTAGATCGGAATCACAAAATTGACCAATGGAAAACAAGTTATGACCAAGACCTTCAACATAATATACCCCGGAGATTACACTTTTGCCAACAACATAGTCTCCATAACCCATAATTGCTCCAAAATGGTCGCTCCCGAATCTAACCGTCCGATGAATTTACTCACGAAGTTCATGAGTCATGAGCGATCTCCAAATCATATGCTTGGAACAAACTGAGTCCGTGTACCACGTAATGATTTGAACGATCCGCAGGTTGAACACGCACAAGAATGGATAATCGGATAATTGGGAACCCCATGCAATAATGGGTTCCACTTGGTTAGTAACAAATGATTGGAACACCCACATCGAAGTAGAAACAATGGAATCATTAGAGATAGATGCGATGCTAGTGTCCATATTTGACCTATTCAAAGTATGTTCACTTCTTAAGGAATAGTTCTACCAAGAGGCATCCATTTTCTAGTGGGCATTGACTTAGCAAATTTAGGGCAAAACTCATTAACCTTACGGCCAAGAGGTATCCATTGATAACCTATATTACTAAATTTTCTCCCTGGGGGTTCCAATCTTTCTAACTTTCTTTCGCCTTTGCCTTTTAGCCTTCTTAGCTTGATTTTTAACATTAACAATTTTAACGGGGCATTTAACAAAGATTAATCAAATCATTCACACCACATTCATGATTAGTAATGAATTCAAGCAATCATCGATTACATGGTTTGCGAGATAGTAGCGAATTCAATTAATTACAATACGCTTATCGCTAATACTAGAATCAACACGATTCGCTTTATTCAATTCAAACTTAATGTTCCTAGGATGGTCTTCTACTCTTCCAATGCACATTCTTAGCTTGCGAGGTCCTATCTTGCTTGGTATTGCCTCGGAGGCTTTGACCCGCTTGCTTTTATGTCACCGATTACTCTGTAGAGGGAATTATGGGAACATTAGTTGGTTGAGCTACCTTTTGCATTCCTGAACTAGATGTGCAGGGATCTGAACTATTTGAAGGCACATTAGTATTCACTTTCTTAATACTGGGCATAGAATGGTTTGTAAACTTGGCACTAGGCATAGAACAAGGCATCACAGCTTTACCTTTCGCACCTAAGGATTTAGGACATGTTGCTATTAAACATTCTAGCAGCTCCTGAGATCGTTTGGCCTGAATGCAAGCAAACCTAATTTCTCTATCAAGAGGTTTATTTATGAAATCCTCTTCCACAATCTCACGGAGACATTCTAGACTATCCTTAAGGTGAGCAAAGTAGTTATGAAACACAAGTTCATTATTCCTAAGATGAGGAGGAATGTATTTAACAATCACAAGATATTTGCAATCGTAGATGACTTTGATTCAACATTCTCATTAAAAACAAGTGGCGCTTTCCTTTTCCCTGACTCCTCGATTCTCAATCTCTTTTGTAAAGACGTTATTTTTCGTTGTTCTTGTCACGAGTGACTTTCATTGAATCATATAACTCTTTAAAGTGTCGTTTAACCTTTTCATTTTCTTCTAGAAAACTCTCATTTTCCTTTTGTAAAACATTAACCAAGTTTTGAAGATGAAACGTTTGAGAACACCGAGAATCTAAAGGAGGAGGCATTTGGGAGCCGCTACATTGTTCTTTTCACCCTTTAATTGTGAAATTTGGGCCTTCAACTTTTGATCGTGTTACAATGAGCTTGAATCTGTCGTCACGCTTTGTTTATCCGAAAATCGCATCAAACTCGGAACATCCGAGGATGTCTTGATATTTGAGGTTTTGACATTTTCTTTAAGATGTTGATATTTTAGTTGCAAATCAAAATGTTCAACTTCTAGTTTAGAAAGATGTTTTACCAAATTATCGTGATCATCCCGATCAATTTTCTCATTTAGTTATGAGTTTTGTTTTCAAGCTCAATGACACGATCATGGGAAACTTTCAATGCAATAGATAATTCATGAAATCGAGAAGCGATAATAGAGTGCTTAGTAACAAGATAAAACACATCTTGAGCAACACAACTCGAAATCAAATTCTCATTTAAGATATGCAAGTTCTTCCTTTCAACTTCATTATATTTGAGTTCTGCTCATAATCATTGACCTCAACTATCATTGCATCAAATTCCTTTTCCATTTCTTTAATATCCGAATTTATCCCTTTTGAAGACTCTCAAATTGACCTTTTAATTGTTTGAAGAAAGGCATGACCTCGCTTAAATAACATTCTTTAGTTTGCTCAAAACCCTTTCCCCTCGCTTATCCCAGTGGGTGTGATTCTCTTCTTACACGTTTTCTCAAAATCAACAAATAGTTGATAAACAACATACAGATGATTAAGGTCTTGCTATTAGTGGCAATAGATCTAGGAACTAAATGCATTGGTGTATTAGGAGGATACACAATTGCTTGAGGCAATTTCCTACAAGGGGATTCTTTTCAACAAGATTTTCGCTTTTGCATATCCATATCCTTTTCCGAACACTTGTTCGGGGGTTAATAAAGTCTGAGGCTTAAACTTGTTTAAGGATATCCAATTTTCCTTAGTGTAATCATGGGGTTTGATCGTTATATTATTCATTTTACACTCGTGATCTTCTAGCTTCTTATTCATTTTCTCCTAGTGACTTCATCTGATTTCTTATCGCCCTCGATGCACTCAATACAACTAGGTTTCTGCCTAGGCTTAAGGATTTCATTACCATCATAAAGTACCTTATGAGCAACTCTAGCCTTTTAACTACCTCGTGATTAGGTTCCTCAACAAGGGAATGCTATGCTTATCGCTTAAGACTCTATGCTTAGTGATCAAGTGAGCGATCGAATGGTATTCCTTGTACGCATAACTTATTTTCAAGCTTGTTTTTAAAGTTTTATTGGAAAAATCATTCAAAAGTTTTGATTCCTTAGCATTGAATTCTTGCTTAAGCATTTTAACATTTTCTTGAAGTTCTTGTTTTTGCTTAGCGCTTTAGAAAGCTTTTCTTGTAAGGAGTTTAACTCTTGTTTTAATACTTCTTCTAAAATTACTTTTTCTAATAATTGTACGCATTTGGTCATCCATTTCCCGCTCACGGGTGGTTAACTCAAACTTAGAACGTTGTTCATAAATAGCAACTTGTTCTTTATAGGCATTCGCCTTCGAGGTAATGTAATCATCGAGGCACATGCAAGTGTATTCATCAAAACATAGTCATCATTGACTCATGAAGATGCATTACTTGGTACAATCTCACTTTCACTTTGCTTCACATATTGATCATATGGGACAATATTGCTATTACCCTCATCATCAATATCCGATTCATAAGTTTCAAGAGATTGTACTTTATTATACATCTTTGCTCATCAACTTCATCATATAGTTTTAATACCTCCGAAATGATTGAATCTTTGGATGGACCACTGTTGTGGTGAAGAGACCTTTGGAGAGACCATAGGTGAGATGCTAGCCATGAAGATTGTTTGAGCGAGAGGTTCATCATCGACATCGAGTCAAATGCATCACATTCGCCTACTTGAAAGGCATTCGATGATTATGACCTATCTCCCGAATTGGTTGTTCATCAACATCGACATCATAGGTTATGGCATTTCCTCGAAAGAAACAAAACTCCTCTTCATCCAAAGTCGCTCCATTATCCCGAGCTTGCACAAGCAACATCTTGTCTCAAGTATTCTCGCATTCGCTGGACGTTTTGGAGATGTGCATTTCCTTGCAATATGTCCTCACCACCACATTTGTAGCACTTGATTGGCTTTGCTTGTCCTTGATTTCCATTCCTTCCACGATTCGATTTGCAACATAACCTCTACCAACTCCACCTCTTCCCTGCTCATACCGCTTTCTTGAACAGGTTGCACCATAACCTTCCCATCTCGACAAGAGCTTGATTGTGTGGATTGGATGTTGTTCGACGATCTCATTGTTATTGTTGGTGTGTGAGAGAGTTCATGTTTTGACTAACCATGAGAGAAAGTTGATTGATGAAGTTTTCCATGAGTGTGTTTGAGTCGGGAGGCTTATATCTTGGATCGGGGATGAGCTTGTAATTACCATTACCCATGGGTATGACTTGAGAAGCTTTGGTGGTAATACCAACATTGGTGTAGAAAGTCGTTGAATCATTTGATGAGCTTGTTTCTCCTCGTTGGTTTTGAACTGCTCAAGAATCTTTTTTCAAACATAGCATGTCTCTCATTCTCGAAGAAGGAAGGCATACAGTTGCTCATAGTTTGTATTCTTCAATCCTTTGGTTAGCTTCACAAAGGTGACAAACTTGTGCCATTCGGGATTCATGTTGTTCACAAATTTTGAGTTCATCCGAATGTTTGGCATGGTCATTTTGATATTCCTCATATCATTCACAAGCTTGTGGAATCTCACGTAATATTCATAGACACTCTCATCTGGTTTCATCTTGAAGTGCTCAAATTCATCATACAGTTGTGATTCTCTGTCTTCCTTAGTTAATTTAGAACCTGAGAGAAGCATCTTGACATTATCCCAAACAGCCTTGGCTTCAGTTTTGTGATTGATAAGCTTGTAGATATATTTTGGAAGACCTTGAAGTATAATGTTTGAAGCCCTGATATCAGCATCGAATCTCTTTTTCTCCTTATCATTGAGCTCATCATACGCCTTTGGTCCGTCCAATCCAAAGATCATTGTTCCATCTGCAGCATCAGATCAATTATGTCTCTTGTAGTCTCAATCGATAAGGTCCTTCATCAATGGATTTGAGAATGTTGACCCCATTTTCCTTTCCAAGACAATACAATATGATTCGTTGAGCCCAAGAGTCGTAGTCGGTTCATCAAGCATGGGTGGACGAGTATCCGAACCACCGCTTGAACATCCTCGAACAAGGAGATGATTGTAGGTACGTTGGTAGACATGTTTACAATTACACGGATTTTATAACTCTATGATTAAACCGGAAATAGATTCTTTCACGGATTTTACTAAATCAAGAGAAACCGTACATAAGCAAAAGATCAACCAAGTCGCTAAGAATCCTTGAACCAAGTCGCTAAGCACCAAGTCGCTAAGTATTATGAAATCAAGTCGCTAAGACACAAGTCGCTATAATGAACAAGTCGCTAAGACACAACAAAGTTGCTAAAGACAACTCGCTAAGATCCAAGTCGCTAACACCAAGTCGCCGAGAATACAAAGTACAAGTCGCTAACAAAATTGAAAGCAAGTCGCTAACCTAACCAAGTCGCTACCGTAGTGGAGAATCCACTAACTTGTATTGTTTGTCGACTTGTCTCAATAGACAAGTCGCTAGGCTCAAGTCGCTAACAATTAACACTACAACTCGCTAACAATTACTGAAGCAAGTCGCTACAAAGAAAAACACTACGAGAGTCAAGTCGCTAGCAAGAAAAACTTCAAAAACACACTTTTCAATCCAAAACAAGTCCAACCACAGTGATTCAAGCTTTCCAAATCAAAACCCAAGCACTTACAATGATTCTAAACACAAAAGTACACCCAAAATTCAAACTTTAACACAAGAAGTGATCCAAATGATGCAAAAACCACTAAACTTTTTCAAACTCAAAAACCATCTAAAAACCACTAGAAATCCAAGGATATGAAAGAGAGATGATCAAACCATGGCTCTTGATACCATTTGTAACATATTGGATTTCACAAACACATCATATCATAAACACAAGTAGGCGTATAATTCAAGGTTTTAGAGAGAGAAAGAGTTAGAGGTTTGGGAACTTAGTGAGAGAAAGTAAAAGTATTATTATGAGCTCCAACTCTCTACCTTGGGAGGTAGAGAGTATTTATAGTCTTACACAAATCGCCACCTACGGGTGTGGATCGTGGCATACAGTGGGTAAAGACCCGTCCGTCCTCCACGGTGTTACTTAACTAAATACTACTTAACATTTAATAACTACGACTACGAGCTTTCTAACGATTACATATACTTGAAGTGACCGACTCTTTAATAATTGGATTTACTAAATCCTAACAGGTGACAAGGAAGGTGTCGACTATAAATACTTTAACTCTTTATCTTTCATTACACTTTTATATATCTATCTATCAACGTCCAACATATACCTAATTGACATAAGTTGATCTAATTATTTAAAAGGAAGTTTTAAATTGGTAAAACTATTCAACCCCCATTCTAGTTTTCCACAATTGGATTTGTTACCAAGTTTCTTAGAGTATGTTGTACTTTAAAAACTTGATACGATCCGTGTATGTTTGAAAACTACAAAGAAGGATTTTTCAAGTCATGTTTTTAAAAAACATTATAGTGTTTGTTGTTGGACAATGATATAATGCTCTAACACTCTCCTTGTTAAGTATTCTCCATACTTGGATTTGGGCACACCAAGAAGATCATGAAGAAACTATCTAAATATTTCTTTTCGTGAAAAGAATGTTTAGCATTGTTCTTCTCACACATGGATCTGGAGATTCCAAGAAGATCACAAATCATTTTCTCTAAATACTTCTTTCCTTAAGAAGGATATTTAGCAAAGGTATGATCGTTTAATAATTTACATTTATTTTTATTATTGTTAAAATATTAGTTGCATAATTAATCTCTATTAGTAATTACTTAAGTAGTTATCTATATTAAAGCCATCATCAAGAATAGTATTCTTCGATTGATTTGTATAGACAACACTAATAACTTGTAATAATGATATCTTGGTTATTCGATAGCCTCAATCATTATTTTTCACAAAGAAATTATTGATACTTCATCTATGTCAATAAAATTCCATGTAAAATTTCTTATATTATGATAAAATGGGATTTTATCATAATCTTCAATAAACCTCCCAAGATTTGTGACTAATTCTTTAAAAGGGGACCACGTCAAATAGGATTAGTATTAAAACCGTCTAAACCTCAAATCACAAGTTATAGAGCTTAAACATCAACCTCTAGGCGTTTTAGAACTCCAAAACCAAAGTTATCAAGGAATGCTTAAACTGATATTTTTGATGTCAAGCCGGATCCATGAGTTTACACTAGCCGGATCCCAAATGAGAGGGATCCGCGGGATTCGTGCAACAGAAGACAACATAAGTTAGTAATGATCACTGTGGATGTTCCACAATTATCTTCCCTTCAAAGACTCACGAACAAAAACACAATTAATGTTCAAAGGAGCAATTTGATCATTTCTCTCAAGCATAACAATTTCTTGTGTAAGTATAATCTTCACTACATTGTTAATTTAATTCCTTGATTACTAGGATTACAATTTCTTCATTTTTAGAAGTTGGGTTCAAATGGGTTTATGATAATTTGTTACCACATTGTTTTCTAAGATAATCCAAATCAAAGAATTAACATTGTTAATACAAATTAAACTCATTTCATGAATTCAATAAAATGATTTGAGCAAAATTGTAATCAAACCCTCTAGGTTACTATTCACAATTAACACCACATTGTGGTTGTGTTGTTTAGGAACAATCATGCCAAGCAATCGACAACAAGACTACCAAGATACCGCTCATTACATACCAATGTACCATAGAAAAGATGGACTTAGTCCCAAGATAGGAAAGCCTTTAAAATGCTCGAAAAGAGACTTTTTCACGAAGGTCGAGTAGTAGAACCATCATTTCTTGCTAACACCGACATTAGACAAGTTTTTGAGACCATTGGCTTTGATTGTTTATTGGACATAAATGAACAAATTTGCCCGGTTTTTGTACTAGAGTTCTACAAGACAATGAGGATAGTTAGAAATGATGATGGGTCCATTTCAATTGTCTTCACCATAAATGAGCATGAGTACACTCTTTCACTTGTGGAGTTTGGAAGAATAGTAGGGGTTCCATATCAAGGTGTTTGCATGTATTCTAATGAGTGGTCATTGGAGGAGATACACTCTATGGTTGATCATCATGAAATCTATCACATGATAATCCCGGAAGCAACCACGGTGAGGGACACCGTGTTCATGCCAAGAGCATCTCCATCGAGGGATCCTTTCTAAATGGAGCTCTCCGAGATGTATGGATTGTATAGGAAATGGGAAAATGTGGTTAGGGAGATGTGTTGTGCCTAGTAGGAAACAAGGATCACCCCAACGCATGTCTAAGTTTCATGATATATTGCCTAGTGACCGAGACTCGCTTCAACCTTGCTTACTACATGATTAAGAGAATGGAAAGTCTAAGAAGCATGGACAAAATGGTGCTCCCGTATGCAATGCTCCTAACCCGTCTTGCTAAATTTATCTTTGCATTAGATCCTTCTCCGCAATCCCATGATCATAGCTTTTGCAACAAGGTTATGGTGTCATTGACCGAGGGTAGAACTACAAGGTTTATGGTAGAAGGTAAAAGGCCTCACCCACCCACGGATTCCTCGGAAGAAAGGGAGAGGCAAAGAGAAGGTGAAGGTAGTAGCAACCCACTCGGAAATACCGATCTCGACCCCTTGTACTACATCAACCAATTGCCGGACGTTCCTAGTGCATCACCCGAATGGCAACAAACCAAGGGAATCTTCAAGTGCTTCGCCAACTTCTTGAAGAAAAAGAAGTAGAGATGGTGTGATAAAAAGTGGAGGATGGGTGAAGACGAGAGAAGCAAGGTAAGGTCATAGGACCTAAAATTTGTGAAAACAATTTCAAACAATGGGTTGTAACACTTAAACAATACTTATGTAGAATAGGATATAGCATGTAGGTCTTGCCATAACTTGGCATTAAACAATCTTAACTTAGGAACATGTAGAATGAGATTTTACGACTCCTTGAAAACATTCAAGTAGTCGTCATCACTCATTTTTAGGAACTTTTAGTTGTCCCACATTTTCTATGCGTTATACTTGATGTGTTCTTGCTTTTAGTACTTATAGAAATAACTAGGAGAAGCACTTGCTTAAGAATGCAAAATGGCACATTTGCTTAAAGCCTTCTGATCTGCAGTAGGCGGATCCCAGAATTATAACTAGCCGGATCCTCCCAGAAGGGAACCGTGGGATCCGTGACTACAGATGAGCAATACATACTTGCTTACATCAAAATAGCTCACTAGATCACCTCACACTAGTCAAACATAAGACATTAGAGCCAACTAAGTCTTCCTCAAATATTTGAAAGCCTCACACTCACCCATGGCTTACCTAGGATATATTTCAAAGTGTCTTTGATTTATCAACTCATCAAAACTCACCATATTTCCGCTCCAACGCTCACACATTATTTATCACATCTCATAACACTTAGTTTGATATATCCATCAATTTTAGCAAATTGGTTTTAATCACTTTTGACTCAAAATTAGGCTCAAAACTAGTTTTTCATTTTTTCTTTATTTTTTAAGATTTTAGTAAATTTTTCTTGAGGCTTCATCTGACTTCTAGGACTCAATTCCACCATCTTTTCATCTCAATTCAAATGTTATCTTTCTCAAGCACTTAGTTAGACTACCCAAAACCATCATTAAACACCATCACCCCTTATGGTTGAGCATTTAAGACATCCACCACTCAAGACTTCCAAATTAAGTCAAAACCTCGAGATACATAAGTACTAGACCTTTCAAAAAGCATAATTATTTCACCTAGAATATGTCTCGACGACGGATCCACGGTTTATAACCACGGATCCTCAGTGAGAGGGATCCGCGGGATCCGTGGGTCAGAAAAGCTTAAATCGACTTCCTCTTCAATTTTAAGCCACCTTTTGGTTATCTAACCACTTTTAGCTTTCATTTATTATCTCCTAGAGCTGATCAATATCCTAAGTGCATGCTTAATCCTCTTAGTGGCCAAGAATTTAATTCACTAATTCAAAATCATCCTTTATAAACCAAACACTCTTAAGGTTAAATCATCACTCTCACCTAGCTCTCAAAAATCGGTGATTAGAAGCTCATATTGCATCCTTACCATCACCATGACCAAAGCACTTAGCAACAACTCTTCAACCAAAGGCTCATCCAAAAGAAAGGGTCATATGATTCATGAAATTTCATCCACCGAATCATCTCCGTAAGAGATAACAATGCTAGAATCCCACCTCAACAAACTCATTCAACAATTGCTAAGAGAACCGCAAGGATTAGCATCAAACCTTTTGGGCTAGAAAAGGGTCATCTAGTTCAAAACCAAACATAGCTAGTTCTAGCAAGCCATCTAAGTCCTCATTCTTTGAGCATGGACCACACTCATTTAACGAGCCTATTCCTCACCCAAATCTCTATTCATTAGAGCATTCACCACCAAGAACCTCCCACTCACCAACTTTCTCGTTAAATAGGAAACCACCCACAACACCAACTAGTCCATCATGGGAAACAAGGAACAATCATGGACATGATCATATGGAGGAATTTCCATTACCACCACCCTCATTTTTAGTAGAACCTCATCCCACATCTCAAAATGAAACCCCACAATCATTCGTAGAGCCTCCTCAAAACATACATTTTCCTCCGGTTCCTAATCAAGACAATAATTGTTCAAATTGTCTAATCACTCAAGGACTTGTTCAAGAAGTACGAAATGAGTTACATTTCATGTTTAATCATCTTCTTGAAAGATTGGACCAAATCAACAAGTCTACTCATCCTTAGACTCAAGCACATTGTTGCTTCTAAGTTTAGTAACTTATTAGTATTAGTAGAAAATGTATGGCTAGATCATTCTCTTAGTTTTAGAGATTTATTGATTATCTCTTTGTTTTATTGAATGATAACCTATTTGCCATATTGTTTTGAGTATATGTTTGTTAGTGGTATACATATCTCACTTTCATATTTAGCATTGTTTGGTATATCACCTTTACTAAAAATATGTCACCGACATGACGGATCCCTAGAAAATGCCTAGGACGGATCCTCCATGGAGGGAACCGTGGGATCCGTGGTATGTAGAACAAAATCTCTACTAACATTCTTATTTGCAGAAATTATGCACTATACTCTTGTTTTCTAACCTTTATTTTGTAGATATTCAAAATACACATGAAGATTTTGACACCATAAAACTAGAAGGAGCTTTGTGTCAAATCATATTGCAAAACCATTTGCAACCTAATCCTTATTTGGATTATACTTCATGACACCCCATTGCAACGTTGCAATCTTCAAGGGGGAGCATTTTCATCACAAGGATGAACCATTTGCAAACATAATTGCAATATTAGCTTACTTACTTTTATGTACTTGACGCCTCACAAAGGGATGGACTCGTCGAGGGGAGTTAAGACGAGAACCATTCCGCCACTTGCTCACTTTACATTTTTCTTTTACATGTTTTCTTAAAACTTTGTGTTAGTTTCTTTTCGACGCTCTTTTGTTTCGACAAAAGGGGAGAAGAGAGTAAAACTCAATTCAAACTTTTACAATTTTAGTTTTTCCTTAAAATAATTTTATGTTTTGTCATCAACAAAAAGGGGGAGAAAATAAGCCGTAAAAACGTTTATTTATATTTTACGATCTTCTAATGTTTTGTCGATAACAAACGTAAAATCATTTTAACGAAACAAATAAAATACATAAATAGTTTGAGCCAATAGTTTCTAACACACTTACGTATTAACATAAAACACTAAAACAAGTATAAGTGATTTTATGATTTAGTAATATATATGTACAACAACTAGTGTTTACATATTGGGCAAAATATATACACAACTAGTATATATTATATAAATGGGTAAAAAC
Organism: Chrysanthemum lavandulifolium; assembly: GCA_022545495.1. Lineage (NCBI taxonomy): Eukaryota > Viridiplantae > Streptophyta > Magnoliopsida > Asterales > Asteraceae > Chrysanthemum > Chrysanthemum lavandulifolium. The sequence continues at coordinate 88,835,582 of CM040241.1, read as the reverse complement.
TACAACCCATGAAAAATATCTATAACCCATGGTATTGACCCATACCCATTTGACTAGGTGCATTGCACTCATGAGATACATTGTATCCAATAAGAAAACCCATGGATCAACCCATAACCCATGACCCATGACCCATAACCAAAATACCCATGGGCAAAGAGGAGCGTCCCACGGATCCCTAGCTTTACACTAGACGGATCCTTGTGGGAGGGATCCGGATCCGGGAACGATGAAGCATTTCTCCTCTATAAATAGTGAGCCATTTCTTCCTTTTGTCTTGCCACTCTCACATACTTTCCCCAAGTATTGTAACTCTCTAACCACTGATCCTAAGGGATCTTTCTATGTAGTTTGTCTTTTGTTTTTGTGTGATTCTCTAGTTTCCTCTTAAAGGCGAGATCACCACTTCTTGAAGTCGAGCAAGCTCAAGTCCATGAGTTTCCATGCTTCGTCATCATCAAGACAACTTAGGTTCTCTTGTTGATAGTTATTTCTTCCTTTGTAGATGTGTTGTGTTGAAGGCATTAGTGAAGGATGCCTAAAGAGTCAAGACGAAAGCATTAGTGAAAGGTGCTTAACGTCCGTGTCAAAAGCATTAGTGAAGCATGCTAAAGGTGTCAAGACGAAGGCATTAGTGAAAGGTGCCAAGCGTTGTGTCAAAAGCATTGGTAAAGAATGCCTAAGAATCAATTAAAGTGGCATTAGTGAAGAATGTCAAGGTCGTATAATCGATGAGGTGCATCGTTATACATATAGAATAAGTCTATTTCCAAGGATGGTGATATCCTTGATGGTATTGTAATAAGGAGTGGATCTCCTTGGGATTAGGTGTTGTGTTATGTTGGGTAGTAGTTCCTCCATTGTAATGGAACTCGGTACTTAGCCTAGTACCGGATAAAGGGTAGGCGACGTTGTGGTAGGTGTGGTTCACCTTGGTGTGAAAGAACCCGGTGGTTAGCCTAGTACCGGAAAAAGAGTAGGCGACGTTGTGAAGGCTTCTCCGCCATAAGGAGATTGGTGTCGTGTAGTGATTACGAACTCTCGAGTAGGTGACTCGGGGAGTGGAGTAGGGCAAGGAAGGTGTCCTTGTAGCCGAACCACTATAAATACTCGTGTCGTGGTTATGTGCTTCTTACTCTTTATCTTTCATTACACTTTTATATATCTATCTATCAACGTCCAACATACACATCAAAATAGATTGACATAAGTCGATCTAAATATTTAAAAGGAAGTTTTAAACCCCCTTGTTTTCCACATACTTCTTGTAAAACTATTCATTTTACCCCTACCAACAAACTCGAATAACATTTAACTCTTTCCTCTCATCTTCTTTCTTCGTTTTATTTTCTTCTTCATCTTCTTCACCCAAAATCACTTATTGCGCACCAAAAAACACTAATCACTTATTGCGCACCAAAAAACACTACTTGGGCACCATATTGGATATTTTGGTGAAAGAGAAAATTTTAAGTATATTTTAGTAAAATGGTAATGTATTTGGAATGTATTGGTAATTAATTTATAACAAAATCTATCTTTTGAGAAACTTGGAAATATGAATGAGGCATTTGATGCTCTAAATATGGCATGTGAGCACCAAAAATGACATGTCGTCTCCTCATTCGTTTATAAATTTATCGTGGTGCTTAAAAAGTGAATATTCTACTTTTTGTACCTTTTGGTGCGCTAAATATGACCTGTGAGCATAAAAAATAACGTGCCATCTTCTAATTCGTTTATAAATTAATGAGGAATGCTACATCCACTCACAAAATCCACACAAATCACCCACACGCTGAGGTGTCAACCACTGATTGTTAGATTTTATTATAATTTCTCTCTATTCTCTCTTATTTCACCAATTAGTGGATGACACCTCAGCGTGTAGGTGATTTATGTGGATTTTGTGAGTGGATGTAGGATCCCTCTAAATTTGTGGTGCTCAAAAAATGAAGATTATAGTTTTTGTACTTTTTGGTGCTCATGAGATGGTGCTGGCGCATCAAAATAGACAAAAATAAAAATACGATGAAAATACAGCCTTTTATGAAAGTATGCTACAAAAAACATCCATATATGAAATTTTAACGATGGAAACCTATCAACAAAAGAGAACACTTGTGTCAACATTTAAGTAGTGTATTTAACCACTAGTTATAATACCCGTGCACGCACGGGGTTTTTTTCTAAATTTTTTACACTTTGAATATTGAATTTAAGCATATCAAAATTACTTAAATACCATTGTTAAGTTTAAGCATAAAAATATATCAAGCCAAATAATTATAATATACCATTGATAAGTAATTTGTACATTTTCAGAAATATGTATATTCGCCCGTTTCTTTAAAAACTAATTATTTAAAATTTAATCATTAAAAATACAATATAACCTAAATCGACTGTCATTAAATAAACATATTATTCGATATATTTCTATAGCTAAATGTAAAATGATCTTTCAACTAATATTTTCTCAATCTTTTACGTTTAGTAAATTTTGTATAATACACGAGTTGTCTAGATTTATATTATTCTTAATTGTGTGTAATCACAAATGTTATCTAATAAAGATTGGCCTTTAAGCGATGACAATATAATTAAATTGGTTTAAACTATTTGTTAATTTTGTTACCTACCTTCTTAGCATTTTAACAATCAAGCAATAAGCCTATGAAAGATGTCCAAAGATATATCACATGTAAACGAACACATCAATTGAATTTAACGATTCTCATCCATTTTATGGGAACTAAAACAAATTTTCGATGGAACAAAAGCTTTTGAATATATCTATTGAAACCAAAAATACACATTTTAGTAGAAAATTGGATGGTCATCAATACATCATAAAGAATATTAGAACTAAGAATTTCAATACACCAATTCCAATCACAATCGGCTTCATCTTCTAGCATGTTGGGTTATAGCGACTTTAGATTTCAAAATCGATGATAACAAAGTCAAAATATTGCCAACCTTAATATCATCTTTTGTGTTTGCAATAACGTTAACGAAAACAAAGCAATGGCATGATCATGTTTTAAAGAATTTGATGTTGAAAATACATAATGAAGATAAGAATATCCACTCTAGCGAAAATGTATTATTGCAAAGGTATCCTGCATTGGTTTTTCGAAGTTCTCCATAATCCATTTGAACATACACAAAAGATGATATTATTGCCCAGGTACTACGAACCTTCTTTTTGAAAAGCACAAACCTCATTATATTGATTTTTGTTAGAGTAAATTACATAAATGGTCACTATGGTTTGTCCATTTTTGCACATATAGTCACTGAACTTTTTTTGACATACATGGTCATTGAAGTTTCAAATCGTTACAGATTCAGTCCATTTCGTTACATAAATGGTCACTGAAGTTTCAAACTACAGTGACCATTTATGTAATGAAATTAAAACATAGTATTTGGTTTGTAACGATTTGAAACCTTAATGACCGACTTTGTCGAAAAAAGTTCGATGACTAAATGAAAAAATAGACAAACCACAATGACGATTTATGTAATTTACTTTTTGTTAAATGTTCTTCAACATCCTAAAAGGCATATGTAGCGAAAGTCCCTTATCACTTTCCACCACGACCAATGAGGGATTGGAAAGAAAAAAAATTCACATGAGTTACATCTTATAATATACCAAATGTAACTCTTTTCCACAAATTCTTCCTTCCTATTCCGAAGGCAAATGTAATTAAAAATAAATAAAAAATAAAATAAACATAACCTTCATCAGTTACAACTATGAAAACATGAAGTACAACTATTTTTTACATAATTGAAAGTTAAAACATACCATCTTGTTACAAAATTTTGCAATGAGAGCACAAAATCCTTGTATGTGTTTCCTTCTATGATCATAAGCCCATGAAGGTCCAATGCACTCTAAAAAGAAAAAATAGTAGAATAATAATGCATGATGATACCTTTTCAAAGCCTCTTAATTCCAATAACTCGGACATAATCCTCGTTGTAAAATTTCCTTTTGATAGCTTTTATGAAGCTCGGTCTGCTATCCATTTGACCAACTTGTTGAATTATGCCTATAAATCTATATAAGTCACAATCGCCTATACCTAATCAACGAAGCTAAAAGTTTGAATATATATAAAAAAATCACGGAAACTCAATTAAATAGACTTCAAGTGCATATAAATGTGAACCTAATAGACAACTAAATATGGTTTAGCATCAAATACGGGTCCTTAATTTTTTGATAAAGGTGCATGAAGCAAGGATGAAAAAGGTTGCATAAAGTATTTGGTCACATGATACTTTGTTGTTATAAAACGCCTTTTGGTTTGTGGCCATCGCATGACCCATGGTCATCACGAGGCGGCTCAAATTCCTCATCATCCTTGGATTCCCTGCAATTGATCTTTAGCATTTACATGGATAAAAAGTGTTGTTATAAAACCTCAGGTGGGTTGTTTGGCTAAACTTAGGTCTCCTCGAAAAATCCCATTAACATATACTACTTTAAAAAGATTTTGTGGAAGTTCCGTATATATTGTGTATTACTTGATATAATATACTTGTTCGTTATCCAAATAAAAAATTGCAGTAATTAGATACTTCATGTAGCTTATAAGTTACATATTGTTTACTGAAGTTTAGCAAAAGATATTAACCTAATTTAGAAGAAGCCATTAACAACTACTCTTAAAGTAGCTTATTATAGAGTTATTAATGAATGAGTACCCCGCTCCGGCGGGATTGGGTATTGTTGTTGTTATGATTATAGAGCTATACATAACTATTACGGAGTACTAATTTTTAATATAAAGGCATAATGGAGTACGTAAGTTATACCTTTAACCTTATGACACGAAGGTCAAGCTTCACATTGATAAAGAAGGATGTCGTTGGGTAAATGGGTCCTTTTTCGAATTTTTTATAAAGCAGGAAGAAACCAGGCGAGATGGTGATGCATACCGTACACTTGCTGCTATAGAACACCTTTTGACTTGTGGCCAGCACGGCGAGTGGTGGCAACAGTGACTCACATTCTCATTATCATGAGCTTCCCCACATCTCATATTCATCATCATTGTGAGCTTCCCTAAAAGTTTCTTACTTAATCGATCGAAATGCAAATAATGAATGATAAATGCTACCTCACTGTAATGATACAACTACTGTGTTATGTACTATCTCTGATATATGTTGTTTAAATGAGCTAAATAATGATGCTACTCATTCAAAAAAGCTAACACCCTTTAATTTTATGGAGCAATGTGCTTGCATTAAAATCAAAGTGCTAAGTTAAATAAGAAGAAAAGTATTTGATGATGGCTTCAAACCAATCTATACAATATTTCATCTTCACAAGCCTTAGCTAACAATAAGCAAAACTTTAGAAAATGTTGGTTACACGACTTATATCTATTGCTTCAATACCAAAATAGAAGTTGAAGTATAACTATCATTTAAGTTGATTGAATTGCTTGTACCTCAAGCTCATCAACTCATAACTTGCTAATCAAATATAGGTGATTAACTAATACAAATAACTTTTATAGCTTAACACTTTTATCTCTAACTTTATCCGAATTTAACATGAAAAGTTTTCAGGGGCATAACATCAAAAACCTTCAAGGCAATTCAAACAAACCTATTATTCGCATATAGTATGAATGACTATAAACCGTGTTAATTCATACTTGTGTTTCAAGCCTGGTTACAAAAATATATCAAACTCAACTAAATTAACCTTGTTTACTTGATCTTGGTATTCTTTTCCTTTAGGCATCTTGTTTACTTTCCTGCGTGACTTGTGCCCCTTAAGATATTAACAACCACATGAGGTGAAATCATAATCTTATTATAGTAAAAAGACAGTTACAAAAGTATATCAAACTCAACTGGCTTGTGGCAGGTGGCAGGTAACAGTGGCAGCAGGCATCGATCAGTGACCGGATACAAAGGGTTCTTCTTATGAATTATATGTTGAATAAAACAAATTGGCCATTAAATTGAGTATATATAAGGTTTAAGTTTTGGTGTGCTCTTTTAAGAATTCTAATACAATATAAACTCGATTTGTATAACGATTTCGCAGTTTTATCTCAAACTTACACTCAAGTCCAAAAGTATGAAAAAACTTCAAATTTACAGAAACTTGTTTCTTCACCTATATAACTGCATATCTTCAACTGGAACTAAACATCCCTTTCACCAGTCAGAGGAATGATTAAAAGATTTAATTACCAAGCTACTTCAGTCAGCAACTTGATACATATTCTAAAGCTAATTGCTAATAAGAAGCAAATGTATAAATTTAATTACCCATTGACCTTAAGCCACGTGACTTTCAATGTGTTTTTTATTTGCATCAAGCTCCTCAATCACCAGCTCAATCTATGACTTTAACCTCAGTTATGTTATTTCTTGATATCAAGTCACTGTACTGATCTTCTATTGTCTCGAACATGTCCATAACTTTCTTGTCCACCCTCCTCTCTATAATTACATTATGATCTTTTTGATAATAATCTATGCAAAATATAGTTGTGGTATGCTACAAAATAAGCCTGCAACAAAAAGAGGAACAATAATTAGATAATTTGTTAGATAACCATAGAATAACATTAATACTTTACTAACAACAACTACATAAATCCTAGCACCAATCTAATATAACATTAATGATGAATAAATCACTTATTGTTACCCAATACACAAAAATTTATAAGCAACATATAATCATATTAAGAGATTAACAACTAACATTCTTAATATGTATCCCCGTTGATGATATTTGAACAAAGATCCCCAAACAAACGTGTGGTTTGTAACAACGGTTATGAGATGGGAAAACCGAATCTTATGATCGAAATTTTTTGAAGTTAAAATTTGTGAAAAATAGGAGTCCTAACACACCAGTTTCAGGAACGGTTATGAATGGACGCAACTTTCTGATGTTATGAAATAGGAGTCCGCTTTTTTTTTTTAATTTACATTTTTTGACCACAACTATGAAAAAATACATTGAGACCCATGTGTATTTTCAATTTTTTTACATATAAGTACAAATTCGTTTTTTAATTTTTCATAGCAAATTAGGAAATAATTAGGTTTATTTATGTTTTAAAATTAGGAAAAAATTCAATTTAAAAAATATTACCAAATAAGGTATGAATTGATTTTTTGAAATGAAAAATTCCCATTATATAAAAGATTCAACAAAAGGTTTTGTTAAAAGGAAAACCTTCGATAAAAGAGAACACTTGTTTCATAAGTAAAACCAGATTACATAAGTATCTCAATGGAATTCAATTTCTAGAGGAATTTCAAAAGAGGAAATGAAGGCGACTTCCTAATATCTTAATAGGTGGAACTTTTTTTGTATTTCTTTGTTTTAATGAAATCGGTAAATTTTCATGTTTTGAAGATAGGTTTATCAGAAAAACAAAAATAACATATACAACTATATAAAACATTTAGGACATTATAATTATAGAATTCTTAAAAAAATTAAGACCAAAAACAATTCTTGTTATAGAAAGATTTCAAAAGTTGTAACCTCAAAAGTTGTAACTTTTGTATTAATAATCAAATAAGTGATTTAATGAGAAAATAAATGTGTAACCACCATATTAATTTAATCTATCATTATCACTGTGATTCACAAAAAAAACTTCTTATACCTTAACTACTTTACAATGTATACGTTATAACTATAATTCATTATAAAGCCTATACAAACACAAAGAAAAAAAACATACTACCCTCTTTTTATCTCCTTTACCCTACCTGCAGTGGTCGACCGGTCGATCACCAATACGCCGACCGAGTCTCCGCCACTGCAGCATGAGGGTCGAACCGGGTCGGTCGGCTCCAAAATTGACGAATGGTTCATCAACTCGACCGATAAATCACTCCACAAGAAAAAACAAAAAGGGTACCGTTACATTATTAAATTCAAAAAGTTAACGAAAATGAAAGAACGAGGAGAACGAATGTTAACAAACAATAACCAAATCAACAAAACCACTATCCTAACTAACCTACCTCCGAAACCATCAAACAGCCATACCAAACAACTATCCATCTCCAATAACTCAAAATCAAAACTAAAGACAAACAAACAAAAACTTAGAAGAACAAGGATTAGAAAAAAGGGTTATTTTTGGTTTTATATTTCGTGGGTTTAAGAAGTTTTATATTTCAATTTGCTTTGAAAGAAATAAAAGGTGTTAGAAAAATAAGGTTGTGTATTTGTGTGATTCAAGTAGGTTTAGGAGTTATGAATTTGGTTAATCAAAAGGATAGAAAAAGATGTTTGTCATAAGTTTGGTTGGTGGCTGCAATGAGAAAAGGGTGGCGTGAAGTTAAGAGAGGGTGAATTAGGGTAAAGTCTGAGTAGTATTAGCATTTTATTTTAGGTTAAGAAATATTTGGGTTATGGTTGATTTGGGTTGGCATATCAATTGTTGGATTATTTGTGTTTTTGGGCTGGATATATTGAAAGAAAAAGGATGGTTACAAATTATTGTTAGTTGCGTTATATGGATATCCGAATTTCTTTTGGTTAATCGTATTATTTCAAGGTTGTTGATATAGGCTCGAGTTTCTGTTAGGGTGTCTGAATCTTAAAACTATAAGCTTGGTTTCGGTTTATTAGTGATCATTTTATGTGGTTTTAGATTGAGCAAGTCAGCTCGGTTTTACAGTTTCAGATATATTTTGAGCACACTTATCCATAAATCTTAACTTTATGTAAATCGTGAAGTCATTTTGAAAAACGAAAAAATGTTGCTTACTGAAGTTATTGTTAGAAAAAAAAAAACATATAAATGGAAAATATTTGATCGCCACAAAATTTAGTCATGAAGATCTTTCGCCGTCGCGTTCATGGCACCTTCTATAATAAATAACAGATGAACTACTTACCGGGATAAAAGCAATTACTTATGGGCAATCAGCCTAAACGTCGAACAAACTTGCAATGAGTTAAATAATGAGTTTATCAAGAAGTAAATGATAATAAACATGTTTAAACACAAATGAACAACGCTATCTCTTACAAAGAAACTCGTAAATATTTACTTTCACATGAGTCAACCTAAAACCATAACATTGAGAACTGTTTTGATTATCACCAAAAGTAAACCATAGTAAACATGTTTAAACACAAATGAATATTGATTGTAGTAGTAAAGTACTTTATAGGGATGTTCAAAGGGCGGTTCGATTCGGTTAGTAAAAAATAAAAATCATTTTTCATGGGGCGGGTAGTTCATTTTACCATCCGTAACCGAATCGCTCAGAGCGGTTACCTGGGTATACGGTACCCAAAATAAGTGGTTACTCGCGGTTCAAGTCACGATTAACCATCTAAAGCATTTATTGAATTGAACAGAGTAGAAAGTTCCATAATCCAAAACGTAAAATGAAATTAGACAAGATTGTGATTGTTGATGCAAATAATGTCTAAAAAAGTTATTGCTATCTTTCAATATCTCTACGTTTTGATGATAACAAAATGTAAAAACACGTTACGTTAAAATTAACGTAAACAAGTTTTTAATCGAAATATCCCGTTTCTACATACATCACTCTAGGTAAGAACAAACAAATTTACAAGTTGACAAATGATCAAAGACAAGAATTTGTGTTTCAAGCTTCACATTTTTAATGTGACAAAATACTTTTTCAAAAATACATTTTACAAATCATTTTTGAATATTAAAGAAATGAATTAATTGGAAAAATAAGTTAAAAAAATCCCAACAGCTATTTTCCCCCCAAAACAGCTCCTAACTTCCCAAATAAACTTTCACTACTAAAAACAAAAATTCCCCCCAAAACAGCTCCTAACTTCCCCAAATAAACTTTCACTACTAAAAACAAAAAGAATAGTTTTTTGTCTGGGACGGTACCACGGTACCACTAAATCTAGTGGTATCGTCGGGTAATTAGTGGTACCGTGCACTGTAACGGTCGAAATTTTTGTCCTTATAAATACCAGCACACTTCACAGTTTTTGGGCATTCTTTTTCACACAAAACTTTCTGAGTTTAATTCTCCTAACACACACACTTCTTTGATCATTTAGATAGTTTTTTTTTTTTTTTTTTTTTTTTTATTATTATTTTTTAGAGTGATCCTTTCTTTCAACCAAGTGATCACCTTCATTCCTCTCCTAATGCAAGAGAAGAACACATTGTAGCAAGAAGATACTTAGTATTGTAGTCATAGTAATGTGCACTTGTAACACTTGTTATACATCAAGTAGTCCTGAGTCTTGTTTAGATAACTTGTGTGGATCATTGTGATCTTGTCAAGATCTTGGAGATCTCTTGTTTTTTGTGAGTTAGTGTTTTGATCAAGTGGATCAAGTCTAGATCGTGGTGATCTAGTAGTTTGTGTGATTAGCAAGGATCGGGTAGATCGTGAGTGAGATTGGTACTAGCTAGATTAGTACTCGACATTTAGCTTAGTGTCGAAAATTTTGATAAGCGACGTTGTACGGTTTTCTCCGCCTCAAGGGAGTTTGTTGACATAGTGCTTAGAACTCTCGATTTGGGTACTCGGGTAGTGGAGTAGGGTGAAGAAGAGCTTCGTGACCGAACCACTATAAATCTCTTGTCTCGGTTTGATCTTTCCATCTCTTACTCTTTACTTTCATCACTTACTTTCTATCGTTGTAGTGTATTTATTATAGTCTTATTAAGTAAGATTCATATTGTTGTGGTTTGATTTCACAAAGGACTCAATCGAAGTTTTTTACAAGTAAACTTTGATAACTAAATTAAAAAAGCGGTAAACTATTCAACCCCCCTACTAGTTTTCCACAATTGGTATTAGAGCCACGTCAGTCAAGATTTTTAAAATAAACTGTATTTTAAAGCTTGAATCAATCAATGGATTTTGACAAATATCAAGAAGGGCAATCTATGCAAAGACCACCACTTTTTGAAACCGGTTGTTTTATCTATTAGAAAACAAGATTCGAAACCAACAAGAACGAAACTATTCCTTACGAAAAACAAAGTGATACTCTTAAAAGAAAACTAGCCAAAAATGATGACGCTAAAATGATGATTTATAATGCTTTGCCAAGAAAACAATTTGAAAGAATTTTTATATGTAATCGAAAAAAAAAAAAAAAAAAAAAAAAAAAATTGAAAAACTTTGTTAGTCACCCATCAAGGTAATAATCAAGTCATAGAAAACAAGATTGATCTTCTTGTGCAACAATATGAACAATTTTTCATTCCAGAAGATGAAACTATAGATAATGCTTTTGCTAGATTTAATACTATTGTTACTAGTCTTAAAGCTCTTGATGAAGGTTATTCTAGCAAGAATTATGTTGGAAGTAGGGATGAGAACGGTACCGGTCCCGTACCGAATTAGTGGTACCGATTTTTCCGAGCATAAATTAGTGGTACCGGTGCCGTGCGAGCGAGATTCGAATACGGGGTGCACTGCACCGAAATCGGGTTTTCCCGCTTTTTAAATTTCGATTTGGTACCGATCCGCATCGAATTAGTGGTCCCGATTTTTTTCACCTTATTTCGTAGTCCCGCATGCATACCGTATTTCAAGAATCGGTACCGTTTCGATCGGCATGCGGTTCGGTTCGGTTTCGTGATTCGGTTCGAAATGCTCATCCCTAGTTGGAAGTTTCTTAGGGCTCTACATACCAAATGGAGAGCAAAGGTCACCGCCATTGAAGAGTCAAAGGACTTGGAGACATTATCACTTGATGAACTCATAGGAAACTTGAAAGTTCATGAAATGATAATCAAGAAAGACTCCGACATAATTAAAGGCAAAGGAGAGAAAGTAATGTCTCTAGCATTAAAAGCCAAGAAGGAGTCGAGTAATGAAGAAAGTTCGGCTTCCGATAGTGAAGACGAAGAGTATGCATTAGCGGTTAGAGACTTCAAGAAGTTCTTTAGGAGAAGAGGTAGATTCGTTAGACAACATCGCGATGAAAAGAAGTCATACCCAAAGAATCATGATAATAAGGAAAGAGTGATAGGAAATGATTTAGATGCGGAGATCCAAACCATCTCATTGGAGAGTGTCCTAAACCACCGAGAACCAAGAACCAAAGAGCATTCGTAGGAGGTTCTTGGAGTGATAGCGGTGAAGAGGAAGAGAAAAAGCCCAATAACAAAACATGTCTCATGGCTCACACTCCAAATGAGGTGCATTCCGATTCTTCATACTATAGTGATGATAATTCCTCAATAGATGATAACTTACTAATAGATGATTATAATAAGTTATGTGAAGTAACCTCTAAAATCATATCCAGAAATAAGATGCTAAAAACAAGAAGTATTAGTCTAGAAATTCAAGTTTTATAACTAAAAGAAAGAGTTAACAAACTTGAGAAAAATAAAGAGGTCGACGTCGGATGTACGTCATGTCAAAATATTCTAATAGAAAATGAAGAACTTAGGAAAAACGTTCTTAAAATTTCTAAATTTGAAAAAGGAACAAAAGCTCTTAACGATATGTTAGACAACATTAAATATAGTGAACATCCCGGAATGGGCTTAGGTTTTGATCCAAATAAAGCTACGACGAGTGGAACAAAATATCTTGACCGTTATACTTGTTAGCATTGATGGACATGCTAACCTAAAAGCCTATATAAACTAGTCCTTTCCCTACCCTAACACACACACAAGTAGAATCATTTAGCTATCAATCAAGCTCTCTACAATTAAGTGGGTCAAGGGAGAGAAACTAGTTTGTGCTTTAAGGTGTTCTCGATATCATGTCAACATCCGCTTCCGCTTCGGGCATATTTTACTTGTTCATGTTAATTATATATGTGGTTATTATTATATTCTAAGATCGCGTGGCAAAATAGATTAATGTGTTCATCATGAATACTTGATGCTAATGTCTACACATATAATTACTAACACAAGCTTTTTTTGTCTATCAAGATTTGTTTTTATGCGTATTGTTGGTTTCTTATTAAGAGTGTTCCCAGTTGGGTGTAGATATTCAATGAGTACCATATATCACTTGAAATCGTGTTATCACTTTCAAATAGAAACTATTCGACCATATGCCTGGTTTACACGAATATCTCTATGGGATAAGACCAAGTGGTGTTCTTGTTTTAGGCACAAATCAAGAACCTGTTTGCTTTCAAGTGTTTATGTTTCGTGTGTTTTTCCATGCAGATGTGAATCCTATTTATAGGATAGATTTACTCTTTAGTTAATGGAATTATGTGAATTAATCGGCCAATTAATCACCTCATAATATTCCTCCATTATAACCATAGTGGTTACAAGACCACGTTAATATGGTCTTAATTACAAGATTGTAACTGTCCAGCAGTACTAACTTATGCCCAGCAGTAGTAACTCTGCACCGACAGTATTAACATTACTACTTGCAGTAGTAACTCTGCCCAGCAGTAGTAACATAACTACTAGCAGTAGTAACTCTGTCCAACAGTATTAACATTACTACTAGCAGTAGTAACTACTTAACCACTATAAGAGTCAGGGTAATCAGGGACTTAATGGGTGTACATTGCGTACCTCCAAACCCATTTCCAAGTATGATCATATCCCTCAATTGAACTAAATTTCCAACACAGATTGAGAATGTACCCTTGTATGGTTGTGCTCGCAGCTCGCCTACATATGCAGAAAACATTGTTGAATCATCCAAAAGCTGCTCCACATGACATATCACCCTTGTCCTCCTGTTCTAGTGTAGTGGCAAATGTATAGTAATCAAATAACAATGGATCTTCCTTTAATATCCTGCATAATAACCGCCATTACATTTTCGTAAATCATGGTACAAAATTAGCACAATGTTACAAACTAACAAACTGATCAATCAAGAAACAGCAATGATTGCCACTCCATTAATCTCTTTCTTTGTACATAAAGCCTCCTCACCGACAAAGAACCTCGACTATGTATATGGGAAATTAAGACCAACCGATTGTAAATGACCAAAAGGAGCACATATGAAAGTCCAAGTATGTTGTTTGGCTTCATGTGCAAGAATAATCCTCATAATTATCGACTGCAACAACAAAAAATAGAACATTCATTATTACATTGTTAAGGTTGATGCAGAATCAACAAACCTAAGCTTGATAAGATATTAACAAAGAGGTGACATTTCATAAAAAATGTAGTGTGCATATTTAACTTTCTCAAGTGTAGCTACATATCTAAGAATCACAATCCCATTTACCATTAACTAAATTATCACACTAATACTCTTGAAATCTCAATCGAAAGAAACTAACACAACCAGAAGCCTTAAAAAAGAAGCTAAATATTTTGCACCTTCATTTGTTATATATTACATGCCTTAACAATTAGAAAATAATTCCAACAAAAAGTTTCTTAATCACCAGGGCACTCCTCAAAGAAACCAATTAGAAAACTTTAACAAGTAGGTATACAGGTATATATACACACTGTTTTATTTAGAAGAAAACTTTAAATACAAACATGACATCATTTACTAACAGTTTTATCGACTGATTACATGACACCTCGACAAATTACATCAGCAGAAACCCTTTTTAATACTCCGTAGTATCAATACATACAACAACAACAACAACATACCCAATCCCGCCGAGGCGGGGTATAGGTAGTATCAATACATAGATACCCTTTATTAATAGCATTAATATAAGTTAATTTGATATTACACCAAATTTGGTGTAAGAAGTCACTAGTAAGTGTGACAAACTAAATATTACACCAAATTTGATGTCTTGATTTAAGCGAATTAATTAATTAACAAGCGGGCTAACCACGAGTCTTATGACAATTTGTTTGACCGTCTGTAGTCTAAAATCATCAATCGATACACTTAAGCCAACATCACATGTAATCAATATCATATCGCCATCTATGTCTTTAAATTTGAGGCTAAAGCTACCTAGCTTGAGTTGAAACCTTGTAGTAATCGCTCTTCCAACTTTATAAATCCATCGAAAGTTTGAATGAAAACCTTACCGTATCCTTTTTGTATGTTGCTTTGATAGTCAAAAGGGTCACCGAGTGTCTGTTGGTTGTTCGGTGAGCAAGTTCATCGTGCGATTTGTTTGTACTTGCGGTGGCGAATAGGTGTGGAACTATGCTTACCATGTTTGCTAAAGGTGGCGGGACTAGGAATTATATTTGTTGTAAATGTGGTTCATTGGATCCCTTAAAAGTCGAGTTAAGGGAATCACTTTTATCGGTCTCATATGGCCACCTTGATACACCTAAACTTCGCAAGGCCCTTCAACGTAGCTCGCTAGCTATTTATACAATGTACAAAGTGAAAACAAGTGGTTAAATATGATTTTGCTATGTTAGTATGACATTTTTATTCAACTATTTTCCAATTCGATTAAATCTAAAGCTTGCCTAGTTTAAGATATAACAGCCCAACGTCTACCCGGCCATTTATAGGTAAGAAGGTATAAAAATGCCACATTTAGGCATTACCAACAAGCGAATATTGATTATACTCACCACGAAGGATGCCCGCAGCTTCCTCCATTGGCTCTCCAAAGTGTTTGATAATTTCCTCCAAAGTAATTAGTCTGCTACTTGTCTTTGGAGCCACTTTAGCTGGATCTTCCTTCCGCGGCATCCATCTAGTCGATGTCCTTGCTACTTTAGCCGCCCCCTTCGCATCTGCCTTAGCCTTAGCCTTTAGAGTGGTACCAACAACACCGCAATTCAAAAGAAAAATATGCGTACCTCCCAGGTAATGCCACAATCCATGACAAATGTATATAGTACAGTGGACGCCCCTGGGATACGATCCGTATGAACAATCTGGCAAAAGACGATAAAAGTTAACTAACACACATACATGTTACAATGTGAAAATAAAATAATAAAAAATGCGAATACTGAGCGATTAACCTGGAGCTCCTTCAGTTCAATAGTGTTAGCTTTCATATCAACAATCCGGTGTCTAATCGTTCTTCAAGACGTGCATTTTGAAGGAAATGATCGATCAAGAATGCTAACAAATAATTCAAAGAGCACGCAATTAATTATTAAGGTTATTAAAAGCCATAATAACAAAAGAAAACCCATCGAGTAAATATTATACAAACATAACTTTGTTTTGAATATCGGTGGCGGTCCTAAAAGCCGATTCGAAAACGTCCTACATCATGCATATGTGAATCAACTATGCGGCTAGAGAACTTTCCAAAATCCTTGCCAGTTCCTGTATTAAATATTGAAAAAAGAAACTGGTTGGGATGACGTACAAGTAAACTACACAAATATGACATGCCAATCAAGCAGGTCAAATTAAAATTATACCAACAACTGTCTCTAACTATGCCAACAGAAACAAGAGCAGCTTTGCCCTTTTCAATAAAATCACGAATTGTATCAGGATTTTCAGACGTACAGTAACCTAGTCGATCTCCCAGTGTTAAAGCTCCAAGTGACTCTAGGAAAAACTTTCTTAAAATTTCTAAATTTGAAAAAGGAACAAAAGCTCTTAACGATATGTTAGACAACATTAAATATAGTGAACATCCCGGAACGGGCTTAGGTTTTGATCCAAATAAAGCTTCGACGAGTGGAACAAAATATCTTGACCGTTATACTTGTTGGGATGGATGGACATGCTAACCTAAAAGCCTATATAAACTAGTCCTTTCCCTACCCTAACACACACACACAAGTAGAATCATTTAGCTATCAATCAAGCTCTCTACAATTAATTGTGTCAAGGGAGAGAAACTAGTTTGTGCTTTAAGGTGTTCTCGATATCATGTCAACATCCACTTCCGCTTCGGGTAAGTTTTACTTGTTCATGTTAATTATATATGTGGTTATTATTATATTCTAAGATCGCGTGGCATAATAGATTAATGTGTTCATCATGAATATTTGATGCTAATGTCTACACATATAATTACTAACACAAGCTTTTTTCGTCTATCAAGATTTGTTTTTATGCGTATGCAGATTGTTGGTTTCTTATTAAGAGTGTTCCCAGTTGGGTGTAGATAATCAATGAATACCAGATATCACTTGAAATCGTGTCATCACTTTCCAATAGAAACTATTCAATATATTCTGGGTTCTGAATATCTCTATATAAGACCAAGTGGTGTTCTTGTTTTAGGCACAAATCAAGAACCTGTTTGCTTTCAAGAGTTTATGTTTCGTGTGTTTTTCCATGCAAATGTGAATCCAATTATATAGGATAGATTTACTCTTTATTCAATGGAATTATGAGAATTAATCGTCCAATTAATCTCCTCATAATGTTCCTCCATTATAGCCATATTTTTTTTTTATTATTATTATTATTTTTTTTGTAAAAGCTCCATTATAGCCAGCCATAGTGGTTACAAGACCGTTAATATGGTTTAATTACAAGATTGTGACTACCCAGCAGTAGTAACTCTGCACTGGCACTATTAACATTACTACTGGCAGTAGTAACTCTGCCCAGCAGTAGTAACATAACAGTATTAACATTACTATTAACATTACTACTAGCAGTAGTAACTACTTAACCGCTATAAGAGTCAGCGTAATGAGGGACTTAATGGGTGTACACTTCGTACCTCCAAACCCATTTCCAAATATGATCATATCCCTCAATTGAACTAAATTTCCAACACAGATTGAGACTGTACCCTTGTATGTTGTGCTCGCCTTCATATGCAGAAAACATTGTTGAATCATCCAAACAGTGCTCCACATGACATATCACCCTTGTCCTCCTGTTCTAGTGTAGTGGCAAATGTATAGTAATCAAATAACAATGGATCTTCCTTTAATGTCCTGCATAATAACTGTCCATTACATTTTCAGAAATCATGGTACAAAATTAGCACAATGTTACAAACTAACAAACCTGATCAATCAAGAAACATGCAATGATTGCCACTCCATTAATCTCTTTTCTTTGTACATAAAGCCTCCTCAGTGACAGCAACCTCGACTATGTATATGGGGAGATTAAGACCAACCGATTGTAAATGACCAAAAAGGAGCCTGTGCGAAAGTCCAAGTATGTTGTTTGGCTTCATGTGCAAGAATAATCCTCATAATTATCAGCCTGCAACAACAAAAAAATAAAACATTCATTATTACATTGTTAAGGTAGTGACTGCAGAATCAACAAACCTAAGCTTGATAAGATATTAACAGCAGGAGCTGACATTTCATAAAAAATGTAGTGTGCATATTTAAGTTTCTCAAGTGTAGCTACATATCTAAGAATCACAATCCCATTTACCATTAACTAAATTATCACACCAATACTTTTGAAATCTCAATCGAAAGAAACTAACACAACCAGAAGCCTTAAAAAAGAAGCTAAATATTTTCCACCTTCATTTTTTATATATTACATGCCTTACCAATTAGAAAATAATTCCAACAAAAAGTTTCTTAATCACCAGGGCACTCGTCCAAGAAACCAATTAGAAAATAAAAACCGCAAAAGTAGGTATACAAGTATATATACACACTGTTTTATTTAGAAGAAAACTTTAAATACAAACATGACATCATTTACTAACAGTTTAATCGACTGATTACATGACACCTCGAAAAATACATCAGCAGAAACCCTTTTTAATACTCCGTAGTATCAATACATAGATACCCTTTATTAATAGCATTAATATAAGTTAATTTGATATTACACCAAATTTGATGTAAGAAGTCACTAGTAAGTGTGACAAACTAAATATTACACCAAATTTGATGTCTTGATTTAAGCGAACTGATTAATTAACAAGCAGGCTAACCACAAGTCTTATGACAGCTGTTTGACCGTCTGGTAGTCTAAAATCATCAACTGATACACTTAAGCCACTGTCACATGTAATCAATATCATATCACCATCTATGTCTTTATATTTGAGGCTAAAGCTACCTAGCTTGAGTTGAAACCTTGTAGCAATCTGCTCTTCCAACTTTATAAATCCATCTGAAAGTTTGAATGAAAACCTTACCGCATCCTTTTTGTATGTTGCTTTGATAGTCAAAAGGGTCACTGAGTGTCTGTTGGTTGTTCCAGGCTGAGCAAGTTCATCAGGCAGATTTGTTTGTACTTGCTGGTGGCAAATAGGTGTGGAGCTATGCTTACCATGTTTGCTAAAGGTGGCAGGACTAGGAATTATATTTGTTGTAAAATGTGGTTCATTGGATCCCTTAAAAGTCGAGTTAAGGGAATCACTTTTACCAGTCTCATATGGCCACCTTGATACACCTAAACTTCTGCATAGGCCCTTCAACGTAGCTCTGCTAGCTATTTATACAATGTACAAAGTGAAAACAAGTGATTAATATGATTTTGCTATGTTAGTATATATGACATTTTATTCAACCATTTTCCAATTCGATTAAATCTAAAGCTTGCCTAGTTTAAGATATAACAACCCAACGTCTACCCGGTCATTTATAGGTAAGAAGGTATAAAAATGCCACATTTAGACATTACCAACAAGCGAATATTGATTATACTCACCACGAAGGATGCCCGCAGCTTCCTCCATTGGCTCTCCAAAGTGTTTGATAATTTCCTCCAAAGTAATTAGCCTGCCACTTGTCTTTGGAGCCACTTTAGCTGGATCTTCCTTCCGCGGCCATCTAGTCGATGTCCTTGCTACTTTAGCCGCCCCCTTCGCATCTGCCTTAGCCTTAGCCTTTGGAGCGGTCTTAGCTTTAGCTGCTGGTTTAGCTTTTGGAGCTGGCTTAGCTTTAGCTGGAGCAGCCTTAGTTTTTGCAGGTGCAGTTAGTTTTTGCAGGTGCAGTTAGTTTTTGCAGGTGCAGTGCAGTTAGTTTTTGCAGGTGCAGTTAGTTTCTTCTTGGCCGGAGCTGCAACCGTTTCAAAGAAGTCAAACGACACAAACTAACCTAACTGTCATAACTATCTATTTTGACCCATTATGACCCAATTCGACCCAGCCCATTATACAAGAGTTCCAGGCTTTGTACAGGACGAATTATATACAAATATACATAATACAATACTAAACATAAGTCAATTCTAAATGCTTAATACATTACTATCAACATAGCAGACCTGTACACTTGACTATGATATTACAGATTAATATGGTTTTAAGAAAACTAAGTAAATTGGATGTTACAATGATTCACACCTTCCATAGTTTAATGCTATGGGTTTCAAAAAAAAAATTCTTTCAAAAGTTACGATATTAATAGAGTAAGACAATGCAAAAAGGCTCACCTCTTTCCCCAAACATACGAGCAACTCACCATATAAGGTGTAATATCAGTCGATCTTCCTTCAATGTCCTGCATAATTAACTGTACATTATATTTTCAGAAATCATGTCACAAAATTAACACAATGTTACAAACTAACAAACCTGTTCAATCGAGAAACTTGCAATGATTGCCGCTCCATTAATCTCTTTTCTTCGTACATAAAGCGGCTCCTCACGGACAGCAACCTCGCTTATGTATATGGGGAAATGAAGACCAACAGATTGCAGATGACCAAAAAAGAGCCCATGGGAAAGTTCAAGGATGCTGTTCGGCTTCATGTGCAAGAATAATCTCATAGTCATCGGCCTGCAACAAGAAAGAAGACATTAATTATTACATTGTTCGTGACTGTTGAAATCCAGCAGAATCAGCTGACCTAAGCTTGATAAGATATTAACAGCAGCAGCTGACATTTCATAAAAATGTAGTGTGCATATTTAGATTTCAGTGTAGTTACATATCTAAGAATCACAATCCCATTTACCATGAACTAAATTATCACACCAATACTCTTGAAATCTCAATCGAAAGAAACTAACACAACCAGAAGCCTTAAAAAAGAAGCTAAATATTTTGCACCTTCATTTGCTATATATTACATGCCTTAACAATTAGAAAATAATTCCAACAAAAAGTTTCTTAATCACCAGGGCACTCCTCAAAGAAACCAATTAGAAAAAAAAAACCGCAAAAATACGTATACAGGTATAAAAACACTCTTTTATTTAGAAGAAAACTTTAAATACAAACATGACATCATTTACTAACATTTTTATCCATTGATTACATGACACCTCGACAAAAGTACATCAGCAGAACCCCTTGTTTAATAGTATCAATACGTAGATACCCTTTATTAATAGCATTAATAAAAGTTAATTTGATATTACACCAAATTTGGTGTAAGAAGTCACTAGTAAGTGTGACAAACAAAATATTACACCAAATTTGATGTCTTGATTTAAGCGATCGATTAATTAACAAGCAGGCAAACCACGAGTTTAATGACAGCTGTTTGACCGTCTGGTAGTGTAAAATCATCAACTGATACACTTAAGCTACTGTCACATGTTATCAATATCATATCGCCATCTATGTCTTTATATTTGAGGCTAAAGCTACCTAGCTTGAGTTGAAACCTTGTAGCAATCTGCTCTTCCAACTTCATAAATCCATCTGAAAGTTTGAATAAAAACCTTACAATATCCTTTTTGTATGTTGCTTTGATAGTTAATATTGTTTCGGGCTGCGCAAGTTCGTCAGGCAGATTTGTTGGTACTTGCTGGTGGCGAATCGGTGTGGAACTATGCTTACCATGTTTGCTAAAGGTGGCAGGACTATGAGTTATATTTGTTGTAAAATGTGGTTCATTGGATCCATTAAAAACCGAGTTAAGGGAATCACTTTTATCAGTCTCATATGGCCACCTTGATACACCAAAACTTCCGCAAAGGCGCTTCAACGTAGCTCTGCTAGCTATATATACAATGTACAAAGTAAAAATTGTTAGATATTAGGATCACAGTAATCTGAGAGTCGTGTAAACACTTTCGGATTGAAGTATTTCGATGGTTCTATCGAAATCTTAAATCGGATAAAACTCATATTTAGAAACGAGAATATGTTTTGTAAGTTATAAAACCGAACCAGATGGACAATGCATACATATGACCAACAAACTAACTGTCGGTTATAACTGCTACGGCAGTTATATTAACCACCGAATCATTCATTGGACCCTGCGAGGGGCTGCCGCCCGCCCCTTGGACCCTGCTACCAGGGGTGCTGCCCCCGGACCCCCGAATGATAATCATAATAACGTCATACAAGTGTGCACTCCGAACAACCCCGACTTGTTGAACATTTATCACAATACACATTGGTCACCTAAGTCAATCCATTACACTTAAATCATATCGGTGATGCAAAATCACCAACAAAAATGAGGATTTTAGAAGTGTGTTAAAACTTCAAACCTAACCAGGAGGATGGCCCTAATGAACTCCGTCATCCAAAACAAGTGACTAAATATGATTTTTCTATGTTAATATGACATTTTTATTCAACCATTTTCCATTTCGATTAAATCTAAAGCTTCCCTAGTTTAAAATAGGGTTATGATACACAAAAGTTACTAAAGTTTACAAAAAATTTGTCCTAAGGTAATATAGTTTCATTTTGTTCATCCATGTTCTTGAACTTTGTAACTTTGTTCACTCACGTGAATCGAACTACTAAAAGTGAATGTTCGGGTTATTGAAATTTGAATTTTGTTCACTCGTGTTCTTGAACTTATCAAAAATATACATCCAAGTTACTCGGACTAACACCGAATTTTCAAGTGTATGCTTACCGAAAGTTTAGTAACCTAACTGAACAAAATGAAACTATATTACCTTAGGACAAATTTTTGTAAACTTTAGTAACTTTTGTGTACCATAACCCTTTAAAATATCACAACCCACGTCTACTTATGTATAGGTAAGAAGGTATAAAATTGCCACCTCTAGACACTACCAACAAGCGAATATTGATTATACTCACCACGAAGGATGCCAGCAGCTTCCTCCATTGGCTCTCAAAGTGTCTGATTATTTCCTCCAAAGTAATTAGCCTGCCACTTGTCTTTGGAGCCACTTTAGCTGGAGCTTCCTTCCCCGGCATCCATCTAGTCGATGTCCTTGATACTTTAGCCTTAGTTTTTGCAGGTGCGGTTGGTTTCTTCTTAGCCGGAGCTGCTCCCTTATTGGGCTTGGCGGCTGCAACAGTTTTAGCGGCAGAAGGAAGCTTGAAAGAGCCTTTGACCTTGACAAGCTTGTCACTAGCAACAAGCTTCTTCAGCTGAGTCAACAACTGTTTCTTAAAATTTGCAGGCAGATGGTCCTTATACTTGTCTTGAATAAACTTCCCAATCGCATACTGACTGTACCCGTTACGTTCGTTCAACGTCACTATCGCATCACTTATCATCTGTTGACACATAAAAAACACACAAATTAATCACCTATCTAACAAAAACTTAAAATAATTAGTTGTACGTAGTAATGAAATATTACCTCAAAGTAAGGAGGGTGTTTTGTAAGCGCAAGTGATTTCCTAGCTTTCGAATGCATAACACCGTTGTTACTCATCACTGTAAATATTACCACAAACTAATTATCACAAAAGGACCTGTTGTTTGTCGGAGATGTGAGAGGAAAGATATGAGGAAGTTGCGGGAGTTGGTGATTTTTGGGGTTTTGTTTGATGCTTTATTAAATGAGATGAATGGATATATATATATATATATATACCTGGAAAAGGAGTGAGTAAGGTTTTGGGAAAAAATGACGGGATGGTTTTGGGGCGTTGGATGCTTTTAAAAATGAGATTCAAGAATGAAAATGCGAATCTTCCGATAATAATAAATACGTAAATCATTTTCTTGTCAACCATGTTCTTCTCTTACTAAAACATGCGTATCCTCTTCTTTTTTTTAACTTGTGTAAGGGGTCGTTTCTTTTTCTTCTTAAATTGTCTGGCCACCAACAAAAGTGGACCCAAGTACTCCTTCCGTCCTTAAATAAATGTCTACGTTTTGACTTTCAAAGTCTTACTTATTCAACTTTTACCTTAAATATTTGTGTTTATCTTATATAATACTTGATACAAAATATATGAATGAATTGTGTTTTAAATGTACTTGGTATAATTTTTATCAAGTATTATATAACATAATAAAACTATTTAAGGTCAGTTATCTGAGAGTTTAAAAGTCGAAAGTGACATTTATTTAGAGACGGAGAAGAATATACTAATGTTTTTCTTTGTTGAGGTCCCACTCATTTGTGTTAAATTGTCTATATCCCCAAGGCTAAAAAACCCCACTTCTCCCCAATCAGACACAACAAGAGAAAAGGGACCCACTTGATTTTATATCCACTTATTCCAAAAAAAAAGCGAGCGCAAAGACCAGCAGTGATACACACGGGCAACCTTTTCATATAAAATATAAATAAAAATGATTGTACTTGATAAAATTGACATTTGAAGATATATAGTTCAATATCAAAACATAGGAGCACCCAAATTGTTGTTTACATTTATTATGATTTGTATCATGTTATGAATCTTTTTTGTATCAGTGTTAAAAAATGTGTGCAAGAAAGGCAATTTACATGAATTAATGGTCGCAACCAACTCATATTAACTTGTGAAGTTCACGTTATGTTAGACCTGTTTTCCGGAATACAAATAGGCCCCACTCTAGATAACATTATCGGGTCTAAATGTGGCTAACTAAGGATAAAGGTTATTATGTATAAGTGCAAGAGCTTTAATACGGCATATTGGGACAAGGAGATATGGCGTATTGGATGATAGGAGAAATATAACTGACTTGTTTTAGTGCCAATACGGCATAGTGGTTAAAGTGTATACGGCGTATCGAAGGTGTATACGGCGTATCGAAGATTAATATGGATATGGTGTACCAAGGGAAAGAATACGGAGTATTAAGAGATTTTGAGTGGATACGGCGTATCCATGAAGATGGATACATCGTATCGACCAAAGTGGACTGAAATGACTGTTTTGCCTTTTTGGCTGGTCTTATAAGTGATAGTTCTAGACATTTCCACACAATTATTGTGTGTTCTCTGTGGTGTCGAGCTCAAGAGAAATAAGGACAGAGATAGAGCTTGTGGTGAAGATGTTGTGATGGTAAAGTGCTACAATTCATATGATGTGTTCCTAGCTTGTTTCTCCATAAGGTATGATGAGTAATAAGGTTTAATTGGTAAATTAAGAGTTAGGGTTTATGAACCCTAATTTGGGATAAATGGGTAAATGGTGGTTTTAAGATAATTAATGGGTTATATAAACCCTTGTTGATTTTATTGATTAAATGTGTAAATAGGCTTTGAGGAAGATGGTGATAAGGATGATATGATGATGGTGAATTTATGATTGGTATTTTAGCTCGGATTGCTAAGGTAAGTAACTTGTACTAAAACATGTGTTATATGTGTGTTATCCATATATGTGTTATGGTTGTGATAGTGTTTAGCATATGGATTGAGTAACGGTCGTTGGGCGCTTGGGGTGGGGATGGTTTTGATGAACTTATTCTCTCTTTTGCCCAACCTTGAGGGTGGCCCCTGGAGAGGATGGGCTTGCTCAGGTCCCAGTAGCTCGGAGTGTGTTCTAATGTTAAACAATGTTTGAGGAAAGTTTCGGACGGGCATTTCACTCTGTTGTTAAAGTATTATGTTCTTGAGGTTGCACCTTATAGTACGGATACTTTGACAATGTTGTTGGCTAAGCATCCCATACTTCCTCCCGGTTATACTGTTTCCTTGCTTTCAAGCCTCCACTTGTTGTGGATGTTGATAGTGTTGTTGGGTGTATTCAATCTTTCCCAAAGGACTTCTTGGGCGGACGGATTGAGGGCCCAACACATTTTAGATGCTTTTTGCGGAGAGGGGTCAGCGATCGCTGTTGGGTTACTCAAGGCTATCTCTGTGGTGGTTAATTTATGTTTGGGGGGGAGGTGCCCTAAGGTTTTGGCGGAGTTTGTTGCATCTGCGCCCCTCACACCATTGCTCAAACCGGACAATGGGATTAGGCCTATTGTCGTGGGCACGATTTGGAGGAGGCTGGTATCCAAGGTGGCTATGAGGGGTGTCAAGAAGGAGATGTCCAATTACCTTGGTGATTTTCAGTTTGGAGTGGGAGTCCCTAGTGGGGCAGAGGCCGTGCTCCATAGCGCGAACAGATTCTTACATGAGTTTCATTCAGATGGGTCGTTGGTTATGCTTACTGTTGATTTCTCAAATGCCTTCAACTTGGTGGATCGGACAACCCTTTTAAATGAGGTTCGAACTCGATGCCCGTCTATTTCCCTATGGGTAGATTTTTTATATGGTCAGTCGGCGAGGTTATATGCTGGTGACGACCATATTTGGTCCACCAGCTGAGTTCAGCAGGGACCCTTTAGGGCCTCTTCTTTTGCCTTAGTTTTGCACCCACTTGCCCACGGATTAGGGATTGTTGCGGACTTCTTTTCATGCTTGGTATTTGGATGATGGTACGATTATCGGTGACACTAAAGAGGTAGCTAAAGCCTTAGATATTATCATGGTGAGGGCCCCACCGGGCCTTGAACTCAACATTAAGAAAACAAGTTTTTTGCCCTCATGCAATGGGGTGAAGATGCAGACGGTTTGTTTCCCACCGGATTGGGAGGCCGACATTGGGTGTGAAACTCCTTGAGGCGTTAGCCGGGATGCGTGGTTTATTAGCGGTTTGGGCATGAAAAGGGCATCTCGTCTTGTGGAACTAATGAGTTGTCTCACAAGTCTGCGCGACCCTCAATCGAGCTCCTTTTGCTTCGCTCATGTATGGGCGTCGCAAAGTCGATGTTCGGTCTCGAGCGTGCCAACCTATGTATATAGGGAAGTTGTTTGTTTTGACAATGGCCTTGGAAGGCAATAGAGGCCATTGTGGTTTGTGGGGCCTTTTTTGGGGATTTTCAATGGAGGCTTGCATCCCTTCCGACTTGGTTTGGTGGGTTGGGTTTATGTTCGGTGAGGATGTATCTACTTATGCTTTTGTGGCCTCGAGGGCAATCTTGGAGTTCGGGATCACATTCTTCGGGGATGTGGTATTGATGGGGTTGACTCGATTATGGGCATGCAATGGATCGCTTAGCATGTCCCTTCCCCGATTTCGATCTTAGCGGTTTCTCAACAAGGACACCGCCCACCTAAAGCCCAAATGTTTTGGCGTGTGCCACTTTTAGTGGAATCGTCCGGAGTTTGGGAGAAGTTCGATTTATCCCCCGGCAAAGCGGTTTTAAATGTCTCCGAGCTCCTCATGCTCAAGATTTCTTGACTGTTATCCCCATTGAAGGGCTAGGCCAACATATGTCGGCCACAGTACCGGACTATCCTTAAGTACCGCTAATGATCCCTCTGTTTCCGTGATGAGCCTTGCCCGGTCTGCCGCAAGGTTTGTTTAGATTCCTTTGGCGAGCATGCGGTCCATTGCAAGGAGTTACCGGGTTTCAAATCTGAGCACGATTTGGTTAGGGATGTTCGTATGATGTTCTTAAGCGAGCGAATTTCTTCTAAAAAGAGGCCCGTGAACTTTCTCGACGGATCCGCTTGAAGGAGGTCTACTTTTCGCCACCGATATACTTGTGTTTGGATGGGCCGGGGAAACATGCTTGTGTGGATCTTACCGAGTGTCCCTCTTGTTGGGCTAAGGGACAATGGGTTTGTTCGGGACAAGCGTTGAAAGCGGAATCGAGCAAAGTTGCTAAACACGAGAAAGCTTGTTTAGAGAATCAACACGTATTTACCCTTTTGCTTTTGATACATTTGGGTTCCTAGCCCACAATGTGGAGTTTTGACTAGGGTTCAACGGGTTGTGCAAAGTAATTTTATGACCCCTAAGTCACAAAATTTCATTTTTAGTAGAATTGGTTTTTTTATTCAAAAGGGGGTTGCGGCTCAACTTGTTGCCCATTTGCATGCCATCTATGTCACTGGTCACAATCTCTTATGGCACTTTTATGCTCTATCCTTTATAACCTCATATGACTCTGTCCTTCCTGTTATGAACCCAACTATCGTACTCTTTTATGTAACCGCGTTGTATTCCGAATATTCCGCTTAATGAATCCCTTATCTTTTATTTACTTATTGCCTCATGTTACTAAATCTTTCTTGAACGACTAGCCTCTTCCCACGTCATATTTTAAGAGCTTATACTCACATCTCGTCACCGTATCGACCTCGACGATTATCGCATCATAAACCACGAGGACGTGGTTTCTTTTAAGGGGTAGGTACTATAACAACTCGTAAATTTCCCTATCGATTTTTCGCGACTATTTTTTTTTCTTCTTTTCTTTCTTTTTTTTACTATAATCACGACCAGTTACGGCTAAAATATAAAAACGAACTATCAATACCAACGACATTATTTTTATAACAGTTTTTCGAAGACGCTTCCAAAAATATAATTTTTATATTTTTCGGACACCGGAGAATACGTTCTGCGAGACCCGACAACATACGCAGATACAAGTTATACTGATTAATAACTAAATAAAACAAATAAAATTATCCTTATCCCTTATCTACCCATGCCTCCCATTCATACCGGATATTGGTTTTCACATACACATCATAACACAATCAAACATAGGCGTATAGAAGATGAGTTTTAGAGAGAAAGTTAGAGGTTTAGGGAACTTTAGTGAGAGAAAGAAAATCTTATTATGAGCTCCAACTCTACCTTGGAAGGTAGAGAGTATTTATAGTCTTACAATAAAACGCCACTCAGCGGGTGTGGATCGGGCATACGATGGGTAAAGACCGTCCGTCCTCCACGGTGTTACTTAACTAAATACTACTTGACATAAAGGAACTACGACTACGAGCTTTCTAACGATTACATATACTTGAGGTGACCGACTCTTTAATACACGGAATTTCTAATTCCTAACAATCTCCCCAAGGAGGTCACCTCAATCATGTACTAAAATTACATTGAATACAAATAGATATTACATTAACAATTGTTCTTGCATTCTTGATGTAGTCCTTTGCTCCTAAGCTCGTAGTCATTAATTCTTCACATTGCATGTTTGGTTACTCCAAGTGGAGGTCTTTTCTTGATCCACGTGATAATAAATTTGAGCCGACTTTTGAGATCATCACTATCAAAAATCTACGAGACATCCTTTGTGGTGTTGGTATTATGTGATGTTGTGACTTTAGGACCGACATGCTCACATTACGGATCATGATATCTTCTCATCGAGTAGCGGAAGCTTTAGTTGATTCATGATATTGGCGGCGTAGCGAAGCATGGAGTGAAAATATCGAGTCATTGATGCACTAATCATGATTTCTTTTGAGATGAATGTGTTAAGTGAGCATGCGGCTATGGATTGACCGCTTCATTACGATCGGTACAAGCGTCGGGTGTACCGCATACAACGATTAGCAATAAATCGCACGAAAGTGTCTTTGATCACTTCGTTGAATTGAGGTACACGACCCACGGTTCCCGTTGATCGATACATGTCTTGCTGTGATCGGTATAATTCAAGAATTTCCTTGACGGGGTTTCGCAATGCTCTAGTCGTTCTCAAACCGGAACATCTCAAAGAAGACAACACGAGTGAGTGAACCAATAATTTTAAGTCCACCGATTGATGAAAAGAGATTTGAAAAACAATCGTGTATTGCTCAATAGAAATTGTTTTTGCAATACAACGAAGGTTTTATTGAAAATCAATTATCAATCATAAAACACCTTTGGTTTGAAAAATGAGTACACGGTCGATGTGCTAAAGAAAAGAGTTGTTAAGCACAAAGACCGGTTTTCAAAGGTATCCGTCAATCCATAACTGAACCGAGATTGATTCAAGACTTGAATCGCCCATTGTTTCATTCGGTTGTCACATGGTTGATCTAATGAATAGATCTCACATGCCACCTACCGAGAGCTTGTTTGATGTTGGCTCGAAAGGTTTTCCATCTTCATTGTGAATATGTATGCATATCACTCGGATGTTCGGCAATACCACAAGGATAATGCGTGGGACTCAAGATATAATCTCTCTTCCACATTGTGTGAAGCGAGAGTCTTCATTGAAAGTGTCCTAATGAGATTTATTGATGATCTCGTGGCTCTAGACTCAATTTGTGCATATTTGGATCTGTCTTTGGAGACTAGGGAGAGGTCTCCTTCTTCAATATCAACAATCTCTAAGAGAAAGTCAATAGATAATGTCGGTTCCCGTGAGAATGAAACAAGTCCTTTTAAGAGGTACTTGAGTGGTTTGGAAAGTTGAAGTGCGGTGCGTCCTTTGGGTCCATGACGTCTTGTCTTCAATACCGATGTTACCATCGATAGCATATGAATTGAACCCGGTTTACGCCCTAAGGTTGAATAAATGGAGGCTATTTGTTTTCACCCTTTTCTCATTCAATTCTTTTAATTCTTCAACCCCTTCGATGCTTACGAGACTTCATAGCAAGAACCTTGTTGGGTTTGTTCCAATGCTTGCTCTATCTCGGTCCGCACTCTTCCCTATCTCACTTTTCTCCTTTTATCATCATACCTAAGGACTTCTACACTAACTAGTGGATTGTCCTGGGTAGATCCCTCCGGTTACGGCGGATCATGGGAACCAATACCTAACCTTATCATCCTTATATCACCGTACATAAAGTAAAGTTGGTCGGTCTATTTGGTATTGTTCATACGCCATTGGAATCAATTGAAAACCATTTGAAAATCAATCCGGATACTTGTGATATATTATCAAAACATTTTGTACTGAATTGTTTTTGATATTTTTAGAATAAGTGCTCCCCTCAACATGTGCATCAAATGTTTGAAATCTTTTTGCACACGGAGGCAAGAGGAAGAAATTACTTCTTTGATTACCATTTTTCTAAAAGATATCACCATCACTTCCTTGATCAAATCAAGTAGATATAGCATTTCGGGAAGGATGAGGTTTCCATAAATTTGCTCCCCTCAATATGTGCCTCGAGGTTTGAAAGGAGTTTTGCACATACTAGAGGAACTGCACATGAGATAAATGATCACGTTTCAAATCATAGGTTTAAGATAGATGCTCCCCTCAACATGTGAATGGAAAATTTGAAATCGTTTGTCACATGCGGGAAGGATAACATGTACATCCTTATAAAACCATTTACGAATCTTCGGTTTAAGTCCAATTTAAATCACAAATTCTCCCCGATCACAATTATCAAATCATTTGAGATTTGTGATCTCTTATAATTTAAATTGATTTTGAAAGCTTTTAAGGAGAATTGTGACTTGATTATGAAAGCGTTTTAAGCGATAAGGATCGGATTTTAAGACTTTAAACTCCATTGATAAAACATGCATGAATATCTTTTGAAAACAATTGAATGCCAAATAACTTTTTAATTTAATTGAAATCATTCTCCCCTCAATCAATGACATAGGTTGTTGATTGAGAGATTGATATTTTGACAAATAAGTCCGGATGATTATCAAAAATAGAGACGAGTTATTTTTCAAAGCGATTAATTTTCAATGAGATAACGGTTTATAGAATCGAGCATGGAATTTTGAAAGTCATGATAAAGCATGGCTCTGTTCTTTCTTAGAAAAGCGGGTTCTTGCACGAAATGACAATAAACCATATTTTCTCTTTCTCCCAAAAATATTTTTTTTTTTTTTTTTTTAAATTTTTTAAAATTCGAACAACATCTAAAGACCCGTGTCATTCTTTGAATGACAGCACAAAGACCGTAGATATTATCGAACCGAGAAAAACATGATAAAATGACAATTTTTTTTTTTTAGGGTTTTTCGAATTTTTCAAATTTTTATGGATTTTGAAAGTTTTATATTTTTCTATTTGATTTTTGAGGGTTTTATAATTTTGTATTTTGATTTTACGAATAGATATATACAAGAGATAGATGAAGATAGACCTTTACTCCTCGTCTTCCTCCTGAAGACGTTTGAGTGTTTCTGGTTGAAGGCTTTTCAAGCCAAGACGTGGAAGAATGAACTCAAACGTTCTCTTGGAAGAGCTTTGGTGAAGATGTCGCTAACCGATATTCGGACCTCACAAAATAGAGTTCCACCACACCTTTTCCACTTGTTCCCGATGAAATGATGTCGAATGTCGATATGCTTTGCTCTTGAGTGTTGAACATTGTTACATGAGAGCAATAGCACTTTATTATCACGATGCAGAGGGATTTTGTTGAATTCAAAGCCATAGTCGGATAATTGAGATCTCATCCATAGGATTTGAGCACAACAGATGACATGGCTATGTATTCGACCTCTGTAGAGGAAATAGAAGTACTCATTTGCTTCTTTGAAGACCACTCACAAGCTTATCACCCAAAACCGAGCACCTCGGATGTACTTGACGAGTATCTTGACACCTGCATGATCGGCATCTGCATAGGTCATTAGTGACATGCCGGTGTCCTTGGTACCAAAGACCCATATTGATGGTTCCTTGGAGATACCGAAAGACCCGTTTAAGCGCTTCAAGGTGCTTTTAGTAGGCTTAGCACGGTATCTAGCACACATGCAAACAATGAACAAGATGTCGGTCTACTAGCGGTGAGGTACATCGGGATCCAATCATACTACGATATTTCGTTTGGTCAATCATGATCCACGAGTGGTCCTCATCTAGTTTGGTTCGATCAATCATGGGGGTGTCAACGGGTCACTTGAATCAAATCCAAATTTCTTTAAGATCTCTGTGCATATTTAGATTGATTTATGAAAATGCCTCCGGGACTTTGTGAAATTTGTAATCCCAAGAAAAATGACATTTGTCCCATCATTGACATTTGAAATTTTGAACTCATTTCATTTGAAAACGATCACATTCCATTGGGTGCATCCGAGGCAAAATAATATCATCAACATAAATTTGAACATGAATTAAATGTTTGCACGACTTCACGGTGAACAATGTAGGATCAAGCGCTCCTTTGCTAAATCCGGTAGATAGAAGAAACTTTGACGATGTATCATACCATGCCCTTGGAGCTTGCTTTAAACCGTAAAGAGCCTTCTTCAAACGATAAGCGTGAGTAGGATGCTCTTGATTTACAAATCCTTCAGGTTGGTTGGCGTGAGCGACTTCTTTAAGATCTCCGTTCGAAATGCCGTCTTCACATCCATCGATAGACTACCATGTTCTTACTAGCGGCATTAGCGAAAGATTACGATTGCCTCGATTCGAGCAAGCGGAGCAAAAGATTCTTCAAAGTCAATACCCTCCTCTTGGCGGTATCCTTTAGCAACTAATCGAGCCTTGTTCTTCAACACATCACCATGCTCATCAAGTTTCACTTTGAAGATCCATTTAAGAGCAATAATCATAGCACGATCTGGAGCGGTACTAACTCCCATACATCAAGTCGATCAAACTCATGAATTTCATCTTGCATGGCATTGAACCGACTATCTTCATTCATGGCGGTTTTAACATCTTTTGGTTCGATCTTAGATAGTACGGAGTTGAAGAAGCACCATAAGGCATCGGTAGCAAGTTGTTTTCGTGTTGATACAGACGAGAGGATTTCCAATGATGTTGTCTAGTGGATGATCGTGAGTCCATTTTCTAAGGTGTTCATGTGGCGGTTGTTGAGGGACCGAGGTAGCAGTCGATGTCTCTGAAGAAGATGGTTCGATGATGATTCGAGGAGCAAATATGTTTTCAAATGGAGCATCTTCGGGAGTAGCAAAGGGATTAACTTCATCATTGATGCGAAAACAGTTCCATGATGTACATTTGAAGAATGATGATTTGTTGATGAGACGGAAGGATCGTGAGAGGCACTTCTTGACTTAAAGATATTGAGGCGAGGATTGACTTCATTCACGGGAATATGAGCGACCTCTGTTGTGGGATCGACACCTCATTAGTACTTGGATCATAAAGTTCATCAAACATAGGATCAAACAATTTCTTTAAATCATCTTGGATGGAGGTACATATGGAGTTTCTTGAGAGGAGTTTGGAACAAGGGATGAACCAATGGGACTGTTTTGAAGTGCGGGTCTGAATCGGGTGTCCAGAGCCATTTGACCGTCGACTCATCAAACGTAACGTGAATTGTTTCCATGATATTTCGGGTTCTTTTGTTGTAGATTCGGTATCCCTTTTGTTTGGTGCATATCCTACAAATACTCCAATGTCGACTTTAGCCCTAAGTTTGCCTAAGTCTTGACCTCATTAGTTGGATAACACAATGCACCAAACACACGAAGGAAAGAGATTAGGTTTTCATTGTGGACAAGTTCATATGGAGTTTTCCATGAGCAGTGTGAATCGAGGAACGATTTTGTGTGTAGCATGCGGTGGCAATTGCTTGACCCGGAGAAACATTGGAACCTTTGAGTAAATCGGCATTGTTCTAGCGGCTTCAACAAGAGTTCGATTTCGTCTTTCAACTACACCGTTCGTTGAGGAGTTCGTGGAACACTTCTTTGATGGTGATTCCAACGCTTTCATAGAATTCACTAAGTTGTTTGTTGACAAACTCGGTTCCATTGTGCATTACGATAATTACGGCGGTTTTGTTAAGTCGAACTGCGCACTGTTTGATGAGTTTGATGATGATATCGGAGTTTCATCCTTTGTCCTTAAGAACTTGACCCGGTGAATCTAGAGTAATCATCAACCACAACTAACACATATTTCTTCCCAAAGATATTTTGCACCTCATTGGTCCACATAAATCCATATGAATCATATGAAGAACTTACGTGACAAAGTTAGTAGGTTTGGGTTTATGGGCATACTTCTTGCTTTTTCCCAATTGACATGATGAACAAAGATGATCCTTTTCGTACTTGAGTCTAGGTAAACCTACAACTAAGTCCTTTCGGTGAGATCATTGATGGTGCGAAGTTCGGTGATTGAGACGACGATGCCATAACCATGACTTTGTTTTAGAAGCCTTTGACGACAAGCAAATTGGAGAAGACTTCATCATATCTTCGATGGAGATGGTGTATAGATTTGAACCACGTGAACCTCTTAAAAGTTCCTTACCATCAAGTTCTCTAACGAAGCGGTATGTTTTAGAAGGCTACTTCTAGATCCGAATCGCGAATTGACCAACAGAGAACAAGTTGTGACCAAGACCTTCTACATAGTAAACTCGGAGATAACACTTTTGCCAACAACATAGTCTCCATAACCCATAATAGCACCGAAATGATCATTCCGAATCTAACGGTCCGATGAATTTGCTCACGAAGTTCATGAGCCATGACCGGTCGCCATCATATGCTTGGAGCAACTGAGTCCGGTACCACGAGCGATTTGAGCGATCTGCGGTTGAACACGAGACAAGAGTGGATAAGCGGATAATTGGGATCCCCATGCAAGAATGGGTTCCATTTGGTTAGTAACAATGGTTGGAACACCCACATCGAAAAAGAAACATTCATATCGAAAATTAAGGCCTTTGGAATCATTGTGAATTGATGCGGTACTAGTGTACAGATTAGCCACATTCACGGTGTGCTCACTTCTTAAGGAATAGTTCTACCGGTGGGCATCCATTTTCTAGTGGGCATTGTCGATTATTCTTATGACCAACGGTATCCAATAATAGCCTATCTTACTAAATGTTCTTCCTGTGGGTTTCCTTTGTTTTCTAACTTTCTTTCGTTTTGCCTTTTTGCCTTTTTAGCATTAACATGACGTAAATCGGACAATTAACATCATTAGGCAAAACATTAACACCACATTCATGATTAGAAAGCAAATTCAAGCGGACATCGGTACAAGGTTTGCAAATAGTATCGAATTGAATTAATTACGATGCGCCTATGGCTAATACTAGAATCAACACGATTCGTTTTATTCGATTCAAGCTTAAAGTTCCTAGATTGTTCTTCTACTCTTTCCGGTGCACATTCTTAGCTTGCGAGGTCCTATCATTCCTTGTATTGTCTTGAGACTTTGACTGCTCCCTTTAATGTCACCGATTACTCTGTAGGGAATGGGAACATTAGTGGGTTTTACAACTCTTTGCATCACTGTTTAGATGTCTTTGGGATCCGAACTACATGCGAGCACACTAAGGTTCACTTTCTTAAAACTAGAAGTGTTGGGATTTGTACTCCTAGAAGGCACACTTGAGTTCTCTTTCATAGCATTGATGGATCTGAAATCGAACTACTTAAAGGCACACTAAGGTTCACATTCAAGACATTGGGCATCGAATGAATATCATACTTGGCAATAGGCATCGAACATGGAATCAAAGGATTAACTCTCTCACCTAAGGACTTTGGGCATATTGTGATCAAGCATTCTAGGATTTCTTGAGATCGTTTGGCATATAGGCATGCATGTCCAATTGCATTATCATGAGGTTTCTCTAACTTATCCTCTTCAACAATCTCACGCAGACATTCTAGGCAATCCTTAAGGGATGAGAAGTATGTTTGAACAACAAGTTTGTTGTTCCTGAGATGAGGAGGGACATATTTCACAGACAAAGCATATTTATTACAAGAGTGAACCTTTGATACACCATTCTCCCCATTGGTCATTGGCATTTTCCCTTTTACGACTCTTGATTCTCAATTTCCTTTTGCAATGAAGCTATTTGTTCGTTATTTTTATTCTGAGTGACCTTTATTGATTCAAATAACTCATTGAAATGACGTTTAACCTTTTCATTTTCTTCTAGAAAACTTTCGTTTTCCTTTTGTAATGCATTTACTAGGTTTTGAAGATGAAACGTTTGAGAATTCGAGAATCTAAAGGAGGAGGCATTTGGGAGCTGTCATATTGTTCGTTTGACCCTTTAATTGAGAGATTTGGGCTTTCAACTTTACGATCGTGTTGCACCGAGCTTGAATCATTCATCACGTTTGTTAATTTGAAAACCGCATCAAACTCGGAGCATCGAGGATGTCTTGATATTTGAAGTTTTGACATTTTCTTTAAGATGTTGATATTTTAGTTGTAAATTAAAATGCTCAACTTCTAGTTTAGAAAAATGTTTAACCAAATTGTCGTGATCATCCGGTTCAATTTTCTCGTTTAGTTCAAAATTAGTTTTTCAAGCTCAATGACACGATCATGGGAGACTTTCGAGGCAACCGATAATTCATGAAATTTGGAAGCATTAATGGAACAATTTGTAGCGATGAAAACACATCTTGAGCAATACATTCGAAATCGGGTTCTCATTTAGTGTATGCAAGTTCTTCCTCTCAATCTCATTATATTTTAGTGCTCGCTCATAGTCACTAACTTCAACTATCATTGCATCAAATTCCTTTTCCATTCCCTTAATATCGGTTTCTATCCCTTTTAAGACTCTCAAAGTGATCTTTTAGAAGTTTAAAGAAAGGCATGACCTCGATTAAATAACATTCTTTCATTTGCTCAAAACCCTTTCTCCTTCCGTTATACCGATGGGTGTGATCCTTTTCTTGCAAGTTTTCTCAAAATCAACAAATAGTTGAAATATAACATATTGGCTAATTAAGGTCTTGCTTTTAGTGGCAATTGTTCTAGGAACAAGATGCATTGGTGTATTAGGAGGATACACAGTCGCTCTAGGCATTTTCCAAAGGGAGGTTTGTTTCAACAATATTTTCGACTTTACGCTTATCTAAATCCATTTTCGAGAAAACTTGTTCGGAGTCAACAATGTCCGAGGCTTAAACATGTTCAAGGAAATCCAGTTTTCCTTCTTGTAATCATGGGGTGTGATCTTTATTTTCTTCTCTACAATTAGGATCATCTAATTTCTTGTTCATCTTTTCCTAGTGACTTCATCGATTTCTTATCTTCCTCGGTGCACTCAACGCAACTAGGTTTCTGTCTAGGTTTAAGGATTTCATTGCCATCATAAAGAACCTTATGAGCATTTCTAGCCCTTTTAATGACCTCTGGATTTGGTTCCTTAACAAGGGAATGCTATGCTTATCGCTTAAGACCCTATGCTTAGTGATCATGTGAAGCGATCGAATGGTGTTCCTTGTATGTACAACTTGTTTTCAAGTTTGTTTTCAAAGTTTTGATTAGAAAAATCTTTCAAGAGTTTTGATTCCTTTGCATTAAATTCTTGCTTAAGCATTTTCACATTTTCTTGAAGTTCTTGTTTTGCTTAGCGGTTTAGAAAGCTTTTCTTGCAAGGAATTTAACTCTTGTTTTAATACTTCTTCTCGAAAATTACTTTTCTAATGATTGTACGCACTTGGTCATCCATTTCCGCTCACGGTGGTCAACTCAAATTTTGCACGTTGTTCATAAATAGCAACACGTTCTTTATAGGCATTTAGTTCGAAATTACGGACTCATCGAGGCATAGGCGGTGTATTCATCAAAAATATAGTCATTGTTGATCGCGGAGATGCATCACTTGGTACAACTTCACTTTCACTTTGTTTCACATATTGATCATATGGGACAACATTGATATTACCCATATTTTCAATATTTGATTCAATAGTTTCGATTGATAGTACTTTGTCATGCATCTTTGCACATCAACATCATCGTATAGTTTTAGTACCTCGAGATGAGTTTGTCTTTGGATGGGCCAGCTTGTGGTGAAGAGGAGACCTTGGGAGAAACCATTGGAGAAATGCTAGCCATAAAGATTGTGTGTGCGATGGGTCCATCATCCACATCAGTCGTATGCATCACAATCGGCGACTTGAAAGGCATTCGATGATTGTGACCTATCTCCGAATAAATTGCTCATCAACATCGCATCATAGGTCTTGGCATTGCCTCGACTAGAAACAACAATTCCTCTTCATCCAAAGCGGCACCATTATCCCGAGCTTGTACAAGCGACATCTTATCTCGAAGTAATCGGCGATACATGGGCGCTTTGGAGATGTGCGGTTCCTTGCAATGTGTCCTCACCACCACGGTTATAACATTTGATCGGCTTAGCTTGACCTTGATTACCATTCCTTCCTCGATTCGATTACCAACATAACCTCTACCACTCCACCTCTTCCATGATCATCTTGTCTTTCTGAATCGGTTGCACCACGATCCTCCCATCTTTAACAAGTAGCTTGATTGTGTGGGTTAGATCTTTGTTCGAGGTTGTTATTGGTTTGTGGGAGAGAATTCATGTTTTGACTAATCGGAAGAGCTAGTTGATTAATGAAGTTACCACGTGTGCATCGACATCGACTTGTTTGAACATAGGATCGGGAATTAGTTTGTGATTACCATTTCCCATGGGTATGACTTGTGAGGCTTTGGTTGTGATTCCGATGTTTGAGTAGAAGGCGGTTGAGTCATTAGGCGAGCTTGTCTCTCCACGGTTGGTTTTGAGCGATTAAGAACCATTTTTCAAACATAGCATGTCTCTCATTACGAAGGAGGAAGGCATAGAGTTGCTCATAGTTTGTATTCTTCAATCCTTTAGTGAGCTTCACGAGGTGACAAACTTGTGCCATTCGGGATTCATGTTGTTCACAAATTTTGAGTTCAATTGAATGTTAGGCATAGTCATTCGATGTTCCTCATGTCATTCACCAACTTATGAAATCTCACATAGTACTCATAGACACTCTCATCGGTTTCATCTTGAAGTGTTCAAATTCGTCATAGAGTTGTGATTCTCTGTCTTCCATAGTTAATTACGAACACGAGAAGCATCTTGACATTATCCCATCGCCTTTGCTTGGTGTTGTGATTGATCGACTTGTAGATGTCTTTAGGAAGACCTTGAAGAACAATGTTAGAAGCCACGATATCGACATCGAATCTCTTTTCTCCTTATCATCAAGCTCATCATACATCTTTGGTCCATCCATTCCGTAAATCGAGTTCCATCTTGATGATATCAAGTACATCTCTAGTCGTCTCAACTCGATCGGTCCTTCATCAATGGATTTGAGAATGTTGACACCATTTTCCTTTCCAAGGCGATACAATCGATTCGTTGAGCCCAAGAATCGTAGTCGATTATGTCAAGCATGGGTGGGCGAGTATCGAACCGGCGACTTGAACATCCTCGCAGCATGGATATGATAGTAGGAATGTTGGTAGACATGTTAACAGATTATACGGGATTTTATAGCTCTATGATTAAACCGGAAATAGATTCTTTCACGGATTTTACTAAATCAAGAGAAAACCGTAAACAATCACCCAAGTCGCTAGAAGATAATGCACCAAGTCGCTAACACCTAATTAGCTACACCACCAAGTTGCTAAAGTCCCAAGTCTCTAGACAAATGCAAGTCGCTAAGTAGTAACTCGCTAAGCCTCAAGTCGCTAGCAAAATTTTGGCGACAATTCGCTACTCAAGTCGCTAAAGATTCAAGTCGCTAAAGAGCAACTCGCTCTGGACCAAGTCGCTACCACCAAGTCGCTACCGTGGTGGAGAGTCCACTACTTGTCTTGTTAATCGCTAGGTCTAAGTCGCTAGCTCCAAAGCGTAACTCGCTACAAAATTGTGAAGCAAGTCGCTACGAAGAAAGAGATCCGTATATCAAGTCGCTAGCAAGAAAAACCACATAAACATCACTTTTCAATCCAAAACAACCCAACCAAGATGATTCAAGCTTACCAAATGAAAACCTAAACACTTGTGATGATTCTAAACATAAAAGTACTAACAAAATCCAAGCTTTAACACAAGAAATCAACCAAATGATGCACAAACCACTAAACTTTTTCAAACACAAAAACCACTAGAAATCCAAAGATGTGCACGATATGATCTAACCATGGCTCTTGATACCAATTGTCGGATATTGGTTTTCACATACACATCATAACACAATCAAACATAGGCGTATAGAAGATGAGTTTTAGAGAGAGAAAGTTAGAGGTTTAGGGAACTTTAGTGAGAGAAAGAAAATCTTATTATGAGCTCCAACTCTACCTTGGAAGGTAGAGAGTATTTATAGTCTTACAATAAAACGCCACTCAACGGGCTGTGGATCGGGCATACGGTGGGTAAAGACCCGTCCGTCCTCCACGGTGTTAACTAAATAACTAAATACTACTTATACTTGACATAAAGGAACTACGACTACAATTGAGCTTTCTAACGATTACATATACTTGAGGTGACCTACTCTTTAATACAACAAGAATTTCTAATTCCTAACAGGATCCTCTCTTATTGGCTTAATAATAGTTTTCAACTTATATTAGAGCTTATTCCGCGTTTTGGTTTACTCTCTAGCTCACCCGGCTATATACTACTTGTTTCGTTTATGTGTCCTTGTGTTTTTGCGATCGAGAAAAGAAAACATACCAGAAGGTATGTTTTGGTCGCTATTATTTTCCAGTGTTTCTAAGAAAGTGGCAAATAGATATTTAACATGCTAAACAATATCATTTCGTTTATCTCAAAATATGTACATTTTTCTAATGTGCTATTCACTTGTTCAACAGTACTTAGTCAACTATACTTAGGAAAGTTGAAACAATAATCATAATTCCTTAATCTTGTTTTGAACTAGTTAATATTAGTACACTCCTACCCCACAGCCCACCCCATATATATAAGGGAGTCCATTTGGTTTGTATGGAAACTGGGCCGAAGCCCACAACAAAACTGAAGTCCGTTTGGCTGATTCGATGTCTCGAGCCATTCCCGTTTTGTCATGTGTCGACACGTCCTTATTTCGTTGCGACTCATCCTACCCAACGCCATATCCCGACATGCATTAAACTCACGACATACAATATTTTGGTTCACACTAATACTTGAAACGAGATAATATTTGAAAGACAAAGTTATCAAAACAATGGTTTTTATATATAAATGGACTTGTAAACTATTCGTAACATAGACATGTGAAACATACATTTTTCGACTATTAGAAAACCGGATTATAAACCCTATTTGTAAACTTTTGCCATTTAGATAAGCTTACACTCGAGATAGACAACTTTTCCTATAAATATATTTTACAAACGAGAGACACTTCTCGCAAACTTCTATTTTCAAATATAAACATATATACACATAAAGTACATACTTTTCGAAACATATTGAATATATTTGAAAGCTATATTGTATTCTTAATAATACATGCTACACATAAATTAAACTAGAACTTAATTTCCTTCGATAAATACAATTACACTAAATATATATGTTTTTCGTCCATACCGACAACGTTTCATTATATATGTACTAACTACTTCGTACATTATCTTTTAGTCATCATTAACCGAATCACCTTCATCTTCGATATCCTTTCCAAAGCCATATTTCCATAAGCCGGGATACACACAAACTTTTGAAAAAGCTATTTTCAAACTTAAACGCTGTCACACAACACAACAACGACAACAACAACACCACATATAAATTAAATAGAGAAGATAGACTTTAATTAGCTTGGAATATGAAACTGAGATTTGACGCACTAATTTAGGTTGCGTGTTGGAGCTACTTGTTACTTGATCTCTTGGTACCTTATTCACCGAACTGCTAAGGTGAGTTTATAGCCCCACTTTTACTTTTATTACTTGCTTTATAAAACTATGGGGTGAGAAACATGCAAAACTCTTTTCGGACTGAAACTGAAAACACTATTACGTGAAACAACCTTGAATCCCAACTATGCTACCGTTAGTTCCCTTTGGGAGGCGCGATTGTTATGAATAGATCTATTGGGATGACACCCCGCTCGAGTTTGACCGGATAAATGAACGTCGAACGATATCATATCGTATTGATTGAGTGTCTCGGAAATACACTTGCCGGGCTTTTATTTATCATGCTTCTAGATGCATGCACACTGTCGTAGTTTCGGTCGCATGAACTTGGTACTAGCGTAATAGCCTTTTTGCATATAGTGTCATTCACGGAGATGCTATATGTGCAACTGTGGTCCAAACTTGAAAACTTGATTACTTAAACCTATGAACTCACCAACCTTTGTGTTGACATTTTAGCATGTTTTTCTCAGGTTTACTTATTGGCGTGGGCAATGGCAAAGGCATTCGTTGAAGACTGGCATCCGAAGTGTTTCCAAATATTTTAATACAACTTTTAATGGGACAACATATATTTTATGGGCTTTACTTCGCACTTTGAAACAATGATGTAAAACTATTTCATGAATTAATCTATGTTTTGAAAATGGAATAGAATTTCCATTCTTTATTACCTTGTGTTGCAGATATTGATTTAGTAGCACCCATGACCCGAACGCTCATTGTGAAATTTTGGGGTGTTACTGATTGGTATTCGAGCCAAGGTTATAGAGAATTAGGTATTTTCAAAACCTAAACTATAACCAAATTTTCTTAAAACACTTCAACGCCGCCACACCGCCGATGTCCGCCATGCCTTGCCTCATGTTACACGATGTAGTCGTGCTATGTGTTATTGCTATATTTTAGGTTCGTATAAGCTCTCATTTGAATTAAATTAATTATTCCTCAAAGTCATTAAGTTTCTTAATTAACTCACATTTAAACTTTAAAATTTTTTCTTGTTTGATTGGGTCGCAAGTTTAAATGAGAATAATGTTGATGTAACAAACCGAATGAAATTAAGGAATAATTAACTTAAAGAGAGTGTAGAGTAGACTACGAATGCTTATACTTGTTACATCTCTATGTTAAACTGCTTAACATGCCCACTATTACAATATCACACTATGCTATGCTCCCATAACTGCTTCTACATTATCTCTGTGTGTAACGTACAACTTGTCACTGTATCGACCTCTACGTTATTTCTGTGTGTAACGTACAACTCGTCACTGCGTCTATGTTATTATGTAACATACAACTACTTGATCCTCGCAATTGTAGTTAAACCACCTATGTCACTGGTCACAATCTCGTATGGCACTCTTATGCTCTATCCTTTATAACCTCATACGACTCTGTCCTTCCTGTTATGAACCCAACTATCGTACTCTTTTATGTAACCGCGTTGTATTCCGAATATTCCGCTTAATGAATCCCTTATCTTTTATTTACTTATTGCCTCATGTTACTAAATCTTTCTTGAACGACTAGCCTCTTCCCACGTCATATTTTAAGAGCTTATACTTACATCTCGTCACCATATCGACCTCGACGATTATCGCATCATAAACCACGAGGACGTGGTTTCTTTTAAGGGGTAGGTACTATAACAAATCGTAAATTTCCCTATCGATTTTTCGCGACTATTTTTTTTTTCTTCTTTTCTTTCTTTTTTTACTATAATCACGACCAGTTACGGCTAAAATATAAAAACGAACTATCAATACCAACGACATTATTTTTATAACAGTTTTTCGAAGACGCTTCCAAAAATATAATTTTTATATTTTTCGGACACCCGGAGAATACGTTTACGCGGAGACCCGACAACATACGCAGTACAAGTTATACAGTATTAATAACTAAATAAAACAAATAAAAGTATCCTTATCCCCTTATCTACCCATGCCCTCCCATTCATACCTGCTTCTTTTCTTTCTCTGTCTTCCCCAGAAAACGCTCCCACAACTGCCAACCTTTCCTCCATTTTCGTCTCTCCCTCTACCTCCTCTGCATACGCTGCTAGCTTCCCCCAAAAAGAGTAAAACCTCCAAACTTCTTTCCCCCACTTCAGAAGTACCCCAACCATATTTAAATCACCCTCTTGGCTTTACCCATGGAAGAGACGACAAAACTAAGGTCCCCTTTGTCTCCTTTGGACCACGACATGAAGATAACAACAAGAAAGCCACGTGAAGGCCTGTGCTTGGTGGGGAAGATTACTCAAAGAGGATCCTTATCATCTTGAAGACCAAGAAAGGATTGAGCAAGACTTCCTAGATGTATACCTATAAATAGGTTCGAGTTTTATCACAGCTTCATCACTTCATCTCACCAACAAGTCAAAAATTAGGGTTCATAGAATCAAAGGGGTTTTTAAATTAGGTTAGGGGTTTTGTTATTGGATGCATAAGGAAGGGTTCCCAAGTGGTTAATTGTTCCAATTCATCTCGTGTCCCCCTCAATTGAGCTTTTGCTTTTCGGTGTTCATACCTATTCGACCCACCTTTGGGATTCATTGTAAGAAACACAACCTTGTTATTATTTTACATTTGTTGTAATTATGATAAATTTTAATCCGAATTTATTAGAATTTTCTTGATTTGGGTTAATTAAT
This sequence comes from Chrysanthemum lavandulifolium, assembly GCA_022545495.1. Taxonomy (NCBI): domain Eukaryota; kingdom Viridiplantae; phylum Streptophyta; class Magnoliopsida; order Asterales; family Asteraceae; genus Chrysanthemum; species Chrysanthemum lavandulifolium. The sequence goes on along the minus strand of CM040241.1, from coordinate 88,790,647 downwards.
ATTGAGTTAATATTAATATATATTGTAATTGGGTTAAAATAAGGGGAACAAAAATATACATGTTGCTTGTTGTTGTTGTTTTACTGTCGAAATATATATATAAATATATATTTTAGTTTTGATTCCTGGCTTTCGGCTTATTCTTATCAGCGTGTCATAAAAGCTTAACGGCTTATGTCGTGTTAAGCGGAGAACCTCTCAATAGCTCATGTTCATTTTCAGCTTATATGAAAATCTCTTATTGGCTTAATAATAGTTTTCAACTTATATTAGAGCTTATTCCGCGTTTTTGGTTTACTCTCTAGCTCACCCGGCTATATACTACTTGTTTCCGTTTATGTGTCCTTGTGTTTTTCGCGACTGAGAAAAAGAAAACATACCCGAAGGTATGTTTTGGTAGCTATTATTTTTCCAGTGTTTCTAAGAAAGTGGCAAATAGATATTTAACATGCTAAACAATATCATTTCGTTTATCTCAAAATATGTACATTTTTCTAATGTGCTATTCACTTGTTCAACAGTACTTAGTCAACTATACTTAGGAAAGTTGAAACAATAATCATAATTCCTTAATCTTGTTTTGAACTAGTTAATATTAGTACACTCCTACCCCACAGCCCACCCCATATATATAAGGGAGTCCATTTGGTTTGTATGGAAACTGGGCCGAAGCCCACAACAAAACTGAAGTCCGTTTGGCTGATTCGATGTCTCGAGCCATTCCCGTTTTGTCATGTGTCGACACGTCCTTATTTCGTTGCGACTCATCCTACCCAACGCCATATCCCGACATGCATTAAACTCACGACATACAATATTTTGGTTCACACTAATACTTGAAACGAGATAATATTTGAAAGACAAAGTTATCAAAACAATGGTTTTTATATATAAACGAGCATGTTTGCCCGCGCGTTGCTGCGGGAATGCTATCACACATTTTCTTTATTGTGATGCACAGAGATACAACTTAACCTAAATTGATCCATCAGCATGACACCCGTAAACATGGCTTTCTTTTAAAAAATAAGTTTGTTTGAAGTGCCCTGAATACCTCTTTAATGTTGGCAAAGTAACCTCAGGATCACTTTCAAAGTTACTTAAAACATACCAAAGCTTAATGATTTTTTACTTTTAGAGGAAAATACAGACCATTCCAGTTGTCAAACACAAAGAAACTGATACTAAAAAGATCTTCCTAGATAATGTTTGTACCTTTTTCTGGAACACAAATTAATCATTTCACATTGACACCCCAAGACTTACACATGTATCAGCAACTAATTAAGTACATATTAAAGCACTTATACATGTTCTTGGGCGGTCTCGATACGCAAGGGGAAACAAAAAGTTGCAAAAGCGCAACAACTATAAGTGTAGCAGCACTTGAAGCCTTCATATCTTCAATTAAATTAAATTAAATTAAAACTCTTTTTTGTTTCTTGTCCGGTCCTCTCCGTAGATAAAGTGCTTCAACAAATCGTAAAGAATTGGACTACGCCACTCTATTTCATCTATCTGCTTCTTGTCCTATGCACTCGGATTCAACAATCATCGTAGTCCTATATGTCAATAACGGTTTGAGTCAAATAAGTAACTTTTCTTAGCAGTTTTTTTTAGTGATTAATGATATTCGTACCTTTGCCTCCATGGTTGGTTCCAGTTAGTCCACCCTGAAGGGTCTATAATGTTGTCAATGTCACAATATGAGTACATCACCCTCGAATAATTTCACCATGGTCTCTCCAAGTAGATTGCCCCTTCATTTCCTATTATCGAGCAATTTATTGGTGACAGCTAAGCTGATGCAATGTCATTTTAATATAACACATGACCTTGATTCACACCGAATGATAAAGTCTTTTTGGAAATTACCTTGGTTGTAATTGACAGAGGTTCTTTAGTAGTTACATGAGTCTCAATATTCCCAGACAGAACATATTAGCTTTGTATCCTCATTGTATTCTTTTATATATGTCGGTTCGACGGTAATGATTGGGCGCAAAAGCACTACCATCTCTTTCCTTCTCATCATACCCTCTTTCGCATCATCTTCAAATGCCTTTTACACAAATAAAAGCCCAATTATAGGATGAAAACAATTTAAAAATGTGGTGAACACTTGAGCTATAATATCACTGCATGCTCACTTTATAACACAACCACCCAAGTAGACTTCCCGCTCCTAAACGCTCCCATATTTATAAAGCCCATTCCTAAATGACCCGTTCATGCTTGAAAAAGCTATGCGTAGCTTAACTTAAACATGATAACATGTAAAACTAATTATCAAATTTCCACCTTTTGTTTCCAAAATAGCACGGTGAAATAAAATGTATTCCAATATGGAGTAAAAAAAATTGTTTCAAAATATAATAGTAAAAGCCATGGTAAAGTTCTAAAAAGAAAAAAAGGCATACTCTTTATTTGCAGCAACCTCACAATAGTATCGCAACAGATACTCAAGAGAATTTCTTTCCAATTTCAACACCTTTGAGGCCTGTATGATTTATAATTCACATTCATTATTTAAGCTACATACAAAATGAACAAAGCAAAGTTCAAAATGAGATGTTGAGTGGAGGTGAAAGATAACCTGTCCGGTATCGAACATATTACAAACATATATATCAAAGTCACGTTGCATCCATATAATATCCCGATCGGCTCCATGCATAACCTGATAAAATATTAAGTTATAAAGTGGCTCAAAATTAGCTACAACATGTGCATCAAGCAAAAAGATTACCTTTCTTTTGGTAGGATCTTTAAAACTTCTCTCGGTATGGACCAATTTGGACCCTTAGTTTCGGGGTATCCACTATAAAATCTTACATTCTAGTAGATATTTGCATCAAGCAAGTCGGACCTTGAAATGAGCGATATCGATTGTGTTCCAAATCAACCTAAACAACACCGATTAGGATATTAACCATGAGTACGAACATTTAAATATACTTGTATTGAGGAGCATTTTATTTATATTTTATAGCTATAAATAAGTGTCTTCATATTTGAAGCACTAACCATATTAACATATATAAAATATACATAAAACTTATGGTAAATTCATCGGCATCACGTAATTTGGCAGCTAGCTCCTTTAAAATTTTACATCTTGTGCGTGCTTGAGCAGCGAACTTTCAACCGGAGGTGGTCTTACTGGGCTCTACATCGCTTATAGTTTTATCAATGAAATCCATGACCGAAAGTTTCTCCTACTGATTACATAAGAAGTAAAATTATATTTATGCATGATTAACTTTAAAATCTTATACACTAAACATCTTCCTATCTCACATGATATCAATAAGGCCCAAAATGTTATGAAAATGAGTTCAAGGACAAACAAATTGAACCTTTGCTCTAGTAATGATAAACATAACAAATATGCAATCGGTTTAACGTGTTCTACCATTCTAATGTCTCTTTAAAGTAGAACGAATATGCAACTACATACAATTCTGTGTACACAATTTTAATGGAACTGCGACTTTTCTGCGTCCTAGCGTTCTTTCTTTGATGAAAGCGGTAACATAGAATCAAACTAAAATAAACATGCAATGACATCTTCACTTATTAACACGGCATCAATTAGACCCACTAATTGAAATGCGAACACCAAACAAAGCGTGAAACACTCTTAGCAACGAACAAAAAAGCAAGTACCCACTTTAAAATCAAGTCGGCCAGCGTGGCGTTCTCATAGTGCATACCAATCATGCTTACGTGCACGTAAATACAAAAAAAACAGAAGTTGTCATGTGCCATTTTGAATCTCAAAAAGTACTTGCTTTTAAGCATAACAAAATAATGAATCCCAAAAACCACCTTAACATAGATAAAGACGAATATAGTAAAGGGGTGTTTGTGTGTTTATGAGCTTTTTAGCTTATTAAGATGTGTGAGTAAGTACAAAATGACAGTGAGTCACGGATTCTTGACTTGCTTGTAAACAACTAATCTTATTATAGCCTTGCTGAAGCAAAAAAATTTGTTTGCACCCATCACTAATTACACAACAAAATTAGTATAAAAATTGAATCCTATAATGTTACTATAAGCCAACATCACGTTATTTTGTTGAAATAAGATGTAATTATAGAGCAGTAAGTACACATAAGATATGCTAAATTATGGGATTCGTAATTACGTAGGTATTGATATTATGTAGAACCACTGCATTAGACATACTTTAGTATTATCAATCTAGAAAATATAAAATCAGAGTGATAAAAACCCGGCATCTCTGATCCTAATTTGATACAGAAGCTAATTCAGGAAATATTATACGACATAAATAGAATGTGATACAAAGAATGTTGAAAAAAAGGCTACTCACCTTGCATCATTGTCTGATGTTGCACCATTGTCTGCCGCCGTACCATTGTCTGCCGCCGCACCATTGTATGTCGATGTAACCAAAAGTATTAGTAAGCTTCCTTAACATGATGTATGTCATATCGGTAATCACAATACTATTTTTTTAAATAGTGAAATTACACCTTAAATTTCATTGTAAATAAGCTATCCAAACAGGCTGAATAACATGTTTCGGATGCTAAATGGCTGTTGTAATAGGCTATATAAACATCCCTTAATAATTTTTTTTTTATTAATGGCATCACTTCTTATTAAAATTAAAATGCAGGTCACCTTTGTAAGTGGAAAGTCGAAAATGAGGATCATTTAGACTCTGAAAAATGTCAACGTTGGTTTTCTTAAGATCGAAGTCCATCATTTTCAGCCCTCGATTTAGCACTTATACACCCTGATTTCAGTCACCAAACCCAGTTATTTCAGCCTACAAACCCACACCCATTTAAGCCCCCAAATTTACCCATGCCACCTCAAACCCACCCATTTCATCCACTAAACCCACATGTTTCATTTTATTTGAGCGACCAAACACAACAAATTTCACCCCTTTTCGATTACTCGGACCCACCCATTTCAACCTCCACTTCAGCCCCAAACCTCACTTGGAATCAAACGGATACCCCATATAAAGAGGCTACATGTCTTGAAAGCAATAAACATATACTTCCTTTCAAGCTTTTCCGCTAAAATCAATGTTTATTGAAATATAATTTACCAAATAAGCTAACGAATGTAGCTAAGATTGAAAAGCTATGACTACAAACTAAATTAGCCAATAAGTTTTGAATAACAAAGCGAACGCAACCCATAAACTCGTAAAGGTTATAAGTAAAATAAAAAAAAGGTTGACGAATGATCGAATTACCTTTTATTGTTTGTCAACTAATATTTAATCTATCCTTTGTATTTTAGGAGAAATTTATAACTATTGTTACCCTAGATTTTGATACTAAGAGCCTAACCAAATTGACATGGTCTTGATCGACTCTCGAGAGCAATTATGTTTCTCTTTCAATACAAAATCGATGCACAAATTAGACGAAACAAATAGCATAAAGCGTATAATCTTCTTTGGATATATTTTGACATTAGTATTTTTGAAAGAGGCTAATCAAGCAACTTCATTAGATCCATAAACTTTACTGATTAAAAGTCACAAAGAAATAACCAAATTAACACATAACCCTAAATAATAGAACATAAAAAAAAAAAAAAAAAAAACCTTACAGATTTAAAGCCGCATAAATAAAGAAAATATCGAAGCTTTGAATGAATCTACCCTGTAAAATCGAAAGAAAAACTCTCCCTTTAACATCAACAAATCATATGGTATCCGATCTCAGTTAAAAAACTATGACTCAGAAAAAATCTTAAAAAGTCAAATTATAAAGAAAAAAAAGGGTGGATTGAAGAACATATTCAATTTGCATTATGAAATAACAAATAACAATTTATAAAAAAAGTCAAACAAAAATATTACCTGTATTCAATAGGATCATGAAAATATTTTTTATAGCAATGGATCTGACCCATAATAATCATACAAACTTATTAAAACCTGCAAAAGATATGATTAAGTAATAAGCAAACTAAAGGTTTACTTTGAGATATTCATTTTTAAATAGAAGATATGAAGAAACTGGTGTGCGTGTTTTTAAGTACCTTGTTGTGAAGAAGATTCAGGCAAAAGGACTTTGAGATTTATCTGAGAGGGGAGAAGATTCAAGAAAGGAGAGATGGAAGTATGTTTTTTAGGTCGGTGGTGGGTTTTTTGTATGAGTGATTGGGATGTATGGAAGGCGGTGGAAAGGGGAAGGGCACCGACATACTGTTCATTGGGATGGTGTAGTTAAATTTGTCAGCCAATCATAGAATGGCAAGTGTAAAAAATTATACTAATCACATTAAAGTAACCAATAGAATGTGAGATTAAGATGCTAATGACCATCTAAGCAACTTGCTTTGCCCCACCCACCGAATGCCTTTTAGTATATAGATATAATGGACTTGTAAACTATTCGTAACATAGACATGTGAAACATACATTTTTCGACTATTAGAAAACCGGATTATAAACCCTATTTGTAAACTTTTGCCATTTAGATAAGCTTACACTCGAGATAGACAACTTTTCCTATAAATATATTTTACAAACGAGAGACACTTCTCGCAAACTTCTATTTTCAAATATAAACATATATACACATAAAGCGGGTCTTACATACTTTTCGAAACATATTGAATATATTTGAAAGCTATATTGTATTCTTAATAATACATGCTACACATAAATTAAACTAGAACTTAATTTCCTTCGATAAATACAATTACACTAAATATATATGTTTTTCGTCCATACCGACAACGTTTCATTATATATGTACTAACTACTTCGTACATTATCTTTAAGTCATCATTAACCGAATCACCTTCATCTTCGATATCCTTTCCAAAGCCATATTTCCATAAGCCGGGATACACACAAACTTTTGAAAAAGCTATTTTCAAACTTAAACGCTGTCACACAACACAACAACGACAACAACAACACCACATATAAATTAAATAGAGAAGATAGACTTTAATTAGCTTGGAATCAAATTGAGATTTGACGCACTAATTTAGGTTGCGTGTTGGAGCTACTTGTTACTTGATCTCTTGGTACCTTATTCACCGAACTGCTAAGGTGAGTTTATAGCCCCACTTTAACTTTTATTACTTGCTTTATAAAACTATGGGGTGAGAAACATGCAAAACTCTTTTCGGACCAAACCGAAAACACTATTACGTGAAACAACCTTGAATCCCCACTATGCTACCGTTAGTTCCCTTTGGGAGGCGCGATTGTTATGAATAGATCTATTGGGATGACACCCCGTTCGAGTTTGACCGGATAGGCAAACGTCGGACGATATCATATCGTATTGATTGAGTGTCTTGGAAATACACTTGCTGGGCTTTTATTTATCATGCTTCAGATGCATGCACACCGTCGTAGTTTCGGTCGCATGAACTTGGTACTAGCGTAATAGCCTTTTTGCATATAGTTTCATTCACGGAGATGCTATATGTGCAACTGTGGTCCAAACTTGAAAACTTGATTACTTAAACCTATGAACTCACCAACCTTTGTGATGACATTTTAGCATGTTTTTCTCAGGTTTACTTATTGGCGTGGGCAATGGCAAAGGCATTCGTTGAAGACTGGCATCCGAAGTGTTTCCAAATATTTTAATACAACTTTTAATGGGACAACATATATTTTTATGGGCTTTACTTCCGCACTTTGAAACAATGATGTAAAACTATTTCATGAATTAATCAATGTTTTGAAAATGGAATAGAATTTCCATTCTTTATTACCTTGTGTTGCGTATATTGATTTAGTAGCACCCCATGACCCGAACGCTTCCGCTGTGAAATTTTGGGGGTGTTACAGTAAACAAGTGTCAAAACGTGTGTCAATATTTGTATAATGAATTGGTAGTCATTTGGTACGCTAAAGTGCGTTATAAGTGTTTATGGCAAAAGCTAAAGGGGTGTTTGGCATAACGTGTGTTTATACCCATTTTGGGTTATAACGGGTCAAGTGTCGTATAATGTGTTATAGAATGTGTGGTTATAGTTTATATGCTAAACGAATGATAATTGAAGAGGTTATAAGGTTGAAATGAAGTCTATATGGTTTTTGTTAAATGTGGTGTTTCTGTAGTTAAGTCTGCTGATGTTCTGTATTTGCAAGCTCAATACGGCGTACCCATAAGTGTGGATACGGCGTATTGACATTCAGAGTAAATATGGCATATCACTCTTTGATGATACGGCGTATCGTGCTTAGATCCAATACGGCGTATCCATTCCCATGGATACGGTGTATTGGTGTAACAGAAAGGTTGTTGGGTTGTGTTATAGTTTTCGTGTAAAGTGTTTTGAAGGGTATGCAAGTATACGTCTTTGTAAGTATTTTAAGAGTCAAATGTTACAGGTTCTTGTTGTTTTATAAGTGTTAAAGAGTATCTATTATAGTCAATGCGTTTTCACGTCAAAAGTTTTAAAATTCCGGTCAAACCAGGCACGGGGTGTAATACGTTAAAATTGCACCATGATACTTTCTTAGGAACATTTGTGGCTCACAAACCATATGCAATTATGAATTGTTGGAAAGCCAATATATCAATCGATTAAGAAAAGCCATCATATGGCAACATAAAAGGCAAATAAAGAGCTTACATATATTTATACAGCAAACCCATTAGAATGATGGGAATGATTACAGCATTTTCTACATTAACTGGTAGCACTTTATAATTACTTATAACAGTAATTGAAAAGGAGGTGCTGCTTCGGGTGTCACATTAGTACCCCACAAAATTAGTAAAAAATACAGTAGAATATATAAATAGAATCTACTTCATAAAGCCACTTTTAAGTTTCTATCGAGTTGTGGTTAGTTAAGTCCCCTATCTTTCAATAGCTAGTCAGCCAAAAGTTTGAATCTAGAAGATAACATCTCTCTTGAAGATAATTGCTGCATATACCATTTACATTACATTGACAGCATAAGCAGCCTCAGCTCTAGTAGTCCAACATGTTGTCGACATCACAAGTACATATATAGAAGCTTGCCTTGTTGCACTTGTTTAGAACTAACTTTTAAAACAAAAACACCTAACAATACGAAAAAACGGATAGATGTTAGGATTGAGAAGACTGTCAACATTGTACTAAATAAAATTACATACGTTATAGCTCATCTTCATCATATCTTAAACAATTAACCTTTTATGAGGCATATGTATGGGTTAATTATTGTAGGATCTCATAAGTATCATAGAAAAGTGTTATACTTTAATTTTTGGAAAGTAACTAAGGCAAACACAACCGATAATCATGTATTTCATAGTCAACTCCTAAATGCTATAGTGACACCTTAGTTAAAAAAAATGAAGTCACTTTGTAAGAAAACATAGTAACAGCTTCCAAAGCATTTTGTAAACACATATTTTCATTGGCCAAATATTGCTAAAAAAGGACATTTGACAACTCTAATAAGAACATTAAAGAAGCTAAAAGATAAACAAAATAGCATAAAGTTGAGTTAAGTAAATATTGCTAGCCAACTACCAGCATATGGTAAGATATTTTTAAAAAAATAGTGTAAACCAACATTAGGAGTCCACTATAAAGTAACAAAAATAATGTTATCAATCCCCAACTTTCACTATAAAGTATTAACGAAAAAATCTTGTAAAGCTAATGTATCACAACTAAATGAGAGGTGATCCTTGCACCACAATTTTTTTATTATTTCACCACAATATCACATTATTAATGCACAAGTTACAACAAGATGTATGCATAAGTGTGTTGTGTGCATCAAAAAGTGTGGTGTAAGTATCACTTCCCTTTAATGGTTACTCATCAAGTATATGAGAATTTAGGTGTTGTTTCTTTTTATTTTCTAGACTAAGTGGTAAATGGGTCTTACGTGGGTCCAATCTGTTAGAACCTCTAAATGGAGAGGTAGCCATATTTCTTCCTCTATGCATATAGAGGAAACAAAGGTTATAAATGAGTCTCATTTAAAAAATAATTAATATTAAATTGCTTTGTGGGTCCATGTCCTTACCTAAAAGAAAAAAGAAACACCACCTTAAGTTTAAATTTATTGAGAGAGTTTCAAAGAAAGCTTGGACGCCTTGAATAAAACATATATCTCGTGAACAAACACTCTGAATCATCCTCGTAAGCCTTTCAATCCGCAAACACAATAAGAAAAAGATGTGAATGTGATAACAAAGATAACAAAAGAATCATATATATTCACTAAATGATCTACAACACATAGCATTCATTTCTCAACAACATTTCTTCCTAAATGTAACACGCAAAATATATACACAAACACTCGCATTTAGGTGACATTATAAGAAACATAAGTATTATATTTCATAAAAATTACCACAGTCGTAGCATTTCAAATGACTTTTTTAGGCTTTCAAGTAACAGCTTGTGCTCATAACCATGATCTCAACCTAATTTCACATTAAATAAGTAGAAAGAGTAAACAAAAAAAAGGAACTGGAAAGAGAGCTCATATTTCTTGTAGAATGAAGAAGACATAGATGATGAAGTGAATTCATTTTTTATGGAGATTTCGTGCTGCATAAGAAAGTGACGAATTCATCAATTGAAAAGTCATTCAAAAAAGAATTTAAGCACAAATGACTACTATTAATTGGTAGCTAAAAATATATAAATTCGAGACGAAGATCACCAATTTTGATTCAGCTATGTTAAAAGACCATTATAAGATTAATTGGCTAATCAAAATTAGAATGATGGCCTCATAGCACCTAAAAAACTCAATCAACTAGACATAATAGCTTCAAAGTCCTTCAAGCATTTCATCAAACATGTGGTATACATTTAAAATTTCTCCAAATTCCAGTAATTTCGTATTTCAAAAGCATTATCCCATTTACCAATGATTATATATTCCACACACAATTCGATTAAAGCAAAATCAAGACACCCTAATCTACTTTAACGCACCCCTAATTTACACATCTTCCATACCGTTTTTTTGAATTTGGGCATGTATTGTTGAATTCAAATTTGTATGAATAAATGAAACCTTAAAACTGGGAAATGAAGAAATTGGAAAAACTGAAATCTTTAAATCAATTTCCATACCTTATCCTGAAGAACGAAAAGCTTAAGCAAATAGCAGATACATCGAGTCAAAGAAGACAAAATTTTCATGCATGTTGAGATGAATTTGATGCAACATTTGCATGATTTGCAAAACTTGGTGCATGTCATGTGTTAGGATTTAGTAAATCCGAGTTACTTAAAGTGTCGGTCACCTCAAGTATGTATGCTCGTTAAGCTCGTAGTCATAGTAAGTCTATAATAGTATTTAGTTTACTTTGTAACACCGTGGAGGACGGACGGTCTTTACCCCACCCTTTGTCTCTATATGCACGATCCACGGTAAAAACTTATAGAGGCGTCTCATGTTTGTACCCAATATAAATACCCTTTGCCTCCAAGGCAAAGGGTTGGAGCTTTCATAATACATTTTCTTTGTCTCTAAAGTTCCCATCCTCTCTCACTTTCTCTCTAAACCTTATCTCTTTACACCTAACTTGTGATAAACCAAGATCCTACAAATGGTATCAAGAGCCATGGTTTGATCATCCATCTCTCATGTTCTTGGTTTGATTGTTATTTTTGGGATAAGGTTTGGTTTTGTCTGCGTAACGTGGTGGTTATGAGTGGTCTCGTATCTGAGTTTTGTACCTTTAAAGCTTTAAAATTTACACTTTTTAATCCAAGATTCTTGTGGGTTAAGGTTTATTGAGTGCTTAAATTTCGTTTCTTGCAAAAGGTTCAAACTTTACAAGTTTTCTTGGTTTTAAGAGTGTTTGGATACGTGTGTGCGGACTTACGCGTAAGAGATTCTTGGTTTTGATCCTCTAGCTTTGTTGTTTTGGTGTTTTTATGGTTGTGTCATCATTATAATCTGGTTTACTAAACAGTTTTGATCATAGAAACGTGTTTGGCAAATTTTGTACTTTCTACGCATAACAAAACCCTAATCCTACTCGTAAGGTGTTTTTCACGTGATTTTATTTCTGGTGGTTACTCAGTGTTCTTCTTGCTTGGATAAGCCTGAAAAACACTTCGACTTTGGATATCTCTTACGCTGTGAAGTGCAAGAGATTTTTGTGGGTAAAACCCTAATTTTACGCATAAGCATAAAACTTACGCGTAAAAATTTCTTACGCATAAGCCTTCTCTTACGCATAAGCCTGTCTTACGCCTAAGGGAAACTTACGCATAAGGTTCTTACGCCTAAGCTTTGGTTTACGCATAAACTTAAGCCTTTTACCCTAAAACTCTACGCGTAAGCTCTAGACTACGCGTAAGCTCTGTCTACGCATAAGCTTGTGTCTGGCGTAAGTTTGTTGTTACGCCTAAGTCACTACGCGTAAAGTTGTTGTCTACGCATAAGTGTATAAGTTTTACGGTTTCTCTCTTGATTTTGTAAAATCCGTGAAAGAATCTATTTCCGGTTAAGTCAAAGATTTGTAAAATCCGTAGAATTTAAACATGTCTTCCGTTCTTGATGATGTGCAAGTTGCATGATCGATACTCGTCCTCCCATGCTTGATAGAACCGACTATGAATCTTGGTCACAAAGAATCAGTTTGTCTTGCTTAGGAAAGGAGAATGGAGTTAACATCCTTAAGTCAATTGATGAAGGACCTTATCGGGTTGAGACCACAAGAGACATAATTGATCTGCGGCGGATGGTACAATGATCTTTGGATTAGACGGACCAAAGACATATGATGAGTGAGTGATAAGGAGAAAAGAGATTTGATGTTGATGTCGGGGCTTCAACATCATACTTGAGGTCTTCAAAAGATATCTACAAGCTTATCAATCACAACACGAAGCCAAGGCGGTTTGGGATAATGTCAAGATGCTTCTCTCGGGTTCTGAATTGACTATAGAAGATAGAGAATCACAGCTGTATGATGAATTCGAGCACTTTAAGATGAAACCTGAAGAAAGTGTCTATGAATATTACCTGAGATTCCACAAGCTGGTGAATGATATGAGGAATATCAAGATGACTATGCCAAACATTCAACTGAACTCAAAATTCGTAAACAACATGAACCCCGAATGGCACAAGTTTGTCACTTCTGTGAAGCTTACCAAAGGACTTAAGAACACCAACTATGAGCAATTGTATGCCTTCCTTCTTCAGAATGAGAAACATGCTATGTTTGAAAAAGGATTCTTGAGCAGTTCAAATCTCAACCGGAGAAACAAGCTCATCAAATGATACAACCGCATTCTTCACCAAAGCATCACAAGTCACACCCATGGAAATGATAATCACAAGCCCGTTCACGATTCGGGATATAAGCAACTGATGCCAATGCGGTCATGGAACACTTTATCAATAAATTAGCTCTTATGGTTAAACAAAACTTAACCTTCTCTCCACATACCAACAGACTTCACACTAACAATGAAATCGGGATCGCATCCAATCTACACAACCATGCTTTGGTCGAGATGGAAAGGTTACAAGTACAACCAGGTTCAAGAAAGGCGATGCGAACAAGGAAGAGGTGGAGCGGTAGAGGCTATGATGCAAATCGAGAATAGGGAAGGAATGGAAACCGGGGTCAAGCAAAGCCAATCAAGTGCTACAACTGTGGTGGAGAAGGACACATTGCTAGGAACTGCACTCAACCAAAACGCCTCAAAACGAGAATACTTGAGGACAAGATGTTGTTGGTTCAAGCACAAGATAATGGTGTAATGTTGAATGAAGAGGAGCTATTGTTCTTGGTGATGGGAATGCTAGAACATATGATGGAGATGTGGACGAACAACCGTGCATCTTTCTCGAGAACAATCCCAACGCCTTTCAAGTTGCGGTTGTGATGCATTTGACTCGGACGTTGATGATGAACCATGTGCACAAACTATCTTCATGGCTAATATCTCTCCAATGACCTCTTCATCTCAACAAGCCGGTCCATCCAAGGAATCCATCATTAAAGAGGTACTCAAACTATATGATGTGGTTGATGAGCAAAGATTCACCATGAAGTACAATCTCATGAAGTCATTGAGTCGGATATTGAAAATATGGGAAATAACAATGTTATCCCATATGAACAATATGTGAAACAAGATGACAATCTTGTTGTACCTAGTGATGAATCTTCGCAATTAACAATGAATGCATGCTTTGATGAATACATTGCATTTGTGCTGATGATTCCTTGACCACGAGCTCAATACCTATAAGGAACAAGTTGCTATTTATGAACAGTGCTAAGTTTGAGTTAACTACCCGTGAGCGGGATATGGATAACCAAATGCGTACAATTATTAGAAAAAGTAATTTTAGAGAAGAAGTATTAAAACAAGAGTTAAACTCCTTACAAGAAAAGCTTTCTAAAGCGCTAAGCAAAAACAAGAACTTCAAGAAAATGTGAAAATGCTTAAGCAAGAATTCAATGCTAAGGAATCAAAACTTTTGAATGATTTTCCAATCTAAAAACTTTGAAAAACAAACTTGAGAATAAGTTGTACGTACAAGGAATACCATTCGATTGCTCACATGATCACTAAGCATAGAGTCTTAGCGATAAGCATAGCGTTCCCTTGTTGAGGAACCAAGTCGAGAGGTTATTAAAAGGCTAGAGCTGCTCATAAGGTACTTTATGATGGTAATGAAATCCTTAAGCCTAGGCGAAACCTAGTTGCGTTGAGTGCACCGAGGAAGATAAGAAATCGATGAAGTCACTAGGAGAAAATGAACAAGAAGCTAGAAAATCACGAGTGTAAAAGAATAACATAACGATCAAACCTCATGATTACACTAAGGAAAAGCGGATCTCCTTAAACAAGTTTAAGACTCGAGACACTTCTAACTCCTAAACAAGTGTTCGGAAAAGGATATGGATATACAAAAGGAGAGAATATTGTTGAAAAGAATTCCCTTGTAGGAAATTGCCAAAAGCAACTGTGTATCCTCCCAATACACCAATGCACCTAGTTCCTAGATCTATTGCCACTAATAGCAGGACCTTAATCAGCCTATATGTTGTTTATCAGCTGTTTGTTGATTTTGAGAAAATGTGTAAGAAGAAATCACACCTACGGGGATAGCGGGGGAAAGGGCTTTGAGCAAACCAAAGAATGTTATTTAACCGAGGTCATGCCTTTCTTTAAACAATTAAAAGGTCAATTTGAGAGTCTTAAAATTGGAATAAACACGATATTAAAGAAATGGAAAAGGAATTTGATGCAATGATTGTCGAGGTCAATGATTATGAGCGGAACTTAAATATAATGAAATTGAAAGGAAGAATCTGCATATATTAAATGAGAACTTGATTTCTCAATGTGTTGCTCAAGATGTGTTTTACATTGCTACGAATTCTTCTATTACTGCATCTCAATTTCATGAATTATCTGTTGCTTTGAAAGTTTCCCATGATCGTGTAATTGAGCTTGAAACAACGAATTCAAAATTGCATGAAAAAATTGAACAGGATGATCATGATAATCTGGTTAAACATCTTTCAAAATTAGAAGTTGAACATCTAGCTTTGCAATTAAAATATCAACGTCTGAAAGAAAATGTTAAAACCTCAAATATCAAGACATCCTTGGATGTTCCTGAATTTGATGCAGTTTTTGAAATTAGCAAACGTGATGAACAGATTCGAGCTCATTGTAACACGATCGAAAGTTGAAAGCCCAAATTTCTCAATTAAAGGGTGAAATGAACAATGTGGTGGCTCCCAAATGCCTCCTCCTTTAGATTCTCGGAATTCTCAAAATTTTCATCTTCAAAACTTGGTTAATGCTTTACAAAAGGAAAATGAGAGTTTTCTTGAAGAAAATGAAAAGGTTAAACGTCATTTCAATGAGTTATTTGAGTCAATAAAAGTCACTCGTAACAAAAATAATGAAAAAATAACTTCATTGCAAAAGGAAATTGAGAATCTGAAGAGTCAGGTAAAAGGGAAAATGCCAATGACAAATGGGAAAATGGTGCTTCAAAGGTGCATGTATGTAATAAATATGCTTTGATGTGAAATATGTTCCTCCTCATCTTAGGAACAACAAACTTGCTATTCAAACATATTTCTCATACCTTAAGGACAACCTAGAATGTCTCCGTGAGATTGTAGAAGAGGATAAGTTAGAGAAACCACTTGATAATGCAATTGGCCATGCATGCTTATATGCCAAACGATCTCAAGAACTTCTAGAATGCTTAATTACAATATGCCCCAAAACCTTAGGTGAGCAAGTCAATCCTTGATACCTGTTCTATGCCTAGTGCCAAGCATACAACTCATTCAATGCCCAATACCATGAATGTGAACTCTAGTATGCCTTCAAGTAGTTCGAACCCAGCACATCTAAGCAGAAATGCAAAAGTAGCAAAACCAACTAATGTTCCCATTCCTCTACAGAGTAATCGGTGACATTAAAGCGAGCGGTCAAAGTCTCAAGGCAATACAAGGAATGATAGGACCTTGCAAGCTAAGAACGTGCATTGGAAAAGAGTAGAAGATCACCCTAGGAACACTATGTTTGAGTTGAATAAAACGAATCGTGTTGATTCTAGTATTAGCTATAAGCGTACTGTAATTAATTCAAATTCTGCTACTATATGCAAACCATGTAATGATGTCTGCTTGAATTCTGTTGCTAACCATGAAAGTGGTGTGAATGTTTTGTCTAATGCTGTCAAATGCCCAGTTAAAATTGTTAATGCTAAAAATCATGCTAAAAAGGCTAAAAGGCAAAGAAGTAAGAAAGTTAGAAAACAGTGGAAACCCACAGGAAGAACATTTAGTAAGATAGGTTATCAATGGATACCTGTTGGCCATAAGATTAATCGATTACGCCTCAATCGATAAGACAATGCCCTCTAGAAAATGGATGCCTCTTGGTAGAACTATTTCCTTAAAGTGAACATACTTTGAATAGGACAAATCTGAGACACCAACATCGCATCTATTTCTAATGATTCCATTGCTTATATTTACGATGTGGGTGTCCCAATCATCATTACTAACCAAATGGAACCC
Organism: Chrysanthemum lavandulifolium; assembly: GCA_022545495.1. NCBI lineage: Eukaryota > Viridiplantae > Streptophyta > Magnoliopsida > Asterales > Asteraceae > Chrysanthemum > Chrysanthemum lavandulifolium. Next base: position 88,773,617 of record CM040241.1, on the reverse strand, counting down.
ATTCTTGCATGGGGATCCCAATTATCCGATTATCCATTCTTGTCGTGTTCAACTGCGGATCGTTCAAATCGTTACGTGGTACACGGACTCAGTTTGTTCCAAGCATATATTTGGAGACCGGTCGCGGCTCATGAACCGTGAGTAAATTCATCGGACGATTAGATTCGAAAACGACCATTTTGGAGCTATTATGGGTTATGGAGATTATGTGGTTGGAGATAGTGTAATTTCCGGGTATACTATGTGGAAGGTCTTGGTCATAACTTGTTCTCTGTTGGTCAATTCGTGATTCCGATCTTGAAGTGGCTTTTAGAAAACATACTTGTTTCGTTAGAGAACTTGATGGTGTGGAATTGTTAAGAGGAACTCGTGGTTCAAACCTATACACCATCTCTATCGAAGACATGATGAAGTCCTCTCAATCGCTTGTTGTCAAAGGCTTGAAAACAAAGTCATGGTTATGGCATCGTCGTCTCAATCACTTGAACTTGGCACCATTAATAACCTTGCGGAAAGGATCTTGTCGAGGCTTACCCAGTTAAAATATGAAAAGATCACCTTTGTTCGACTTGCCAATTGGGAAAAAGCACGAAATATGCCCACAAACCAAAACCCACAAACTCGATAATGGAAGTTCTTCATACCCTTCATATGGATGCATGCGGACCAATGAGAGTGCAAGCGATTAATGGGAAGAAATATATTTTAGTCGTTGTTGATGACTATTCTAGATTTACTTGGGTAAAGTTTTTGAGGACTAAGGATGAAACTCCATTGTCATCATCAAACTTATCAAGCAACTTCGAGTTCGTCTTAACAACACGGTTAGAATTGTTCGAACCGACAATGGCACGAGTTCGTTAACAAAGACTTAAGTCAATTTTATGAAAGTATTGGAATCGGTCATCAAAGAAGTGTTCCACGAACTCCTCAACGAGCGGTGTAGTTGAAAGATGAAATCGAACTCTTGTGGAAGCCGCAAGAACAATGCTAATTTATTCAAAGGTTCCAATGTTTCTATGGGTGAAGCCATTGCCACCGCTTGCTACACCCAAAATCGTTCCCTTATTCACACCTCTCATGGAAAAACTCCATATGAACTAGTTCATAAGCGAAAACTGATCTCTCCTACCTTCGTGTGTTTGGTGCCTTGTGCTATCCAACGAATGACGGTCAAGACTTAGGAAAATTAAGAGCAAAGGCGGATATTGGAGTTTTGTTGGTTATGCACCAAACAAGAAGGGTTCTGAGAATCTACAACAAGAGAACCCGAAATATCATGGAAACAATTCACGTTCGTTCGATGGTGACCGGTCAAATGGCTCTGGACAATCCATTCGGACCCGCACTTCAAAAGCAGTCCAATTGGTTCATCCTTGTACCAATTCCTCTCCAACAACTCCATATGTACCTCCATCGAAGATGATTTGAAGAAATTATTTGATCCAATGTTTGATGAACTTTATGAGCCAAGTGCCAATGATCTATCAATTCCAACAACGAGGTGCTCTTATCCCGGTCAATGAAGTCAACCCTTCGGTTTCAATATCATTAAGTCAAGAAGCGCTGCTGCGATCACTCTGTCTCATCTGCAAATCATCAATCATCGAATGTACATCATGGAATTGTTTCGCACCAATGATGAAGTTAATCCCTTTGCTACTCCGAAGATGCTCCATTTGAAAACATCTTTGCCCCGAACCAACACCGAACCATCTTCATCGGGGATATAAACTCGCTACATCGGTCCTTCAACAACAACCACACGAACACCTTAGAAAATGGACACATGACCATCCATTGGATAACATCATTGGGAATCCTTCTCGTTCCGTATCAACTCGAAAACAATTAGCTAGTGATGCCTTATGGTGCTTCTTCAACTCGGTACTCTCCAAGATCGAACCAAAAGATGTTAAAGCGCAATGTCCGAGGACAATGGTTTAATGCAATGCAAGAAGAAATTCATGAGTTCGATCGTCTAGATGTATGGGAATTAGTACCGGTTCAGTTGTGCAATGATCATTGCTCTCAAGTGGATCTTCAAAGTGAAGCTTGATGAGCACGGTGATGTTCTTAAAAATAAGGCACGGTTAGTTGCTAAAGGTTATCGTCAAGAAGAAGGTATCGACTTTGAGGAATCTTTTGCTCTGTTGCACGCATCGAAGCAATCGAAATCTTCACGGCTAATCTGCAAGTAAGAATATGATTGTCTATCGGATGGATGTAAAGACGGCTTTTCTCAACGGAGATCTTAAAGAAGTCGTATCGTCGACCAACCGAAGGTTTTGTGAATCGAGCATCCTACTCATGTCTATCGCTTGAAAAAGGCCCTTTACGGTTTGAAGCAAGCTCCAAGGGCATGGTATGATACGCTATCAAAGTTTCTTCTATCCACCGGATTCACAAAGGGAGCGATTGATCCAACATTGTTCACCGAAAGTCGAGCAAACATTTAATTCACGTTCAAATTTACGTTGATGATATTATTTTGCCTCGACCGACCCTAATGAATGTGATCGTTTTCTATGGAGATGGGCTCCAAATTTCAAATGTCAATGATGGGACAAATGTCATTTTCTTGGGATTACAAATTTCACAAAGTCCGGAGGCATTTTATAAATCAATCTAAATACGCTAATGAAATCTTAAAGAAATTTGGATTTACCTCTAGTGACCTGTTGACACTCCTATGGTGGGCGTACAAAGCGGATGAGGACCACTCGGGGATAATAGTAGATCAAGCGAAATATCGTAGTATGATTGGATCCTCGATGTACCTCACACCGATGAACCGACATTTTGTTCATTGTATGCATGTGTGCTAGATACCGAGCTAAGCCTACCAAAAGCACCTTGAAGCGGTTAAACGAGTCTTCGGTATCTCCAAGGAACCATTAACATGGGACTTTGGTATCCGAAGGACTCGGTATGTCTCTAACGACCTATGCAGATCTTGACCATGCAGGATGTCAAGACACTCGTCAAAGTACTTCGGTGGTGCTCAATTTTTAGGTGACAAGCTCGTGGTGGTCTTCAAAGAAACAAATGAGCACTTCCATATCCTCTACAGAGGTGAATACATAGCCATGTCATCTTGTTGTGCTCAAATCTTATGGATGAGATCCCATTATCGACTATGGCTTTGTATTCAACAAAGTTCCTATGTATTGTGATAACAAAGTGCCATTGCTCTCTGCGCAACAATGTTCAACACTCTAGAGCAAAGCACATCGACATTCGACATCATTTCATCGGGAACAAGTTGAAAATGGTGTGGTTGAACTATACTTCGTAAGGACCGAATATCAACTAGCGACATCTTCACCAAAGCTCTTTCTCGAACGCTTTGAGTTTATTCTTCCACGACTAGGCTTAAAGAGCCTTCAACCGAAACGCTCAAACGTCTTGAGAAGACGTCGAGGAGTAAAGGTGTTCGACTCTATCTATTCTTTGTATATATCTTTTCAAAAACCAAATACAAAATACAAAACCAACAAAACAAAAATAGAAAAATATAAAACTTTTCAAAATCCATAAAAATCGAAAAATCTTGAAAATCTTCAAAATATTGTTTATTTATCATGTTTTTCTTGTCGGTTCGATAACATCTACGGACTTTGAGTTGTCACTCAAAGAATGGCACGGGTCTCTAGATGAAGTTCGAATTAAAAAAAAAAAAAAAAAAAAAAAAAAAAAAAGATGGAGAAAATGTTGGTTTATTGTCATTTCGAGACGGTAACCCGCTTTTCAAAGAAAGAACGAGCCATGCTTTATCATGTTTTCAAATCTCATGCTCGATTCTATAAACATTTATCCGCTATCTAATGAAAACTAATTGCTTTGTAAAATAACTCGGACTCAAGTTTGAAAATCATCTAGACTTAAAAGTTTGTCAAAATATCTATCTCTCAATCAACAACTTATGTCATTGATTGAGGGGAGAATGATTTCAATTAAATCAAAAGGTTATTTGTCATACAATTGTTTTCAAAAGATAATCATGCATGTTTAATCAATGGAGTTTAAAGTCTCAAAATCCGATCCTTATCGATTAAAAGTTTTCATAATCAAGTCACAATTCTCCTTAAATGCTTTCAAAATCAATTTAAATCTCAAGAGATCACAAATATCAAATGATTTGATAATTGTGATCGGGGAGAATTTGTGATTTAAATTGGATTTAAGCGATAATTCGATAAATGGGTTCATAAGGATGTACAAGTTTTCCTTCCCGCATGTGACAAACGATTTCAAATTTTCCATGCACATGTTGAGGGGAGCATCTATCCTTAAATTATTGAAGATTGATGAATTGTCTCAATGTGCGGGTTCCTCTTATGTGCAAAACTCTTTCAAACCTCAAGGCACATATTGAGGGGAGCAAACTTATGAAAACCTCATCCTTCCCTTATATGCTTTATCTACTTGTTTTGATCGGGAAGTGATGTTGATATCTTTTAGAAAATGGTAATCAAAGAAGTTAATTCTTTCTCTTGCCTCCATGTGCAAAACGATTTCAAATACTTGATGCACATGTTGAGGGGAGCTCTTGTTCTAAAAATATCAAAAACAATTCGGTACAAAATGCTTTGATAATATATCTTAAGTATCCGGATTGATTTTCAAATGGTTTTCAATTGGTTCCAATGGCGGATGAACAATACCAAATAGACCGACCAACTTTACTTTATGTATGGTGATATAAGGATGATAAGGTTAGGTATTTGTTCCCATGATCCGCCGAACCGGAGGGATCTACCGAGGACAATCCACTAGTTAGTGTAGAAGTCCTTAGGTATGATGATAAAAGGGAAAAATTGAGATATGGGAAGAGTGCGGATGAAACCGAGCTAGTCTTGGAATAAACCCAACAAGGTTCTAGCTATGATGTCTCGGTAAGCAGAAGGGTTGAAGAATGAAAAAGAATTGAATGAGAAAAGGGTGAAAACAAATAGCCCTCCAATTATTCAACCTTAGGGCGATACGGGTTCAATTCATATACTCTTGGTGGTTACCAAGGTAACATCGGTATTGAAGACAAGGCGTCATGGACCCGATGGCCGCACGCACTTCAACTTACCAAACCACTCAAGTTCCTCTTAAAAGGACTTGTTTCATTCTCAAGGGAACCGACATTATCTATCGACTTTCTTTTAGAGATTGTTGATATTGAAGAAGGAGACCCTCTCCCTAGTCTCCGATATAGGATCCAAATTTGCACAAATTGAGTCTAGAGCCACGAGATCATCAACAAATCTTATTAGGACACTTTCAATGAAGACTCTCTGTTTCACACAATGTGGAAAGAGATTATATCTTGAGTCCTCGCATTATCCTTGTGGTATTGCGGAACATCCAGTGATATGCAAACATATTCACAGTGAAGATGGAAAGCCTTCTGGAGCCAACATCAAACAAGCTCCTGGTAGGTAGCATGTGAGATCTATTCTATAGATCAACCATGTGACAACTGGACAGAAACAATGGGGCGATTCAATCTTTTGAATCAATCCTGGTTCAGGTTATGGATTGACGGATACCTTTGAAAAACCGGTCGTTGTGCTTAAAACTCTTTTCTTTAGCTCATCGACCGTGTACGAATATTTCAAATCAAAAGGTGATTTATGATTGATAATTGATTTTCATTAAAACCTTCGTTGTATTGCAAAAACAATTTCTATTGAGCAATACACGATTGTTCTTCAAATCTCTTTTCATCAATCAGTGAATCTCTATTCGCTGGTTCACTCACTCTGTGTTGTCTTCTTTGAGACGTTCCGGTTTGAGAACAGCTAGAGCAGCTGCGAAACCCTGTCAAGGAAAATTCTTGAATTATACACGATCACAGGCGTGACTTGTCTTGATCAGCGAGGGAACCGTGGGCCGTGTACCTCAATTCAACGAAAGTGATCAAAGACACTTTCGTGCGATTTATTGCTAACTGTTGTATGCAGGTGCGCCCTACGTTTGCAGCTGATCAGAATGTTGCGGTCAATCCATAGCCGCATGCTCACTCAACACATTCATCTCGAAAGAAATCATGATTAGTGCATCATTGACTCTGATATTTTCACTCCATGCTTCTGCTACGCTGCTGCAAATATCATGAATCAGCTAAAGCTTCCGCTACTCTGATAAGAAGTTATCATGATCCAGAATGTGAGCATGTCGGTCCAAAAGTCACAACATCACATACTACCAACACCACAATGGAAGAGTCAGAGATTTACAGTTGCTGATAATCTCAATGCTGGTTCAAATACTCTAACATCACGTGGATCAGTTTAAGACCTCCACTCGAAATCTCAAAACATGCAGAACATGATGATTCAAAGACTACGAGCTAAAGAACAAAAGTGCTTAATCAAAGAAACCAAGAACAACGAAATGTTATATCAGTTTGTAATCATTGTAAGTTGAGGTGACCTCCCTTAGGGGGAGATTGTTAGGATTTAGTAAATCCAGTACTTAAAGTGTCGGTCACCTCAAGTATGTATGCTCGTTAAGCTCGTAGTCATAGTAAGTCTATGATAGTATTTAGTTTACTTTGTAACACCGTGGAGGACGGACGGTCTTTACCCACTGTATGCACGATCCACGAGAGGCCTTATAGAAGGCGTCTCATGTTTGTACCTCTATAAATACCCTTTGCCCTCAATTAATATACAAATTGATTACCAACACTAAGTATGATACTACCATCATGCAGCAAGGCAAAGGGTTGGAGCTTCATAATACATTTTCTTTGTCTCTAAAGTTCCCATCCTCTCCCACTTTCTCTCTAAACCTTATCTCTTTACACCTAACTTGTGATAAACCAAGATCCTACACCTTGACTTAAACATGAACTACCACGCCTCTATAGTTCGATAAGGATTTAAACGTGCGTTTTAGGGGTCATTTAAGCTCTAAACTCGTACATTTGTGATCAGTTATTACCTTAAATCGTTCATTTTCACATTTTAGGTACTTGAGACACAAAAGCTGAAAACCGACACGTTTTGGACTAATTTGGACAAGAAAACGAAAAAAACGACCAAGTCACAAAAAAGTCTGTAAAAGGGCTCCAAACGGCCTCACAACCTCAACGTGACGCCGTCACTTGCATTTGGATGTGATGATTTGATGAAAATTTTACATGTGAGGCTCAGAACATTTGATCAAGCTTATAACCTGACGGCGTCACTTGTATTTGACGACTAAGATTCAGAGTAAAAATTACACGAGATGACTCAGACTTTTTGAAGAGAGACGGCGTCAGCGGCACAAGGTAATGTTGTCACAACGGCGGCAATGCAACTGAAGAAACCCTTATGACGGAGAGATGACGGGGTCACAACCATAAAGCGACGCGTCACAATTGTAAAACTATATATATTTTCGTATGTTTTCCATTATTCATGTAACACTTTGGAGAGGTGAAACCCTAGACGAATTTCTGCTCTTTTGCAAGGCTTTTTATAGCCACTTTATCCATGTTCTATTGAAGTAAAGTAACTCATTTTTAATCATTCAATATGTCTGTGTGTTGTTTGATTATATGCTTTTGTTTTCTTCACTTTAACATGCTAGGCTAGATCTATTAGTGTTTACTTAAATTGAATGAAACCTAGTTATTAATTATTAATTGTCGTCTCTTGTTTAACTGGTTATCTCGTGAGGATAAGAAATATAGCAGGATTATATAACAATCATACAACTGCAAACAAGTTTGAGCCATCGAACCAAACACCCATGACGGACTTGGAACCGACCTGACCCAAACACCCATTTAACCGCAGACCCACAGTCCCAAACACCCATATAACTGCAAACCCACTGTCCCAAACACCTATAAATTGCAGACCCACTGAACCAAAGCCATATAACCGTAAAACATTTGCCATTCCGTACAGCTAGAGTATGCAAATACTAGTAATACGTAATTGTAGCCTTCACATTACACAACAGCGACTTCCAATAATTATAACCAAATGAACAAAATATGGTATTCTTTATCAATGCATGCAAACTGGAACAATAAATCATGACACATAAACACATAAACTCGAATAAAATAATGATAACTTAAAGAGAACAAAACCTATATTTAATGTCAACTTAACCCAACCCATTTGTGTCTGTAGCAACATCTATACAGATTAAACCAACCCATATTTATTTCTCTATTTTGAACCCGCTTATGAACCAAGTGCAATCTCCATTTCTGTACAGGCTTGAGGGAACAAACAACGAGCCATCAACACGAGCCATTTAAATAGTAACATATAACGACCCAAATATAACACAACCTAAAGGAACTGTGTGTAGTGCTTTCCAAAACTCAGCTACTTGAACTTATTTGATTAAAAGGCAGCAACATCAACAAAACATACTCGTCAACAAAATACCTACCCCCAACCCAACTGTCGACACTCTTAGCAAAAGAAATCTTTGTCACTGCATACAAAGTGCAGTTAATCTTCTCCAGAACAACCATGAATAAGAATCAAAAGCACAGGAATTCGAAGACAACAGTTGACGATAAGAGACATTGTTAACTAATCTATCCGCAAAATATCCAATCATTTTCAGGCTTTCTTCATTTCAGAAATGGGGGTCTTTAGCCAAAACAAAAAGGCAATGCGCCACATCAACAGCAAACACCAAAAGTCTACTCTTAAGTTCTTAAAAAGACCAAAATCCTATATTTGTGATCCAGGCTTCCATATATATTCCCCTCAAATCACACTAGAAACATAGACAACAAACAACATAAAGGCTCGAGCTTTTTCTTGTATCAAGATTTGTTTTATGTGTTTGAAGAATGAGACTGTACCCTTGCCTGGTTATAAGTCTACGCATGTGACAATAGGCATTGCTGAATCATCCAAACACAGCTCCACTTGATACACAACATTGAACATTTTTAAAAGTTTGTTTAATTAACAGGAAAAAAATTAGAACGATACACAACAGAGCAAAAAGTCCAGAGATATATACATCTAGACAATTATCCCAATTAACAAATACCCATTGTGCAGTCACCCAATTGTTCAACCATCTAAGATCTAGAAAGTATCTCATATGCACTATGTACAAAAACATGCCGATTGTAATTATACAAAATCCTTCTAGAAGCAGTCTAGATCTGCAACTTGATTAAACAATAAGTAGATGACGGCGATAAGCTGTTCAAGATCATTTAAAAATGGCCTCGTACTTTACATTCCTTTAAGATAAAGGGGAATTAATACCACGACTTTGAAGATCAATGAGCCTTGGATATTGTTCCTGTAACAATAATTTACACTCAAAAGTTGTAGCAATCCTGTGCAGCAAATGTTAAACCAAAGCCTGTTTGCAGATGGAGCATTATATCATAATAAAATGACGATCTTACATCTTTTGAGGCTAGTCTTAGGCCTAGTAAATCAGCTCAGCCCTCGGCATTAGGCCCATCAACAGCTAATTGGTGTATGCTACCAAAACGATGTTTGTACGAGATTAGTGACATGACACATAACTCTATCAATCCATCCCATTGTTACATAAAAATACAAATTAAAATCAAGGAGTTTTGTAAACATGTTTAGCATGGTCATATTTGTTCACAAATGCCTGATCAAGTAATAATAAACACTGTAAAACTTGTACCAAGTTTCTTATTCACACTTTTAAAGTTTATAATAATGAACTTGTGAGGTTCTAAAGTTTATAATAAAAGAGTTTCATACTTTTTAAGCTCCATTAATGCATTACCTGAGCTTATGTCCACAAATAAAACTCTCCAGGTTCAGGAATAATAAACATTACTAAGTATAAATGTATAATTGCAGTCCCTTAGAACACAATAATATCACATAATAACTATAACATAACTCAAAATCACCAAACATTTCGAAAGTATAGTGGTAATGAACCATTTTTTGTGTTTAATCCAAAACCGTACTTGTCCGCTCCTGTGCTTAGTTTCTTTACCATATAGAAAATTAAAGTATACATAACTAAGATACATTTCGTAGATTCATAGACCTAGGATAGAATATTATTGCCTGGGTAGATGCAAGTGATTATAACAGACCTGTATACTTAACTATGATATTATAGATTAATATGGTTTTAAAAAACTAAGTAAATCGGATGATACAAAGATTCACACCTTCCATAGTTTCATACTATGGGTTTCAAATTTTTTTCTTTCAAAAGTTACGATATTAATAGAGTAAAGACAATGCAAAAGGCTCACCTCTTTCCCCAAACATATGACATATCTCCCTTGTCCTCCTGTTCTAGTGTAGTGGCAAATGTAAAGAGTGAACTAAGAGCAACTGACCATATAAGGTGTAATATCAGTCGATCTTCCTTCAATGTCCTGCATAATTAACTGTCCATTATATTTTCAGAAGTCATGTCACAAAATTAACACAATGTTACAAACTAACAAACCTGATCAATCGAGAAACTTGCAATGAATGCCACTCCATTAATCTCTTTTCTTCGTACTTAAAGCCTCCTCACTGACAGCAACCTCGCTTATGTATATGGGGAAATTAAGACCAACCGATTGTAGATGACCAAAACGGAGCCCATGGGAAAGTCCAAGTATTTTGTTTGACTTCACATGCAAGAATAATCTCACAGTTATTAGCCTGCAACAAAATAGAAGACATTACATTGTTAGTGACTGTTGAAATTCAGCAGAATCAGCTAACTTAAGCTTGATAAAATATTAACAGCAGGAGCTGACATTTCATAAAAATGTAGTGGGCATATTTAAATTTCTCAAGTATCGTTACATATCTAAGAATCACAATCCCATGTACCATTAGTTAAATGAAATATCAATCAAAAAGAAATTTACGCAACCTAATCTACTTAAGAAGTTAAAAAAGAAAAAAAAATCAAACCAGAACCCGAAGCTAAATAATTTGCACCATCATTTGCTATACATTAGATGCCTTATATGTCGTTTGAACAAAGGCACACCAGAAGCTTTTTTCAGTTAAAAGAAAGAAAAAAACCATCAACCACATAAGGAGGCGAGATAATAGCTAACACTTGCAAAGATCTCTAAAAACAATAAAAGGGTTGGTAAAGGAAAACTTGCATTAAGGAATTTTTTTTGTTAAACATTACCCCATATTCAATATAACAACGGGAACACTTCAAAAAGATTAAACACCTGTTACATAAAAGGTTCAACTGCTTTCACACATAGCGATTTTACCAGACGGCAACTTATAAGCAGATTTGACGTTAACTAACTTATCACTAGCAAGAAACTTCATTTACTAATACTTTCATCCATTGATTACAGGGACACGTTACCAAACTTACATCACCAAAAACCTTTTCTTGATAGTATTAATAACTGTTAATCTAACGCTTTGAAGATTTGGTGCAAAGATTTGATGTTGCCCCATATTTGATTAACTGACAAGCAGGCAAACCACGAGTCTTATGACAGTGTGACCGTCTGGTCGTATAAAATCATTGGCTGATAAATCTAAATCACTGTCACATGCAATCAATATCATATCGCCATCTTTGTCTTCATATTTTAGCCTAAAGCTTTCTAGCTTGAGCGGAAATCTTGTTGCAATCTGCTCTTTCAAGTTTGTTAATCCTTCTGTAAGTATGAATGGAAACCTCACAATATCCTCTTTGTATGTTGCCTTGATAGTCAAAGGTTTCACCGAGTTTTTTAAGGTTGTTTTGGGTTGTCCAAGTCCATCAATCAGAATTGTTTCTACACGTGTGGAACTATACATAGCATGTTCGGTATGGGTCGCAGGATTATGTTCATTAGATCCCCGAAAATTCGAGGAGTGGGAATCACTTTTATTAGGAGTATATGGCCACCCCTTAATACCAAGACTTGTGCAAATGCGCTTCAACTTACTTCTGCTAACTTCATATATACAATGTACAAATTGAAAATAAGATCCTTAGAAGGAAAGAACACTATATACAAACTTGGTTGGGTTAATTTAAAAACCTTTTATAAAGGTCGAACTAATCAACTCCGTCATTCACAACTAGAGGTGGCAAAATTCGTGGGTCGGGTCGGGTTGGATCACGGGTATTTAAAAAGAGAAAAAAAAGTGTTTCTTTTTTTGACCCGCCTAGATCCATTGGGGGGTAACTGTTATATAATTGTACTTATCTAATAACAAATCAGATCCATCTATAATATTTAAGGAGACCAAAATAGACTCATCCCTTAATATATATTTAACCAACTTGACCTAAGTTTAACCAATGGGTCTCAAATTGGCACCTCTATTCACAAGCAGGCAGGGAGCCAGAGTGGGTCATGGGGTCCATGGGACACCCATGGAATTTTGTAGCGTAGTTTTAATTTTTATTAACAACCTATATTTTTCTTAAATGCACCCGGCCCAAAATAATAGTGTATCTACTCTTGTTTAGTTTTTCTTATATGCACCTCGTAAATTTGTTTCCCTAAGGACAAGTGTTTCTATTTGAATAGACTAAGTTCAAAAGATATTTTTATTTAACCCTTTTCCATTTCACTTAAATCTAGCTAGCCAGTTTAAAATTTAGAATAACCCAAATCGACCCATTTATAACATAGGTGAAGAGGTTGAAATTGGCACCTCTAGATATTAGCAACAAGTTACTATTTTGTACTTACCACCAAAGATATCTGCAGCTTCCTCAAATGACTTTGGAGTCAGGTTAGGTTTAGCAGCCGCCTTAACTGAACCTGGTTTGGCCTTAGCTGGTTTCTTCTTTGCCGGAGCTTTCTTCATAACCGTCTTTGTGGCTGGTTTAGTTTTTGCAGCTGGCTTAGGCTTGGTGGCTGGTTTGGGCTTGGCTTAGCGGCTGAAGGAAGCTTGTAAGAAGCTTGGACCTTAACTAACTTGTGACTAGCAACTAGCTTCTTCAGCTGAGTCAACAACATTTTCTTAAAGTTGACAGGCAGCTGGTTCTCATGCTTCTCCTCAATAAACTTCCCAATCGCATACTGACTCGACCCATTACGTCCCTTCAACGACACTATCGCATCACTTATCAACTGTAAACACATCTAAAACCACAAATTAGGGGGTGTTTGTTTAAGCTTGTATGTGGGCTTATGAGCTTATTTGTTCTTCGGCTTATATTTCATAAGCCCCAATTTTGCGAGACTTGAGGAATTATATAAGTTTATTAGGATATGATAAAATTATATCCTGCCCATAAGTCTCAAGGAAAATTGGGGCTTAGAGCAGTTACAACACTAACGCCCTAACGGCGTTTTTACGCAAATTAACGGCGTTATGCCGTTATCACCCTTGGACCTCCGGCGTTATTGCAGCGTTAGTCCCTCCCCGTTAACCCCTTAACGCCCGTTTTTTTTTTTTTTTTTATGCCCCTAAATGAGGGGTTGTTTTTGTAAATTGTTGAGAATGTTATTGATGTTATTGGAATGTTATTGTTGTGGGTGTTTTTTGAGGATGTTAATGTTAAATGTTAAAGCTGATGTGGCGCTGACGTGAACGGTGTTATTGGTGTTATGTTGTTATTGTTGTAAGTGCTCTTATAAAATATAAACTTAAATCAAATAAGCTCTTTGACAGCATTTTATGGAGTTTAACGAAAGTTGTACTTAATGAAATTACCTCCAAGTAAGTAGGATGTTTTGTAAGCGCAAGTGATTTCTTACTAGCTTTCGAATGGATAACACCGTTGTTACTCATCATCACTGTAAATAAATATCACCACAAACTAATTAATAATCACAATATATCTGGATCACACACACACAAAACAGACACTCAAATAAAAATATGTAATAACAGAATAACAAAACAGACACTCAAATAAATATATAATAACGGACCTGTTGTTTGTTGGAGATGTGAGAGGAAAAAATGATATAGAGTTGGGATTTGTTTGATGTTGCTGGGAAAGGAGATGGTTTATATATGGTGAAATGTGCACACTCTTATTTTTTTATCGGCAGACTCAATTACGTGCATCAAACAGTTGTACGTTTAGTATATTTTGCTTTAAATACATATACATTGAACTGTCCGTATAAAAATTGTAAGTGTGCAAATCACTTATAAGTGATGTCATAGAAATAAATCAGTGGGACCTCCACGAGGGGTGATTAATTAATTAGTTTTAGTTGAACAAGGTTGTCAACGGGCATTCATTCCTCGACACATATTCAAGATAAAACCATTACGTGATTTGCACTGATTAGGACATTTAAGTTTATTCGTCTTTTGTTTTGTTTTGTTTGTTGAAATCACTTATAAGTGATGTCAAAGAAATAAATCAGTGGGGACCTCCACGAGGGGTGATTAATTAATTAGTTTTAGTTGAACAAGGTTGTCAACGGGCATTCATTCCTCGACACATATTCAAGATAAAACCATTACGTGATTTGCACTGATTAGGACATTTAAGTTTATTCGTCTTTTGTTTTGTTTTGTTGATATCTTCACAATTACCTTTATATTTTCACCCATATAAGGTTAAAAATGTCTAAACATAATGAATTGGAGTGTTATAATTATTTGATGTAGTGTGCAAATCATCTCCCATTTACAATGCATCAAATCTTTAAGACTTCATGCATTTAATGCATACGACATTTAATAGCCAAAGCTTGGATGAAAAACTTAAAGTATACCAAGTATTATTGAAGAAAAGCTTTTCAAACTTTCATCGAATGCAAAACCCTTTAAAAGACTTTTTGAATAAGTAAAAACTTTAACCATTTAACGATTCAAGATAAACATCCTTGTTAGAAGCGTCCACAACGCCCAAGTCTTTAATGACTTAAAGCATTGAATGCATAAGCTTTCTAATTAATTTTGTTATAAAAATTCATTTTGTAAATCTTGCTCCAATGCAAAAATTAGTCAAAAGCTTTTCATTAATGAGGATACAAGTAAAAACGCATTGCTTCAAACACTTGACAAACTAAAACCTTTTACTAAAAGCTTTTATATAAAGCCTTCTATTGCAATGTTAAAAAGTCTTTAAAAGAGCTAGCTTTTACAAATAGTAAAAAGCTTTTCAGAAACTACGTATTGCGGACGCTCTTAATCAATAGCTTCTCAGAGGGTATAACAGAGCTTCTGGGTACATGTGGCAATTTATGCTAAAAAAATAGCTAAATAGGAAAAATTTTAAAAGATTTGGACATATTTTGTCGCTCTTATTTTTTTGAAATGGGTATGTATTACTCATTTAAAAGTTAAATGGGTATTAAGGACATATGTTTTTCTCTCAATTAAAGAACATTAAATTGTTTTTAATGAAAAACATGTACATATAGTATATTTAATTAAATATAAATGAGTTTGATGAATTTTTTGTGTCATTTTAAGTCTTTTTTTAAATCGATTCGTTTGGCCTGTGGCCGTTTATGCCCATGCCCATTGGGCTAGTGCCTGTTTGACCCGTTGACCGTGCTCGTGCCTGCCCGCCCGTTTTGCCACATTTACTTCTGGGGCAAAGAGGTGTGCTTTAAAAATTGATGCACAAAAAGCATATGATACTGTGAACTGAGACTTTTTAAAGAATATGTTAGTGTGTATTGGTATTGTTTTTATTGTTGAAAATCTTGTATGGGATGTTAATTTAAGGATTTTATTTCATTATAATTTTTAGAATGAACAAGTTTTAGTTTTATTTCATTTACATACTAAAAGTTTCATTGCATGTTAAGAGATCAGTTTTAACCATTTATTTTTTAGATTATATAACAAATCCACTTTCACTCTCTTTTTTTCTAAAATTTAATATTAGGTCACTCTTAAAACGGTCATCCCCACTCACGCGTTGTCTTACAAGTTTTGTGAGAAGTTGGTCGGTCAGAGTAGTACAAGCTGAAGATCAAGAGTTGTGTGTGTGATTTTGGTTTTTGTAAATTATATTTGTGTTTAGGTTAAGTATGTTTGGGTTGTGAAGTTGATATTATATGTACCGTTAATCATTAAGCAAAAAAAAAAAATACACCATCGCAACAAGCATTGAATTATCTTTCTATAAACGGACACTTTGATATACTTTTGACAAACTTCTTTTGTCGTTATTTTCATGTTTAAAAAAAATTACATAATAAATCACATGTGATTAAATACTAATTTGAATATTCAAATATCTAAACATGTAATAAAATGAATATAAATTATTCAACAATATCTTAAAAGTTCTAACGGTTTACTTTCTTGAAAACTAGACATTCGCAGCTTTCCAACATATATAACATATTATAGTTCGAAATGTAGATTAGTGCAGTTAATTCATCAAAATTAGATAAAACACATAAAATCACATGTGATTATAGAAATTTCACAAATGAATTGCTATAATATATAATTTAAATACAATATGTGATATAGGATTGAAAAGCTATGAATGTCTGCTTTTCATTGCAAAAACGAGAAAAGTCTTTAATTTATAGAAAAATACTTATGTCAAATTTAGTACCTATGTTTAGTGTTTGAACTTCGATATTAGTGTTAAATCACATATGATATGTCATGCAAATTTCAATACCCAAAAGAAAACGTGAAAAAGGACAAAAAAAGCTTGTCGAAAATATAACAAAGTGCCCGTTTATAAAAAGATAATTAAATGTATGTCGTGATAGTATAATTTATTTTGTCTAACGATTAAAGGTTTGTGAGATATTTTAATTATAAAAAAATGGTGTAGTTGAATTTGAGTATAAATATTAATTAAACTCTTTTTTATCTCAATTAAAAAGTAGGTGCCTAAGATTTGTCCTTCATTATATTAAAAACTTATCGTATGTGAAAGATCTCTCATCGATATGTAATTTTATGTTTATAATCTTCATGAGAAAGAAAATGATGTACTGGTATCTCCAATGCAACAGATATAACAATGACTTGTTTTGTGTAAATTGGTCACTTGAAAGGCTTATAAGTATGTTTGGCGTGAAGCAGTGTAAAGCTTTTTAAGTCGGTAAGCAATAAATATTTTGATTTTTAGTGGTTGTTTGCAAAAAGAGCTGTAAGTTGTAGCTATTTTTTAGAAAGGTTAATTCTTCAATGCTTGGTTTAAAAAGCAATGAGCAAAAAACTACTGGTCACGACAATTACTCACAACTACTGCTTATAGCTATTATTCACAATTACTGCTCATTACTACCGCAAATTTTAACACTAAATGAGAGTACTTCTTGAGCAATGACTTAAAGATTCTCAAGTCTTTGAAGAATAACTTAAACAAATACTCTCCTCCCATCATTTATATATATACACGAGGTAGAGAGCGCAGCGTTCATGGTGTGTTTTCTTAAAGATGGATGCAGACATAAGGTGGATGTACATTTCATGCAACAATATGACACAAAAAAGAAAGGTTCAAACCTGCTAATACCCACAACTCAATAACTATGGAATACCAGTTGGCGGTGTAAATAAGAGCCAATAAAGGGTCGCCTTTTCCTGGGTGGGTAACCTGAACAGGGTCTCCCATTTTTTTTTTCTGTCATGAACCACACGATTGATGTTAATTTTACGCAGCGGGATGTTTAAATACAGAGTTATTGAGTTGCGGGTGCGACACTATAACATAAAAATACAATATGACTCAAACTAACATCTTGCTCATCTTTATCAAACTTACAGTTGTTTATAACGTTTCTTGTTAGACAAAGTTTTTCAAAATTTGATACAAATAAGATATATAGCTACAACCATAGATTTGGCTTTTGCAGTCAAACATTTTTTGTATCAATCCATACAGGGTATAATCATTTAAGAATTTTATACCAAAACTTTAATCTTACCGCTGTTTATTGATGTGGGTTGTCTTCTTTATCTTTAGAAATATCCAAAATTAATCCCCTTTCCTGCATTCCGCCAGAAAACCAATTAAGGTAATATAAAACACATATTCAATCCATACGTTGAAAAATGAGGCAACAAAGTAAGAAGCAATAAAGTATAAGGATATAGAGTTGTACGGCTATGTAAGATCAAACAGATTAATTACAGTCGTAGGAGATCAACACGGATAAATCAAATGAAAGTCCAAATAAAAAAATGATATGTTTAGACACAATCTTTTCCTGTAGGTATCCTTTTGTTTAACCCATAACATATAATGCCAAATCCAAACTGACCCGTTTATAAATAATGGTGCAAATAGTTAAATCTTATATTAAAAGATATTTATGGTCACCTTTATCATATCTAATTTTTAGTTCAAAGATGTCAATATCATCAAATTACGGGTGGCCGAAAAACTCTAGGATACTGAATATTCAAAATTTGCAAAGGCGGTTCTATCTACAATAAGCCATAAAATTGGGGCTTATAACAAATAGTCGAAATTTCATGAAATTTAAACTTATTTTTATAATCACATTTTGATCTTTTTTGAGACTGTCGCCTTTTATAAGTTTATCGTGTCATAATAAACTTATATGTCGACAAGTCTCATAATAATCACAAAATCGAGCTTATAAAAATAAGCCCAAATCGGCTTAGGTTAAATCGACAGCCAAACAGACATTACCCACCCTAAAAAACATCCTACCAAACACCCCCTAATTTTCATTACCTTTACTATTACCCACCCTAAAAAACATCCTACCAAGCCACCCCTCAATGTAGTTACATATCTAAGAATCACAATCCCATTTACCATTAACTAAATTATCACACCAATACTCTTGAAATCTCAATCGAAAGAAACAAACACAACTAGAAGCCTTAAAAAAGAAGCTAAATATTTTGCACCTTCATTTGCTATATATTACATGCCTTAACAATTAGAAAATAATTCCAACAAAAAGTTTCTTAATCACCAGGGCACTCCTCAAAGAAACCAATTAGAAAATAAAAACCGAAAAAATACGTATACAGGTATATATACACACAGTTTTATTTAGAAGAAAACTTTAAATACAAACATGACATCATTTACTAACAGTTTTATCCATAGATTACATGACACCTCGACAACATTACATCAGCAGAAACCCTTGTTTAATACTCCGTCGTATCAATACGATACCCTTTATTAATAGCATTAATATAAGTTAATTTGATATTACACCAAATTTGGTGTAAGAAGTCACTAGTAAGTGTGACAAACTAAATATTACACCAAATTTGATGTCTTGATTTAAGCGATCGATTAATTAACAAGCAGGCAAACCACGAGTTTTGTGACAGCTGTTTGACCGTCTGGTAGTGTAAAATCATCAACTGATACACTTAAGCTACTGTCACATGTTATCAATATCATATCGCCATCTATGTCTTTATATTTGAGGCTAAAGCTACCTAGCTTGAGTTGAAACCTTGTAGCAATCTGCTCTTCCAACTTTATAAATCCATCTGAAAGTTTGAATGAAAACCTTACAATATCCTTTTTGTATGTTGCTTTGATAGTTAATATTGTTTCGGGCTGCGCAAGTTCGTCAGGCAGATTTGTTGGTACTTGCTGGTGGCGAATAGGTGTGAAACTATGCTTACCATATTCGCTAAAGGTGGCAGGACTATGAGTTATATTTGTTGTAAAATGTGGTTCATTGGATCCCTTAAAAACCGAGTTAAGGGAATCACTTTTATCAGTCTCATATGGCCACCTTGATACACCAAAACTTCTGCAAAGGCGCTTCAACGTTGCTCTGCTAGCTATATATACAATGTACAAAGTGAAAGTGAGGATTTTAGAAGTGTTTTAAAACTTGGAACCTAACCAGGAGGATGCACTAATGATCTCCGTTATCCAAAACAAGTGATTAAATATGATTTTGCTATGTTAATATGACATTTCTGTTCAACCATTTTCCATTTCGATTAGATCTAAAGTTTGCCTAGTTTAAGATATAACAACCCAACGTGTACCCGGCCATTTATAGGTAAGAAGTTAAAAAATGTCACCTAGACACTAGTCACACTACCAATAAGCGAATATTGATTATACTCACCACGAAGGATGCCCGCAGCTTCCTCCATTGGCTCTCCAAAGTGTTTGATAATTTCCTCCAAAGTAATTAGTGTAGGAAACGGTTACACTTATTAATAAAATCTAAATTACAATAAATAAAATTAACAGTAAATAAATAACAGAAAATTAAATACAAACAGAATGTAAGCAGATAAACGATAATTAAATAAAATAATAAAATAGTCAAAAGACTTACTTGATCACCAATAGAGATCAACAAAGAAGCACTAAAAGCCGAGGCATGTGTTTTACACGCTCCCCTTAAAACAGATTCGCCGCCGTTTTATTAAACATTATGCGTATATTCAGTATAACAACGGGGAAACACTTCAAAAAGATTAAACACCTGTTACATAAAAGGTTCACCTGCTTTCACACATAGCGATTTTACTAGATGGCAACTTATAAGCAGATTTGACGTTAACTAACTAATCACTAGCTACAAACTTCATTTACTAACACTTTCATCCATTGATTACATGGACACGTTACCAAACTTGCATCACCAGAAACCTTTTCTTAATAGTATTAATAGCTGTTAATCTAACCCTTTGGAGATTTGGTGCAAAGATTTGATGTTGCATCATATTTAGTGTAAAATGTCGCTGGTAAATCTGATTAACTGACAAGCAGGCAAACCATGAGTCTTATGACAGTGTGACTGCCTGGTCGTCTAAAATCATTCGCTGATAAATCTAAATCACTGTCACATGCAATCAATATCAAATCACCATCTTTGTCTTCATATTTGAGCCTAAAGCTTTCTAGCTTGAGCGGAAATCTTGTTGCAATCTGTTCTTTCAAGTTTGTTAATCCATATGAAAGTATGAATGGAAACCTCACAATATCCTCTTTGTATGTTACCTTGATAGTCAAAGGTTTCACCAAGTTTTTTGAGGTTGTTTTGGGTTGTCCAAGTCCATCAATCAGAATTGTTTCTACATGTGTGGAACTATACATAGCATGTTCGGTATGGGTCGCAGGATTATGTTCATTAGATCCCCGAAAATTCGAGGAGTGGGAATCACTTTTATTAGGAGTATATGGCCACCCCTTAATACCAAGACTTGTGCAAATGCGCTTCAACTTACTTCTGCTAACTTCATATATACAATGTACAAAGTAAAAATGAGAACCTTACAAGGAAAGGACACTATATATAAACCTGGTTGGGTTAATTTAAGAACTTTTTATATAGGTCGAACTAATCAATTCTGTCATTCACAATTAGCGGTAGCAAAATACGTGGGTCGGGTCGGGTTGGGTCACAGGTATGAAAAAAGTTTCTTTTTTGACCTGCTAGACCCGCCTAGACCCGTTCGGGGTAATTTCTACACAATTGCACTTCTTATCAAATAACCAATCGGACTCATCTATAATATTTAACTAACTTCACCCATGTTTAACCAATGGGTCTCAACAACCTATACTTTTCTATCCACAACAAGCAAGCAACCAGGGTGACACGGTCTTGGGACACCCATGGAATTTTGCAGCGTAGGGTCAACTTTCATTAACAACCTATACTTTTCTTAAATGCACCCGATCTAAAAAAAGTGTATCTACTCTTGTTTAGTTTTTCTTTTACGCACCTGGTAAATTTGTGTCCTAATTGTTTAGTTTTTCTTGTTTATTTAACCCGTTTCCATTTGACATAAATCTAGCTAGCCAGTTTAAAATTTAGCATAACCCAAATCGACCCATTTATAACATAGGTGAAGAGGTTAAAATTGGCACCTCTAGATATTAGCAACACGTTACTATATTGTACTTACCACCAAAGATATCCGCAGCTTCCTCAAATGACTTTGGAGTGAGGTTAGGTTTAGCAGCCGCCTTAACTGAACCTGCTTTGGCCTTAGGTGGTTTCTTCTTTGCCGGAACTTTCTTCATAACCGTCTTTACGGCAGGTTTAGCTGGAGCTACTTTAGGTGTTACAGCTGGCTTAGGCTTGGTGGCTGGTTTGGGCTTCGGCTTAGCGGCTGAAGGAAGCTTGTAAGAAGCTTAGACCTTAACTAACTTGTGACTAGCAACTAGCTTCTTCAGCTGAGTCAACAACATTTTCTTAAAGTTGCCAGGCAGATGGTCCTTATGCTTGTCTTGAATAAACTTCCGAATCGCATACTGACTCGACCTGTTACGTTCCTTCAACGTCAGTATCGCGTCACTTATCATCTGTAAACACATTCAAATTAAACCACGAATTAAAGATAAAAGAATTTTAACGAATTTAACAAAAGTTGTACGTAGTAATGAAACATTACCTCAAAGTAAGGAGGGTGTTTTGTTACTGGAAGTGATTTCCTAGCTTTCGAATGCATAACACCGTTGTTACTCATCACTGTAAATAAATATCACCACAAACGGACCTGTAGTTTGTTGGAGATGTGAGAGGGAAGATATGAGGAAGTTGCGGGAGTTACTGATTTTTGGGGTTTTGTTTGATGCTTTATTAAAGAGAATGAGATCAATGGACATATATATACTTGGGAACGGAGGTGGTACTAGTATTTAAGTGAGTGTAAAAGGTTTCAAGAACAAGGATTCTAGTAAAACAATATTTTAAAGTGAAAAAGATAGGACTGACGGTTTTGACTTTTTAGCTATGGGAAAATCATTGGGAAGAATAAAAATGCGAATCTTCCAATAATAATAAATAAATCATTTTCTTGCCAACTATATTGTTCTCTTACTCAAACATTACGTGAGCACCTGTGTAATACGTGAGCTTTTGCAACCTTTTCATTTAAAATATAAATAAAAATGATTGTACTTGATACAATTGTGTAATACTTGAGCTTTTGCAACCTTTTCATTTAAAATATAAATAAAAATTATTGTACTTGATAAAATTGACATTTGAAGATATAGTTCAATATCAAAACATAAGAGTACCCAAATTGTTGTTTACGTTTATTATGATTTGTATCATGTTATGAATCTTTTTTGTACTAGTGTTAAAAAATGTGTGCAAGAGAGGCAATTAACATGAATAAATGGTCGCAACCAACGCATATTAACTTGTGAAGTACACGTTAAAATTGCACCATGATACTTTCTTAGGAACATTTGTGGCTCACAAACCATATGCAATTATGAATAGTTGAAAAGCCAATATATCAATCGATTAAGAAAAGCCAACATATGGCAACATAAAAGGCAAAGAAAGAGCTAACATATATTTATACAGCAACCCTAATTAGAATGATTACAGCATTTTATACATTAACTGGTAGCACTTTATAATTACTTATAACAGTAATTGAAAAGGAGGTGTTGCTTCGGGTGTCACATTGGTACCCACAAAATTAGTAAAAAAGAAAATATATAAATAGAATCTACTTCATAAAGCCACTTTTAGGTTTCTATCGAGTTGTGGTTAGTTAAATCCCCTATCTTTCAATAGCTAGTCAGTGTTACCCTACAATCCTACATCATTGTACGGGCCCAAGCCCATATTAGTCCATATCTAGAATATACCTACTTGTGGTATATAATTGGCATGTAATCATGTATTATTAATCGAATCAATCAATCAATAAAATATATTCTTTATTGCTTTCCCTCTTACATGGTATCAGGCCATTAACACGATTTTATCGCCAAACCCTAAAACAGTTGCTCGTTTTCCGGCCGTCGGCTTCGTCCGGTGGTCCGGAGGTCTCTCCATCGCTTGTTTCTATTTCTTTTATATTAATGTTGCCGCTTTTGCTTTTACTTGTGGTCTTTGAAGCATGTAAAACAAAATGGCGACTGGATATTTTTTTTGTTTCTCTGAATGATCTCTACGAATGGAGTCTCCTCTTTTGTGGTTTAATTGGTGAATACAAATGAGAAAGGGGTCGGTGCCTTTTCTTTTCTCAACGAAGTGCCTATCAAATAATATCTATTTGGTTTTTTGTGATTGGCTCTCTTTATTTGCTTCCTGTCTCACGAATAAAAATAAGAAAAAGGGGTCGGCTGTGTTTTTGAGATGAGGGTGTTGGCTCTCAATGAATGTGTTTTGGCTGCCAATAATAAATAAGATACAGGGCTGCTGTGATTTTCGAATGAACTGTGAAAAAAAAGAAGTGAAACGTTATGTTTCTCTAGAAAAAAACACGCCCCATTTGTTCGGAAAGTTCTTTGGGGGTTGAAGTTTTATAACCAACTTTCGTTTTGTTTCATTCGTTTTAGTTGTAGGGGATACTTTGGGTTATCTATTTTTAGTTGTAAGGGATACTTTGTGTTATCCCGTTTTCTCATCCTTTTCTTGTGTTGGTGATTTGTGCTAAGGTCACAAATCCACACACATTATTATGTTAATGTTTTGTTTTTCTTTTCTTCTCTAGTTTCCTACTTCGGTCCGAGCTTTCACGATTTCGCCGCTCGAACTGCGAAGGAGTGTTAGCCTACATCATTGTACGGGCCCAAACCCATATTAGTCCATATCTAGAATATACCGACTTGTGGTTTATAATTGTCATGTAATCATGTATTATGAATCGAATCAATCAATCAATAAAATATATCCTTTATTCCTTTCCCTCTTACAGTCAGCCAAAAGTTTGAATCGAGAAGATAACATCTCTCTTGAAGATAATTGCTACATATACCATTTACATTACATTGACAACATAAGCAGCCTCAGCTCCAGTAATCCAACATGTTGTCGACATCACAAATACATATATAGAAGCTCGCCTTGTTGCACTTGTTTAGAACTAACTTTTAAAACAAAAACACCTTACAATATGGAAAAAAAACTGATAGATGTTAGGATTGAGAAGACTGTCAACATTGTACTAAATAAAATTACATACGCTATAGCTCATCTTCATCATATCTTAAATAGTTAACCTATTATGAGGCAGGAGTAAGGATGAAATAAGAAATAAAAGTAAAATGAGAAGGATGAGAAATAACCACAGCCGCACATTTGAGATGCACCTACAAAAAGAAATGCATCTTTCATGAAATTCTCCTTCATTTGAAATATGTGGCTGAAAACATTTCTCATTTTTCTTATTTTTATTTTTCTTCTTAGTGGATCCATTTCCTATGAGGCAGATGTATGGGTTAATTATTGTAGGATCTCATAAGTATCATAGAAAAGTGTTATACTTTAATTTTTGGAAAGTAGCTAAGGCAAACACAATCCATAATCATGTATTTCATAGTCAACTCCAAAATGCTATACTGGCACCTTAGTTAAAAGAGTTAATTACACAAATGGTCACTGTGGTTTGTTGGATTTTTCACTTTCAGTCACTAAACTTTTTTTTTGACTGATTCAGTCATTGTGCTTTCTTGTTATTACGGATCTAGTCCAAATCCGTATTAAATGACCAAAAAGCCCTTGTCTCCTTCTTTTTTGAATGAGTTAATTACATAAATGGTCACTATGGTTTTTAAATGACAATTAAGTAACGACCGTTAGTCTTTTATACTAACGATCGTTAGTAAACAACCGAAAATTTGGTTTTCTTACGTTTTCGTCCATTTTTACACCATATCGTCCGTTTTAACACGTTTTCTTCTTTTTACTCGTTTCGTCCGTTTTACGTTTTCATCCGTTTTTATCGTTTTCATCCGTTTTCTGAGTTTTCGTCCGTTTTACGTTTCGTCCATTTATATCGTTTTCATTCGTTTTGCACGTTTTAAATCTGTTTTACACGTTTTCTTCGTTTTACCGTTTCGTATGTTTTACGTTTTCGTCCGTTTTACGTTTTGTCCGTTTTACGTTTAAATGCATTACTACACATTTTCGTCCGTTTTGCGTTTCATTTGTTTTTTGCGTTTTCGTCCGTTTTACGTTTTCTTAGTTTTACTCATTTTGTCCGTTTAACACGTTTCGTTCGTTTTACATGGTTTCATCCATTTTACATGTTTTCTTCGTTCTTACGTTTTCTTGTTTTTTGCGTTTCGTCCACTTTTATCGTTTTCATTCGTTTTGCATGTTTTAGTCCTTTTACGTTTCTTTCATTTTACTCGTTTTATGCGGTTTTACATTTTCGTTCGTTTTTACATGTTTTCGTCCGTTCTTACATGTTTTCATCTGTTTTACGTTTTCGTTCGTTTTACATGTTTTATGCGTATCTACATGTAAAAGCGGATGAAAGTATGTAAAAGTACAAAGCGTGTAAAACAAACAAACATGTAAAACGGATGGCGATGTAAAACGGATGAAATGTGTAAAATGAGCAAACGAGTAAAACAGACGTTCGTGTGTAAAATGAACAAAACGTGTAAAATGGATGAAAACGAGTAAAACGGAAGAAAACGTGTAAATGGACGAAAACGTGCAAAACGAATGAAAACGTATATAAATGAGCGAAACATGCAAAACGGATGGCGTGTTAAAATAGGCGAAACATGTAAAATGGACGGCGTGTAAAATGAGCAGCTGTTAAAACGGACGGCGTAAAACGGACGAAATGAGTAAAACGAAGAAAACGTAAAACGACGAAAACGCAAAAACAAATGCGTGATAAAATGGACTAAAACGTAAGAAAAACAAATTTTCGGTTATTTATTAACGACTGTTAGTATAAAAGAATAACGGTCGTTACTTAATTGTCATTTGAAAACCACAGTGACTATTTATGTAACTAACTCATTTGAAAAAGAATGAGACAAGGGCTTTTTGGTCATTTAATACGGATTTGGACTAGATGTGTAATAACAAGAAACCACAATGACTGAATCAGTCAAAAAATAAATTTAGTGACTGAAAGTGAAAAATCCAACAAACCACAGTGACCATTTGTGTAATTAACTCTAGTTAAAAAAAAAATGAAGTCACTTTGTAAGAAAACATAGTAACAGCTTCCAAAGCATCTTGTAAACACATATTTTCATTGGCCAAATATTGCTAAAAAAGGACATTTGACAATTCTAATAAGAACATTAAAGAAGCTAAAAGATAAACAAAATAGCATAAAGTTGAGTTAAGTAAATATTGCTAGCCAAGTACCAGCATATGGTAAGATATTTTAAAAATTAATTGTAAACCAACATTAGCATTCCACTATAAAGTAACAAAAATAATGTTGTCAATCCCTAACTTTCACTATAAAGTTTTAACGAAAAAATCTTGTAAAGCTAATGTATCACAGCTAAATGGTTACTCATCAAGTATATGAGAATAAGTTTAAATTTATTGAGAGAGTTTCAAAGAAAGCTTGGACGCCTTGAATAAAACATGTATCACGTGAACAAACACTCTCAATCATCCTTTTAAGCCTTTCAATCCGCAAACACAATAAGGAAAGATGTGAATGTGATAACAAAGATAACAAAAGAATCATATATATTCACTAAATGATCTACAACACATAGCATTCATTTCTTAACAACATTTCCTCTTAAATGTAACACGCAAAATATATACACAAGCACTTACTTGCATTTAGGTGATATTATAAGAAACATAAGTATTAGATTTCATAAAGATTACCACAGTTGTAGCATTTCAAATGACTTCTTTTAGGCTTTCAAGTAACAGTTTGTGCTTCATAACCATGATCTGAACCTAATTTCACATTAAATAAGTAGAAAGAGTAAACAAAAAAAAAAGGAACTGGAAAAAGACCTCATATCTCTTGTGGAATGAGGAAGACATAAATGATGAAGTGAATTCATTATTTCTGCAAATTTCGAGCTCCATAAGAGAGTGACAAATTCATCAAGTAAAAATCATTCAAAAAAGAATTTAAGCACAAATGACTACTATTAACTGGAAGCTAAAAATATATAAACTCAAGATGAAGATCACCAATTATTGATTCAGATATGTTAAAAGACCATTATAAGATTAATTGGTTAATCAAAATTAGAACAATGGCCTCATAGCACCTAAAAAAAACTCAATCAGCTAGACATAATAGCTTCAAAGTCCTTCAAGCATTTCATCAAACATGTGGTATACATTTAAAATTTCTCCAAATTCCAGTAATTTCATATTTCAAAAGCATCATCCCATTTACCAATGATTATATATTCCACTCACAAGTAAAATTATCGATTAAAGCAAAATCAACACAACCTAATCTACTTAACACACCCCTAATTTACACATCTTCCATACCGTTTTTTGAATTTGGGCGTGTATTGTTGAATTCAAATTTGTATGAATAAATGAAACCTTAAAAGCGGAAAATGAAGAAAGCTGGAAAAAGCGAAATCTTTAAATCAATTTCCATACCTTATCCTGAAAAAAAAAAAAAAAAAAAAAAAAAAAAAAAAAAAAACTTAAGCAAATTGCGGATACATCGAGTCGAAGAAGACAAAATTCTCATGTATGTTGAGATGAATTTGACGCAACATTTGCATGATTTGAAAAACTTGGTGCATGTCACGCTCTTGAAGCATCAACAAGTAACCAATACTAGAGTCACGGCTTGCACTGAATGGTAAGCTACGTAATTCAACAATCACCGCTTTTCTCCTGTTCATGTGGTTCCTGATTTGTTAACACATTGATATGTAAACTCGAGTAACCTGAAGATGTCCATCTTTTGTTCGACGTATTTCAAGGATAATTTGTGGAATTATGTTTGCCATTTTTTATGTTTGGTTTGTTTATGTGTATTGGTTAAGATTGGGAGTGAGAATATGGTCTATAAACATTGATGCTTACACGTGGATTGTTTATGTTATGAATTGTTAAGTAAAATAAATTTAAAATACATATTTTCAAATGTTATGAGTAGAGTGATCAACACTTATAACTTAGTCTATATGTAATGAATACTGTATGGAGCCGTGTGCATTGATGGTTATCGAGTCATTTCAAAGTTTTGAAATTTATCCGAAAATTTAAGTATGATTTAGTTTTTTAAAAAGTATTATTTAAAATGTTATATGGATGATGAAACAAAAGTGGATATTGTTATAATGTTTTTGGAATATATAATTATTTATTCACATATATCTTTTAAAGATACGGTTGTTTCTGGAAAAAAAAATTAATATGCTATCACGAATGTTAAAGAAAATTTATGATACCACTCTATATTTTAGTATATATTTTTTTACAAAATTGATCATGAAGTTTTGATCTTAAAAGAATTCTGATTTAAATCATACTATTATTTCATCAGAGATGTTATGTATTTGTTACTTTTGAATCAAATACATACGATTCTGATGTATTTTGTTCATCATGATTCTAATTCATCACAATTGTGTGTAATTTTAAGACATATTGGAAACAAATAACCATATAACAAACAAATTTAAATATAAAATACATATTAAACACTCATAAATAACTACTAAAAGTGAGAATGATAAAATCATAAATAAACTAAATTGATAGATATAAAAAACATATCATCGGAGTTTCTTTTAAATCCAAAATTAAAATATAGCAATTAAACATTCAGAACTATATTTTTGATTTGAAAGTTGATGGGTAAATCATCATCAGCAAGAACTTCCATTCCACCAACCTTTGTCTCTATAAATTCAGCAAAACTAAAATCATCTGTAAAAACAAATTTATATTTAAACATTTTTTTTCCTTTTAAATAACAATAAATAATATACACAAAAGCAAATGACAATTAATATACAAATTGATTACCAACACTAAGTATGATACCACCATCATGCAGCCCCGGATTTGGGCCAGTGCAACCTGGGCCGACACACAGGGCCTCACAAGTTTAAGGGGCACCAGTTTTTCTTAAACCCCAGTATATATGTGTGTGTAGAGGGTAGGGGTGTTCACGGATTGGGTAATATCCACAGTAACCGAAAACAGAAACCGAACTGAACCGAAAATAACTGAACCAAATTTGTGACCGAACCGAACCGAGCTAAATATGTGGTTATCGGGTTGGATATGTTTTTGGCAATGAAAACCGAAAACCGAATTCATATAAAATATATATTTTTTCTATGTATATATATGAAAAAAAATAACTAAAACTCTTCTTTAGTATAAATATAACATGATTTAAACTTGAAAAAAATATTTTGTGCAAAAAATATATATAATTAAATAAAAAAATAATTAAAATTATGTAATTCGGTTCGGTTTTCGGTTATAGGGGTTCGGATTTCGGTTATTCGGTTATAGGGGTTCGGTTTTCGGTTTTCGGTTCGGTTGAATCAAATTTAATTTCGGTTCGGTTCGGTTTTCGGTTATACCCAGAAAAAAAATTAACCGAACTAACCAAACCGAATAACCCGATAACCGAACCGATGAACACGGAACACCCCTAGTAGAGGGCCTGTTTCTAGAGCCCAATAAGAGAAATTCTATGCAACTTTCAATTATTTATTCAGTTTCAAATGTCTATCAGCAAATAAAATGCATATAATCTTATGATTAATTGTCATTGTTCTTTATTACAAGTATCACAATTAGTTTTTGTTTGTTCTTTTTTAAAATGTTATTTTTTTTTTTGAAAAAATTACACGTTTGGTCCCTATGGTTTGCCCAATATAACAACTTTAGTCCCTAAGTCATTTTATTACACCAGCAGTATCTAATTTTGAAACTATGCACACTTTTGGTCCCTAAAATAGACGGACGTTTATTTGGCTCGTTATCTCATTAAAATACAAGGGTAAACTTGTCTTTTCAACTCCTTACCCACTTTCCCTCCCACCCTATTTATTATCATAACCTTCCCCGCCCAAAACGAAACCAGTTAACCAAGAACACCCAAATTAAAAACCCTCCCAAAGTGACATTCCCAACTAAAAAACCCTAGATCTCACATAATCAAATTAAAAATCATAGAACACCTAAAGTCTTCGTCAATTATGGTATTCTGCAGATGTGGGCGAGTTTGCATAGTCAAGACTTCTTGGGCGGTGTCTCACCCGTCGGCGTTTCTCTGATTTGCCCCAAGCGGGGATCACGATGTGGGTGGATTGATTGGGTTGATCCACCAATGTGTGATCGTCTTGCATAAATTATACCGGATTGTTAAGGGCTAGGAATAGGCATGAAACTGCCATTGAAGAATTGACAAGGGAACTTAGAAAGACCAAGATGTATTTTATGTTTAGTTGGCTAGGTTTTCTCTGTGTTGTGGTCATTTACCTATTGGGTTAATGAATGTTTTAGATTAGATTTCTAAGATATGTTTTGGGTAAGTATGGTTGTTGTAAGATGGTTATTGGTTAGGTTTTCTTTGTATTGTCTTTTGGGTTAATGTAAGATATGTTTTGTGACATGTATTTGGTATAATTTTTCTACAATGGTGCACTTTTGTTATGTTTTGCCTTTTGTTTGACTTAAAAAGTCAATATTAACTTTGTTGTACTGAAAAGTGATATGTCAAGAAAGAATTGATATCATGAAAAGTCTTACATAGCATAAAGTGATATGTCAAGAAAAGTCTTACATAGCATTAAGTAAAACAAGTTTGACTAATGCAAGTCAAACTTAATCAGTACATAAGTATTTGAGTACACAAACAGACACCAAAAGTTACATAGCAAAAACCAAAAGTTGAGTACATAAACAGACATCAGACTAAGCATACATCAGACTAACACCTCTTTTCCATTCTTTTTCTTCTTTTGTGGTCCTTTACCACCACCTGCAGCTCTCTTTTTTGAGGTCCCACTTCCAATAGAAGGTTTCTTTTCTTTGGGGCACTTGCATGATGGGTTGTGTTGATGCGGACCTTTTCCTAGCATTTGATGAACTGTATCGGCATGAGTAGATGGTGCCCTGTTTCTTTCATTTTTGGCCTTTACAAGATCTTACTTGTGGCCAAGGTTTCCACACTTCAAACATGTACGTTTTATATGCCTGGACGGTTTTCCACCACTCACCATTGCCTTCTCTTCTTTTGTTTTCCTTACATTTCTTCTTTGGCCTACCCACTTGTGAATGATGCTTAGGTGGAATCGGTTTGTAGGAATTTGGGATTTCTTCCACATTATCTTACCATTTATACATCCAATAGTATGATGTATGCCTTTTTCCAAGTAGCTAACCAATAACACCTATGGACCCACTCTTACGGTATACCCACTTCAATCCCATTAAGTGCCGTGTTGTAATTGGTTGCTACACATGCATGTACTGTGGGATGCTGTTAATTCCCATCTCCTACAACTACAAACCCTTCTAGCCACATTCACCACACATTGATCACCATGTGGTCCCTTTACCTCATATTCTTCCCCATTCCAACCCATGGTAATTGTTTGCTTGGTCCATAGCACCTTTCAATATTCTAGGCTGCAGTAGGGGTGAGAGGCCATCTGTTTTGCTATAACACCTAGAACATTCACAATCCTCCTTCTCAATCTTGTCTAATGTATTCTAAGGCACCGATTATAGGTGCATCCCTAGCATCTAATATTTTCCATTCAAAACCTCACACATATTGTTCAACAATACATCAGATTTTGCTCTACCTGTAATCAGTATATTTAAACTACTTAAGTAAATAACAACAACTATTTAACTATAATTATGAGCTACTTAATTAAAATGCAACAAATATTACCTGAAAAATGGGATCTGGACCAAGAATCAGCAGGAATTTTTGCTAACCATTCAAATGCATCCTTATTAAACTTCTTGACTCCTCCATTGCATGATCAAAATGAAATCATTGTTGTTGCGTTGCACATTTCCAAAGCGGATCTTTATATGCTTGTCCATTCCACTGAGCTTCATATTTTCATGTATATGCCTAAGGCAAAACACATGCTCTGCACTAGGAAATACCTTAGCCATTGCGGTATGAGGCCTATAGGAAATACACAAATGTTAGAATATTAAATGTGTATTTAGATTCCACGAATAGGGACCATAGTTGAAATAAAAGTCAAATGTTTACCTTTTGCCCATCACTTATAAAAGTGTAGTTAGATTCCCCGCTCGGATCTAGATCATCACCTAGACACTCCAAAACCAAGTCCAAGAACGGTAGTTTCTTTCTCCATAATTGCATATCTTCTTGGATATATGCCATTGTTGGCATCCAATCCCACATCGATCGAAGTCATCCGGGATATGGTCCTTCATGAATGCACCATCAAGGCCTAATAGATCCTTCCACATTCTTTGAAACCTTTCTTTAATGGACCTAAACATATGTAGATCCTCTTGAAAACTCTTGTTTCTAGTTCAAGATCGTGGCTCTTTCAACTTCAATCTTAACAGTTGTATCGAGTTTGCCTTTTCAACTCTAAACAATAATCCTCAACATTGTATATTGTACCTTGTAATCTCCTTAACTTGATTGAGTGCGGTGGTTTTAGCCCTAAAAGCTTTCATCCTTGACACACCAACCTCATATTGCTTCTGCAACTGGTCTTGAAGAGCTCTTGTTGGAACATCTGGGTTTTTCTCAATTTGGTCAATGATACCCTTAGACAAGAATTGGGCAGTGCAAGCCTTTATTTCTCTTGATTGAAGGCACTTGTGGTTGTCTACATATGTTCTAACTTCCCAAGTCTCAGTATTCTTAACCCTAGACACTAATAAGACCCATGGACATTCATCTTCTGCTAGTGGTTTGGGCCTGCCTCTACCTCCTAAAGTAATACCTTTCTTACTGGGCTTACTAGGCCCAACTCTTGTTTTGCCTTTGGGCTTTGCT
Organism: Chrysanthemum lavandulifolium; assembly: GCA_022545495.1. NCBI lineage: Eukaryota > Viridiplantae > Streptophyta > Magnoliopsida > Asterales > Asteraceae > Chrysanthemum > Chrysanthemum lavandulifolium. Next base: position 88,740,105 of record CM040241.1, on the reverse strand, counting down.
GCTTTCTTTTTGACTACAGTCTCATTAGGCCCATCACCTTCTAGTGTGAACACTGGAATTTTGCCCATACACTTTGCCCTAACCCTAGCCTTATCATTCCTTATCAACTGCAACTTTCTCCTAGTTTCAATAGAATGCAGCTTCACTCTCTCTTTCACTTCAGCAGCACTAGAAAAAGTTTGACCATGATAAAAGTAATGCTTATACACAATGTTATATGCATTTTTATTTGCCTTTTGGATTTCTTTAAGCTTCCTTCTCCTAATCTTTTCAATATGATTATGTTCCTCATCTGAAGCACTTTCAAGAATTTCATTATCTACCACCTCAACATCTTCTGCTATTGGTGTACAATCATCTTCTTCTACACTGCCTGTATGTCTCACCCACTCAACATCTTCATCTATATCAAAATGGTAATCATGCATATCAACATTAACTTCTTCTACATTGTTCTCTTTATCATCAAAGTGATCTTTGTCATCTGTACTACTATCATCATCATGATCTGAGTCTTCCACATCCAGTGTTTCACAAGGTTCATCATGCTCTACCAATGTTTCTAAAGGTTCAAAACTCTTATTATAATTCACCCTTTCATTCACATGAACACTTGACCCTTCATTCACCCTTTCATTCACATGAACACTTGACCCTTCATTCACCCTTTCATTATACCTTTCAGTTAAATTATCATCAAAGGGATCAAAATCATAATCATTCATGTTCAAAAGTTCTTCAACAATAGAGTCCACAGTTTCATGTACACTATCATTGGGAGTAGGAATACTGTGACTGGTTGTAGCAATGGTGGGAGTGGGAGTGGGGGTGGGAGTTGGAATGGCAGTGGTTGTAGCAATGGTGGGAGTGGGAGTGGGGGTGGGAGTTAGAATGGCAGTGGTTGTAGCAATGGTGGGGTGGGAGTGGGGTGGGAGTTGGAATGGCAGTGGTTGTAGCAATGGTGGGGGTGGGAGTGGGAATGGCATTAGTAGTAGCAGGGGTAGAGGGTTTATGGTATTCTAACAACATGATTTTTTTTGGGACTTTTTTTTGGTTGGGAAGGGAATGGGAGTTTGGAGGTAGCTCTTGATAACAACAGAGCTTAGCTGTGAGGATCAAATGAATGGCGGTTTGATACATCATGTTCACAATAAACCTTAATCAACTTATTGTCCTTTGTATACCTAGCTAAACCTTGTACATCAACATCATTTCCTAAAGCTCTTAGTCAAATTCTAAATCGATTACAGAATCAGATAATGATAGTAAATAACTTCTTCCTCATTGACATAACCTAATTCAGCCATTACATCATTCAACTCATGTACAGAAAACTCATCCATATCAAACCCATCAACATACGAAACCAAACCATTAACATACCTCCTTTCATCATGGTCTTTAAACTTTCCAGCATGATGTATTTTCATAGAAAACATAGTAGGGTGTCCTTCTGAAAATGCAATAACAAAACCACAATTAATATCATGTTTCCAAGGTAATGTCAATGAAATACATTATTTAACACATTAGTTTTCATGGTTTATTTACCGTATGCTTTCAGGGGTCCATTTCCTTCATGCTTCTCTCGTATTCTCCAGTGATTACCAACCATTTATTTAATTTCAGCTGATCAATTTGGGGGTTTGATTTCTAGGGTTTATAATTGATCGGATTTGGGATTTGGGTTTATTTGGGTAGCAGTGTAGAGAAATGGGAGGGAAATAATAAGTCAACGAGGGTGGGTGTCTATTATTAAAGGATGAGTTGAAAAGACAAGTTTACCCTTGTATTTTAATGAGATAACGAGCCAAATAAACGTCCGTCTATTTTAGGGACCAAAAGTGTGCATAGTTTCAAAATTAGATACTGCTGGTGTAATAAAAGTGACTTAGGGACTAAAGTTGTTATATTAGGCAAACCATAGGGACCAAACGTGTAATTTTTTCTTTTTTTTTTATTATTTTTTTTTTGGTTATCATTTGCTAGGTTAGTAGTCATTTAATTGTTTACTAGTTAACTTGTTATCAGTTAACTCTTGGCTTTTGATTGGACAATTTTTCATAGATATTAAACCTTTTTTGAAGGGCAATTTTTAAAATTTTGCTCAGAGCACCAGAAATCCAGGGACGGCCTTGCCATCATGAATACCATAGTAGTTGAACAATGTAAGTTTAAAGTTTTGTTCGTGTAAATAACTTAATAACATGAATTGTCCGATGTATAAGTTCTCATTCTGACACAAAGTCGTCCAGTTGAGTCCTTCGAAACCAAGCAAACGTCCGTCGTTCATATGAGAATCAACACGGATATGACCATTTGAAGTTTTAATATTCAGTTGAGTTGAATATGAATTGTTGAACATTTTAAAATAACCCTTTGCAAAATTCTATACAAAAAATATAACATTAACAATAAAAATTCCACTTATCACAAAAAAATTATAAAAAGAAAAAAGAAAAAACATAAAATTGCTTACATGAAGTCTTTTAGTGTTTGCGCAAGAAAAACTTAAACATGAACTACCACGCCCTCTATAGTTCTGATAAGGATTTAAAACGTGCGTTTTTAGGGGGTCATTTAAGCTCTAAACTCGTACATTTGTGATCAATTATTACCTTAAATCGTTCATTTTCACATTTTAGGTACTTGAGACAAGAAAACGAAGAAAACGACCAAGTCACAAAAAAGTCTGTAAAAGGGCTCCAAACAGCGTCACAACCTTAACGTGACGCCGTCACTTGCATTTGGATGTGATGATTTGATGAAAATTTTACATGTGAGGCTCAGAACATTTGATCAAGCTTATAACCTGACGGCGTCACCTGTATTTGACGACTAAGATTCAGAGTAAAAATTACACGAGATAGCTCAGACTTTTTGAAGAGAGACGGCATCAGTGGCACAAGGCAATGTTGTCACAACGACGACAATGCAACTGAAGAAACCCTTATGACGGAGAGATGACGGCGTCACAACCATAAAGCGACGTCGTCACAATTGTAAAACTATATCTATTTTCGTATGTTTTCCATTATTCATGTAACACTTTGGAGAGGTGAAACCCTAGACGAATTTCTGCTCTTTTGCAAAGCTTTTTATAGCCACTTTATCCATGTTCTATTGAAGTAAAGTAATTCATTTTTAATCATTCAATATGTATGTGTGTTGTTTGATTATATGCTTTTGTTTTCTTCACTTTAACATGCTAGGCTAGATCTATTAGTGTTTGCTTAAATTAAATGAAACCTAGTTATTAATTATTAATTGTCGTCTCTTGTTTAACTGGTTGTCTCGCATGAGGATAAGAAATATAGCAGGGATTATATAACAATCATACAACTGCAAACAAGTTTGAGCCACTGAACCAAACACCCATGACAGACTTGGAACTGACCTGACCCAAACACCCATTTAACCGCAGACCCACAGTCCCAAACACCCATATAACAGCAAACCCACTGTCCCAAACACCTATAAATTGCAGACCCACTGAACCAAAGCCATATAACCGTAAAACATTTGCCATTCCGTACAGCTAGAGTATGCAAATACTAGTAATACGTAATTGTAGCCTTCACATTACACAACAGCGACTTCCAATAATTATAACCAAATGAACAAAATATGGTATTCTTTATCAATGCATGCTAACCGGAACAAAATATCATGACACATAAACACATAAACTCGAATAAAATAATGATAACTTAAAGAGAACAAAACCTATATTTAATGTCAACTTAACCCAACCCATTTGTGTCTGTAGCAACATCTATACAGATTAAACCAACCCATATTTACTTCTCTATTTTGAACCCACTTATGAACCAAGTGCAATCTCCATTTGTGTACAGGCTTGAGGGAACAAACAACGAGCCATCAACACGAGCCATTTAAATAGTAACATATAACGACCCAAATATAACACAGCCTAAAGGAACTGTGTGTAGTGCTTTCCAAAACTCAGCTACTTGAACTTATTTGATTAAAAGGCAGCAACATCAACAAAACATACTCGTCAACAAAATACCTACCCCCACCCAACTGTCGACACTCTTAGCAATAGAAATCTTTGTCACTGCATACAAAGTGCAGTTAATCTTCTCCAGAACAACCATGAATAAGAATCAAAAGCACAGGAATTCGAAGACAACAGTTGACGATAAGAGACATTGTTAACTAATCTATCCGCAAAATATCCAATCATTTTCAGGCTTTCTTCATTTCAGAAATGGGGGTCTCTTTAGTCAAAACAAAAGGCAATGCACCACATCAACAGCAAACACCAAAAGTCTACTCTAAGTTCTTAAAAAGACCAAAATCCCATATTTGTGATCCAGGCTTCCATATATATTCCCCTCAAATCACACTAGAAACATAGACAACAAACAACATAAAGGCTCGAGCTTTTTCTTGTATCAAGATTTGTTTTTATGTGTGTGAAGAATGAGACTGTACCCTTGCCCGGTTATAAGTCTACGCATGTGAGTTGTGACAATAGGCATTGCTGAATCATCCAAACACAGCTCCACTTGATACACAACATTGAACATTTTTAAAAGTTTGTTTAATTAAACAGGTAAAAAATTAGAACGATACACAACAGAGCAAAAAGTCCAGAGATATATACATCTAGACAATTATCCCAATTAACAAATACCCATTGTGCAGTCACCCAATCGTTCAACCATCTAAGATCTAGAAAGTATCTCATATGCACTATGTACAAAAACATGCCGATTGTAATTATACAAAATCCTTCTAGAAGCAGTCTAGATCTGCAACTTGATTAAACAATAAGTAGATGACGGCGATAAGCTGTTCAAGATCATTTAAAAATGGCCCCGTACTTTACATTCCTTTAAGATAAAGGGGAATTAATACCACGACTTTGAAGATCAATGAGCCTTGGATATTGTTCCTGTAACAATAATTTACATTCAAAAGTTGTAGCAATCCTGTGCAGCAAATGATAAACCAAAGCCTGTTTGCAGATGGAGCATTATATCATAATAAAATGACGATCTTACATCTTTTGAGGCTAGTCTTAGGCCTACTAAATCAGCTCAGCCCTTGGCATTAGGCCCATCAACAGCTAATTGGTGTATGCTACCAAAACGATGTTCGTACGAGATTAGTGACATGACACATAACTCTACCGATCCATCCCATTGTTACATAAAAATACAAATTAAAATCTAGGAGTTTTGTAAACATGTTTAGCATGGTCATATTTGTTCACAAATGCCTGATCAAGTAATAATAAACACTGTAAAACTTGAACCAAGTTTCTTATTCACACTTTTAAAGTTTATAATAATGAACTTGTGAGGTTCTAAAGTTTATAATAAAAGAGTTTCACACTTTTAAGCTCCATTAATGCATTACCTGAGCTTATGTCCACAAATAAAACTCTCAGGTTCAGGAATAATAAACATTACTAAGTATAAATGTATAATTGCAGTCCCTTAGAACACAATAATATCACATAATAACTATAACATAACTCAAAATCACCAAACATTTGAAAGTATAGTGGTAATGAACCATTTTTGTGTTTAATCCAAAACCGTACTTGTCCGCTCCTGTGCTTAGTTTCTTTACCATATAGAAACTTAAAGTATACATAACTAAGATACATTTAGTAGATTCATAGACCTAGGATAGAATATTATTGCCTGGGTAGATGCAAGTGATTATAACAGACCTGTATACTTAACTATGATATTATAGATTAATATGGTTTTAAAAACTAAGTAAATCGGATGATACAAAGATTCACACCTTCCATAGTTTCATACTATGGGTTTCAAATTTTTTTCTTTCAAAAGTTACGATATTAATAGAGTAAGACAATGAAAAAAGGCTCACCTCTTTCCCCAAACATATGACATATCTCCCTTGTCCTCCTGTTCTAGTGTAGTGGCAAATGTAAAGAGTGAACCAAGAGCAACTGACCATATAAGGTGTAATATCAGTCGATCTTCCTTCAATGTCCTGCATAATTAACTGTCCATTATATTTTCAGAAGTCATGTCACAAAATTAACACAATGTTACAAACTAACAAACCTGATCAATCGAGAAACTTGCAATGAATGCCACTCCATTAATCTCTTTTCTTCGTACTTAAAGCCTCCTCACTGACAGCAACCTCGCTTATGTATATGGGGAAATTAAGACCAGCCGACAGTAGATGACCAAAAAGGAGCCCATGGGAAAGTCCAAGTATGTTGTTTGACTTCACGTGCAAGAATAATCTCATAGTTATTAGCCTGCAACAAAATAGAAGACATTACATTGTTAGTGACTGTTGAAATTCAGCAGAATCAGCTAACTTAAGCTTGATAAAATATTAACAGCAGGAGCTGACATTTCATAAAAATGTAGTGGGCATATTTAAACTTCTCAAGTATCGTTACATATCTAAGAATCACAATCCCATGTACCATTAGTTAAATGAAATATCAATCAAAAAGAAATTTACGCATAACCTAATCTACTTAAGAAGTTAAAAAAGAAAAAAAATCAAACGAGAACCCGAAGTTAAATAATTTGCACCATCATTTGCTATATATTAGATGCCTTATATGTCGTTTGAACAAAGGCACACCAGAAGCTTTTTTAAGTTAAAAGAAAGAAAAAAACCATCAACCACATGAGGCGAGATAATAGCAACCACTTGCAAAGATCTCTAAAAATAATAAAAGGGTTGGTAAAGGAAAACTTGCATTAAGGAATTTTTTTTGTTAAACATTACCCCATATTCAATATAACAACAGGAACACTTCAAAAAGATTAAACACCTGTTACATAAAAGGTTCACCTACTTTTACACATAGCGATTTTACCAGACGGCAACTTATAAGCAGATTTGACGTTAACTAACTTATCACTAGCAAGAAACTTCATTTACTAATACTTTCATCCATTGATTACATGGACACGTTACCAAACTTACATCACCAAAACCTTTTCTTGATAGTATTAATAACTGTTAATCTAACGCTTTGAAGATTTGGTGCAAAGATTTGATGTTGCCCCATATTTAGTGTAAAATGTCGTTGGTAAATCTGATTAACTGACAAGCAGGCAAACCACGAGTCTTATGACAGTGTGACCGTCTGGTCGTCTAAAATCATTGGCTGATAAATCTAAATCACTGTCACATGCAATCAATATCATATCGCCATCTTTGTCTTCATATTTTAGCCTAAAGCTTTCTAGCTTGGCGGAAATCTTGTTGCAATCTGCTCTTTCAAGTTTGTTAATCCATCTGTAAGTATGAATGGAAACCTCACAATATCCTCTTTGTATGTTGCCTTGATAGTCAAAGGTTTCACGAGTTTTTTAAGGTTGTTTTGGGTTGTCCAAGTCCATCAATCAAATTGTTTCTACGTGTGGAACTATACATAGCATGTTCGGTATGGGTCGCAGGATTATGTTCATTAGATCCCGAAAATTCGAGGAGTGGGAATCACTTTTATTAGGAGTATATGGCCACCTTAATACCAAGACTTGTGCAAATCGCTTCAACTTACTTCTGCTAACTTCATATATACAATGTACAAATTGAAAATAAGATCCTTAGAAGGAAAGAACACTATATACAAACTTGGTTGGGTTAATTTAAAAACCTTTTATAAAGGTCGAACTAATCAACTCCATCATTCACAACTAGAGGTGGCAAAATTCGTGGGTCGGTCCGGGTTGGATCACGGGTATTAAAAAAGAGAAAAAAAGTGTTTCTTTTTATGACCCGCTAGACCCGCCTAGATCCATTGGGGGGTAACTGTTATATAATTGTACTTATCTAATAACAAATCAGATCCATATGTAATATTTAAGGAGACCAAAATAGACTCATCCGTTAATATATATTTAACCAACTTGACCTATGTTTAACCAATGGATCTCAAATTGGCACCTCTATTCACAGGCAGGCACGGAGCCAGAGTGGGTCACGGGGTCCATGGGACACCCATAGAATTTTGTAGCGTAGTGTTAATTTTTATTAACAACCTATATTTTTCTTAAATGCACCGGCCCAAAATAATAGTGTATCTACACTTGTTTAGTTTTTCTTATATGCACCTGGTCAATTTGTGTTCCGGTTGTGTCCCTCTATTCAAGTGTTTCTATTTGAATCGACTAAGTTCATGAGAATTTTTATTAACCCGTTTCCATCTGACTTAGATCTAGCTAGCCAGTTTAAAATTTAGCATAACCCAAATTGACCCATTTATAACATAGGTGAAGAGGTTAAAATTGGCACCTAAAGACATGAGCAACAAGTTACTATATTGTACTTACCACCAAGGATATCCGCAGCTTCCTCAAATGACTTTGGAGTCAGGTTAGGTTTAGCAGCGGCCTTAACTGAACCTGGTTTGGCCTTAGCTGGTTTCTTCTTTGCCGGAGCTTTCTTGGTAACCGCCTTTGCGGCTGGTTTAGCTTTTGGAGCCAGCTTAGCCTTAGCAGCGGTTTCGTTTTGCAGCTGGTTTCTTCTTAGCTGGAGCTTTTTAGCAGATGCTTTGGGCTTGACTTAGCGGCTGAAGGAAGCTTGTAAACTTTGACCTTAACTAACTTGTGACTAGCAACTAGCTTCTTCAGCTGAGTCAACAACATTTTCTTAAAGTTGACAGGCAGCTGGTTCTCATGCTTCTCCTCAATAAACTTCCCAATCGCATACTGACTCGACCCATTCGTCCTTCAGCGACACTATCGCATCACTTATCAACTGTAAACACATCTAAAACCACAAATTAGGGGTGTTTGTTTAAGCTTGTATGTGGGCTTATGAGCTTATTTGTTCTTGACTTATATTTCATAAGCCCCAATTTCTTGAGACTTGAGGAATTATATAAGTTTATTAGGATATGATAAAATTATATCCTGCCCATAAGTCTCAAGGAAAATTGGGGCTTAGGCAGATTACAACACTAACGCCCTAGCGGCGTTTTCATAAATTAGCGGCGTTATGCCGTTATCACTTATGGACCTCCGGCGTTATTGCAGCGTTAGTCCCTCCCGTTAACCCCTTAACGCCCGTTTTTTTTTTATGCCTAAATGAGGGTTGTTTTGTAAATTGTTGAGAATGTTATTGATGTTATTGGAATGTTATTGTTGTGGGTGTTTTTGAGGATGTTAATGTTAAATGTTAAAGGCGATGTGGCGACGTGAACAGTGTTATTGGTGTTATGTTGTTATTGTTGTAAGTGCTCTTATAAAATATAAACTTAAATCAAATAAGCTCTTTGACAGCATTTTATGGAGTTTAACGAAAGTTGTACTTAATGAAATTACCTCCAAGTAAGTAGGATGTTTTGTAAGCGCAAGTGATTTCTTACTAGCTTTCGAATGGATAACACCGTTGTTACTCATCATCACTGTAAATAAATATCACCACAAACTAATTAATAATCACAATATATCTGGATCACACACACACAAAACAGACACTCAAATAAAAATATGTAATAACAGAATAACAAAACAGACACTCAAATAAATATATAATAACGGACCTGTTGTTTGTTGGAGATGTGAGAGGAAAAAATGATATAGAGTTGGGATTTGTTTGATGTTGCTGGGAAAGGAGATGGTTTATATATGGTGAAATGTGCACACTCTTATTTTTTTATCGGCAGACTCAATTACGTGCATCAAACAGTTGTACGTTTAGTATATTTTGCTTTAAATACATATACATTGAACTGTCCGTATAAAATTGTAAGTGTGCAAATCACTATAAGTGATGTCATAGAAATAAATCAGTGGGACCTCCACGAGGGTGATTAATTAATTAGTTTTAGTTGAACAAGGTTGTCAACGGGCATTCATTCCTCGACACATATTCAAGATAAAACCATTACGTGATTTGCACTGATTAGGACATTTAAGTTTATTCGTCTTTTGTTTTGTTTTGTTTGTTGAAATCACTTATAAGTGATGTCAAAGAAATAAATCAGTGGGGACCTCCACGAGGGGTGATTAATTAATTAGTTTTAGTTGAACAAGGTTGTCAACGGGCATTCATTCCTCGACACATATTCAAGATAAAACCATTACGTGATTTGCACTGATTAGGACATTTAAGTTTATTCGTCTTTTGTTTTGTTTTGTTTGTTGAAATCACTTATAAGACCAGCGGGGTGTCGTGGCGTCTGAGTCTCGTTTCGGTCATTCGGTATTGCAGCTCAGCGTCGCCACTTATGACTTCTGGCAGCAACAACTTGTTCATGCGTATCGTTTGGTCCACGCCCTCGATTATATTTTTTATACATTTTTCAAACAAACTAATTTCATTAATTCGAATAAAATACAATCTAAACTTTAAAAATCTGAAAAAACATATAAAAAGCAAAAAGTCGCGAGGATTGCTCATACTGAATAGCTTGCATAATCAACTCGACGTCACTCTGATCATCGAGATCGGACATATCGGAAAAAGATGAATCACTCGTATTTTTTCCTTTTTGTAAAGATCGCGTGTTTTGATAGAATAAAAATTGTGTAAAGATAAGTTAAAATTAGATCATATTTATAGTGTTTAAAAGGCTTATTTTACTCTCCACCGCACATATATTTCAACACAATATATTTAATTAACCTACCACTCTTATATTACAAATACCACATATATTTCAACCACTATTTTACTCTTGCATAGCACTTTTTACTTTTCATATCTAGAGTAGTTGTGTAGTCAAATCTACCTACTCTCTTCCTTGTTTGCATCTTCTTCTTCCTCGACCTTAAATCTCCCATAAAAGTTCCGATCGGATGTTAGTTTTTTTTTCTTCTTTTTACGCCTTTTTGAAAGTTTTTGTCCCATGAATGACCCAAGTCTCACAAAGTTTTTGTCCTTTTTAAAGTAACACGCCACTTAAGTGGCTTGAGAAATGTGAGTGGGGTTGGGGTATGGTGGCATGAAGGTGGCGGCGCCACTTTGGCTCAGCGTCGGAAATGGCGTGCGTTTGAGTTCTGTACCCGTGGTGCAAGTGATGTCAAAGAAATAAATCGGTGGGGACCTCCACGGGGTGATTAATTAATTAGTTTAGTTGAGCAAGGTTGTCAGCGGGCATTCATTCCTCGACACATATTCAAGATAAAACCATTCGTGATTTGCTTGATTAGGACATTTAAGTTTATTAAGTCTTTTGTTTTGTTTTGTTTGTTGAAATCTTCACAATTACCTTTATATTTTCATCATGTGAGGTGTGATGACGTATAGTTCACATTCGGACGCGAACCCGACTAATGACCGCTACTAGCGAGCCCGACATGGACTAGGCTAAGCCGATAAGGGTTTGGGCCCGAGGCCCAAACCAAAGTTATTATGGAATAAGATATCGGATATCTCTATCTTTGGAGATAGCGTTTACCAACCGACTTAGGCGAGTGCGCGGTTTGGGAACACGAAACCAACAAGGAGTTCGTGTGTATATAAAGGAACCTTATCCTCATTAAAGTGCGATCTAAAACCCTAACTCTCGATTAACTCTAAAACCGATTACTTACTCTCACGGGAGGATAATCGTGGGAGACAATCCCGATAAGCCTAACGGTGTTTTACATTTTACTTAGTGCGCGGGTCTCAAGCATCAAGATTCAATTGGTGCGAGCAGGGTCCAAACAAGGAACACCCAACTTTTGTATCAACAAGTGGCGCCATCCGTGGGACCATCACTAAGAACTAAGAACTAGAATGACAAAGCAAGGAAATCAAAACCGGCGATCGCATGGCGACATACATGGGAAGAAGCGACAAAGTGGGTCGGTTTCTAAACAAGCCTCTTGGGACAACCAGTATTGCTAGAAACCAAGGATCGAGCCCGGATCTGGTCTTCCGACGGTGGAACCACGCTCGGGGACAACCAGAGCCACCACTACCACCACCTGGCGCGAGAAGGTCCACTGCGCGCTCCTTTTACCACTCCACTCCAATCGGTGCTAGAAGCGGACCTCACAAAGCACGGATGCACTGGCGAAACAAGGGTCTAGTGGTGAAAGCAGACACCCTTGCTCTAGAAGGGTTGCGCGAACTAGCGCCAAGTGATTTCGTGTCTCAAAACTACGAAACCTTGGCTGCTCTCATCTGAAGAGGAAGCGAAAAAGAGGTCGGTCGGAGTTTGCACGCCCGACTCGACTTGACCGGAATATGAGATATCTCCACCGCGTCATCGGAAGGACAAGCGGAAGGATAACCGAACAACCCCGGTGTTACGAGTTGGGAGGAGGTTGAGAATGATGAAGCGGCGGACATGCGGTACCTTGGGAACACGAGGAAGGCGGACGGCGTACCAATGTCCACGCTAGGCTTGGTAGCCGCGGTCCGGAGACGGTAGCTCTCAAGCGATACTCTCAAGTGAAAGCCCTTGGCGGGAACTACGAGGGCGGTCGGTATGGCCTTGAAAGAGGAAAACTTCGTCCTCTAGTAATTCCTCGGACAACGAGGATAGCGAAACCGGACCTTTGAAGTCGGGAGGAAATATCGTGACCGGGAGGATGAAGACATATCCCTTCCGTGGCGCCGCCAAAAGTAGATCGTTCACTCGGCGCATCGGTGATTTCTCGAGAAAATAAAGGAGGCGCATGCCCAATGTGAAAACCTATGATGGGACGGGTGATCACGGCGATCACCTCAAAATTTTGAATCGGCCGCTACCATGGCCATTGCCACAACTTTGTGTGGTGCCACATGTTCAATTCCACACTAGTGGGAAGCAGCTGGCCCGGTTCGATGGCTTCCGCGAAGCATTGATGGCTTTGAAGAGTTGCGGGCGTTTGCTGAACTTCACTCAAAGGAAAAAGTGCGCTAAAACCTGTCGAACTCGCCGGGTGAAAGCAGCGCCGAGGGAATCCACGGCGCTTATGTGGGCGCTTCAAAGATGAGTGCATACAAGTCAAGGCATGCCCGAAATCTTGAAGATCTCGGGGTTCATGAGCGGGATCAATAACCCGAACTCATCAAAAGGTGAATGACGAGATCCCCGAACATTTGATGAACTTATAAAGCGCACAAGGTCCTTCATCGAGGAGAAGCCGCGCGGCGAATAGCAAGAAAGGTTACTCGAACTATAGGTCACAAGAACAACCTCGGAGACAATCCATTGACTAGGTAGCAACCGCAACAAGAACTACAGCGGCGAGGGTGGGCGGGATAACGACAAGTATACCCGCTCACAAAGACCCCAAAGGAGATATTCGCAGCGGGCGCGAACTTCCCAAGAACCCCACCAATCGCGCCCCAGGAGGATCGGCGTGGGGAGTGGATCTTGTGACTATCATGGGCGGAAGGGCCGCACCACCAATGAATGTGTCCAATTCGCGGTTAATTGATAAACTAGTAAAGAAGGCGATTGGACCACACGGTTAAAAACATCAAGGAAGGAAGGATAAGCAAAAGGCGGGAACAAGAAAGAAACACCTAAGGATAAGGCGATACCATATACATGATACAATCATGGCGGCGGATGACTAGGCGGAAGATCGACCATAAATTCTCCGTGGGCGAAATATCTTTCCCACCTTGGCGGCGGACAACGCGATGGTGGAACCACTCACCATTGAAATCAATGCGGGGGTCGCGATATCCACGCATGTATGTTGATGGAGGAGCATCTGCGGACATAATGTATGAACATTGTTTCAAGCGTTGCGACACGAGATCTGTGATCGACTAAGCCCGGCCATGCGGCGTTGGTGGCTTTCACGGGAGAAAAGATATGGCCCATAGGGCAAATCGCTGCTAGTCAATGTTGGTAATAAAGAACACTCCGGCGACAACTGGATGAATTTTATGGTGATCAAATCCCGCCGCCATACAATGGCATTATCGGAAGACCGGGGATATCGACCATCAGCGCGATACCATCTACATCACATGGGATGCTCAAGTTCCCAATGGAAGGAGGTATTGTTACCCTCTACAATGCCCTTTGTACCACCTAGAGAATGTAACACGATTACATGTGAGGCGGCGAGCGATTCGAGCAACGCGCACCTAAAGTACCAAACACGCAGTTGCAATTCATCCGACTACCCGGATCAAAAGTATCGATTGGGGATCATTTGTCGATAAAGGCGGGGCGGTAGTGTCTTGCACTCTTGCAAAAGAATGGATATCTTTGCATGGGAACCAAAGCACATGACGGTGTACCACGCTCGATTCTGAAACACAAGTTGAGAATCCGACAAGGATACTCTCGATCGTCGAAGAAGCGGCGGCGAGCTCGGGCATGCACAAGCAATTCAGCGATACACAAACTTGTGGGCGCGGTATCATCGAGAGGTCTATTACCATGGCGGCTTTCAAACCCGGTGATGGTCGAGAAGCGATGGTAGTTGGAGAATGTGCGTGGACTTCAGATCTCAACAAGGCATGTCCACAAGGCGCTACCCGCTACACGAGATAGGCGGAAGATAGAGTCTTTGTGTGGATACCCGGTTAAATGCTTCCTTGGCGCATACAAAGGATACCACCAAATCCGGATGGCTAAGGAAGATGAGGAAAAAGCGGCCTTCCACACAAGCCAGGCGTCTATTGCTACACTAAAATGCCCTTTGGCTTGAAGAGCGGCGCCACCTACCGGGCGGTAGATAACGCATTTGAAAAGCAGGTGGGCGCAACCTAGAGGTTTATGTTGGCGACCTTGTCATAAAAAGCCACGCGAGGATGAATTGGTGCGTGACATAGAGAAGCGTTTAAGACACTACGAGATATCAACATGAAGCTAAATCCTAAGAAATGCACTTTTGGCGCTCTGAAGGCATGTTCCTTGGATATTTGATAGAGCGATGGCATTAAACCGTGTCGAGAAAAAAGCGAAGGCATCATCCAACTACCTTCACCGCGCGTTGAAGGAGGTCCAATCCACGAGCGGAAAGCTAGGTGGTTTGAGCAGATTCTTGTCGAATCGTGAAAAAGTCACTTCCTCTCTTCAAAGCGCTCGAAAGTGTCACGAAGAAGGAGATTTTCGATGGACCACAGGCGGAAGAAGCCTTCATACGGCTTAAACAACACCTAGCGGCTCCCAGCTAGTCGCACCCGACCGGGGAAGAATTAATTATGTATTTATCTGCGACCGAGGGCGATCGGTATGATCTTGTTGACGAGACGAATTCGGTGCAAACACCGATATATTTTGTAAGCAAAGCACTCAAGAAAGCAGAGATTAACTACGGACGCAATGGAAAAGTTGGTCCTAGCATTAGTGTTCGCCGCCAAGCGGTGCGCGCGTACTTCGAGCACACCCATAGCGGTGATCACGGACCAACCGATCAAGCAAATCATCTCAAACCCGCGCGCCGGGACGGCTGCGAAGTGGAGTGTGTTGCTAGGTGAGCATAACATCTCCTACGGACCACGTACCGCGGTTAAGGCGGATACTAGCGAGACTTTATCATCGAAAAACGGATCACGAGGACTTACCCTCGCAAGTAAGGTGGCAATACAAGACCCATGGATCTTGTTCACGAGACGGATCTTCATGCGTGGATGGGTCGGGGCGGGCCTTATCCTCACAAGCCCGGAGGAATGGAATTCACTTATGCGCTGCGTTTTGAATTCACGGCGACAAACAATGAGGCGGTATGAAGCCTAATCGCGGACTACGCATTGCATTTCGAATGGGCGTCGTAACACGGAAGCAAATGTGGATTCCGGCTGGTGGCCAACCATGTGTTAGGCGGTATGTGGCTAAAGAAAACATGATCCAATACCTCGACAAGACCAAGTCGGCGTCTGAGTTTGACGGGTTTACCATCAGCGGGTTCCTAGGTGGGAAAATCGAAAGGCGGATGCACTAAGCAAGATTGCATCCACAAGCTTCGCACACTGTCAAAACAAGTGTTGGTGGAAGCGGCGAAGAGCAAGTCCATCTCGAGATGGAAATATCCACGGTAATAGAGGAGGAAGGTCCTCGTGGATGACACCAATAATGGAATTCATAAGCAGGCGTATTGCCCCAGGCGAAGGAAGCCGAAGAATACGGCGCATCACGGAGGTTTGAACTTGAGGCGGTATACTATATCGGCGCTCCTTTACGCAACCATGGCTCATTGTGTCGCCCCCAAGCAAATTATGTACTCCGGAAATCCACGCGGTTCATGCGGCATGCATTCGGGACCACGGTCGTGGTGGCGCGCGCTTTCTGGTCGAGGATACTATTGGCCCACCATGCACGTGATGCGCGGGACTTAATAAGAAAGTGTGGCGACTGCGGGTTCACGAGACCGTCCCACGCCAACCACAACAGAACTAACACCTATTACGGCGCCATGGCCATTTTACAAGTGGGGTATCGATATTGCGGGTCCGCTTCCATTGCGGCGGGAGGATTGAAGTTCCTCATAGTAGCCATAGACTACTTCACCAAGTGGATCGAAGCAAAGCGGTTGTAACAATTCGGCAATCGGGTAAAAGCGCTTTGTTTGGGAAAATATTGTATCCGCTTGGACTACAGGAAATCATCTCGGACAACGAAACAATTATGTGACAACCCTTTCAGGGCCCAGTGCGAAAAGTTGAATATCACACGACACCGGCGTCGGTTAAACACCCACAAACCAGCGGTTTAGTAGGCGTGCAAATCGAAGTTTGGGTGAAGGAATTAAAGCGCGTCTGGACAAGCACAAAGGAAGGTGGGTGGAAGAATTATCGCATGTTATGTGGGCACACCGCTTCAATCAAAACTAGCACGAGACACTCCTTTTCTCTTGTCTATGGGACGGAGGCCGTCATACCGGCCGAAATTGGGATGCCAACTATTCGCCTTCTTGAAGTCAATGTTGCAACCAATGACGACGAGCGGCGTGTCGACTTAGACACTGTTAGAAGAGGCGTGGTAGCGACTATATGTGAGCGAGATCAAAGCAAAATGAAGGGATACTATGATGCTAAAGTGCGAAGTGTTTCATTCGGACCGGCGACTTCATATACCGCGCCAATGATGCGAGCCAGCGAAAGATACGAGAAAACTTGGACCAAAGTGGGAAGGACCCTATGAGGTTACTGAAGCATTAGGAAAAGGCGCGTACAAACTACGAGACATGGATGGTCGTGAACTACCACGCACATGGAACATTTGCAACCTTAAGAGATGTTATCTCTAGGAATGTCTTATTTACATTTTGTTTTACTTAGGCAATGTCTTATTTATTTTCTTTCACAAAAACTTGCAAGTATTAATAAAACGTCGCGGTTTCTAGCTAACTCCGTGACACATTTAAATTTGTTATTTCTATATACTTTATGTCTTAACATTTTTTATCTTTTGCCTACATGGCGTGCATGCACTCAATAAACCCACGATGGTAAAAGGATGAGTAAACCTACTAAATAACTCGTTGAGTAAGAGGGTTGCAAATCCATCAACATTGGGATCATGTATCCTTGTTAAACACCTTATTCTCAAGACGTTGGGATAAGTTCGGTGCGCATCCCACGATGGGTGCGCAACAATGCATACTGTGCGCGTTTAACAATTTAGGAATCAAGACACTTGACTCCTTGATATGATATTCTGATGCCAGGAATTATGTTTCAAGTATCTGTGACTTTCATACATGATTATGAACTTCATATATTATTTAGCACTTATGTAGCAGTTTGATTCTTAGACAACAAGTCGTTTTTATGCAAAGGCGAATAACTAAGTACAAACATTACAAGTCGCATAACCACATTCAACAAAAGTAATATTTCATTAAGTACCACGCGTTCTTACAAAATATTATTTACAACACAAGTTACACTCTATAAACTCCTACAACGCCTAAGAGATGAGCTCCCTTGCGGTTCACGGCATCCCAACCTCGTTTAGCTTCTTCAACAAGTCGGTCTTGGCGGGATCTTGTGGCAACACTAACCGGTACTCCATCGGACACAGGGGAGATGAGTTGCGCCAATACCGCACAAAATAGCCTTGCCTTTAATACCTTCCTTCTTGGCAAGTCTCGTAGCATGAGCTTCAAGACTTGCTTTAAAGGAACTTCTTTCTCCGGGCAAAGCAGTTCAAGATATCGCGAGGCGAGCAAACACGAGCACTGCGGTGGGACTCATTGGGTTTCAAAAATAATCAAGTTGCGCCTCCGCATTTTCGACCGATCTTGAGCCAAGGTTAGCCCTCCATAATTACCCCATGGGATAATCACAGTCGCGCTCAATTCGACAATAAGAGCGGCTCAATAGCTTCATCTTCTCCATTGCGGCAACGGATCATCATCGCATTCTCATTATAGCGGTACCTTATCAGTGAGCACCTTCAACATCGACCTCGTGGAGCTCCTCTGACCTCGCCTTGCCCGCGCCAGCGCTGCTGCAACCCCAGAATCGTCCACTACCTCCTGCGACTCCAAGTGCGAGGCGGCTAGGCGCGGACCATGGCCGATGAGCCACTGCGCTCGGCAATAGTAGACATGGTGGGGATATAACTCCTCATCATACTCAATCTTGAGCTTGCGCAACTTCATCTCCTGCGCCTCGGTGAGCTTCCTCTGATTGCACCAAAATTCTCCAACTGAGAGACCAACTCTTCCTTCCCCTTCTCAAGATATTTCAGCGCCCATATACACGATGCCTTATACTCCGCTGATGCAGTACGCTCCTGACTTATTTGGCCCAGCAGTGCCATCTTTTCTTCAGCAAGTCTTTGGGCGTACGCGTTCATAGCCTCTGCTTCAACCTTGGCACTAGCCATACGTGCCTCCAGCAGCGCAATTTTTGGTCCTTTTGCGCGCTCTGGCTACTTTCTCCCGAGTACTTAGCCTTTAGTTGCAACCAACAGCTTGGTGTCTTGGTAGCTAACACCGGATCTTCAACCGGTGATCCATTGGCGCATCCCGAGCCAATGGCTCGGTATTTAACTCTTTGGTTCGAAGACTCGGTAGCGAGCAGGACTAGCCTTTGGGGCGACTCCGCGAGTTGTTCAATCTTGCACAAAAGCGGAGGATTAGCGATTATTTCATAACATCAACGGGGAATGCGTCGGGCTTTAAGAATAATACTTACTTGGGTGGGCGGTCTCAGGAGCGAGGAGAGCAACATCATCGGATGATGATTCCACGACATGGATAACAAGGCGCTTCTTCACGGAGGAGCTTGCGCCATCGCCACCAGCGCTCTCTTGCGTTTCAATCCATGGCTTTCCTCCTCCTCCTCTTCTTCAATTTTCGACCACATTTGCATCGAAAGCTCTACTAACGGGAGGGAACCACAGGGCTAGGCACGCTTTGTGGAGGTTGCCTCGGTGCAGCGGAAGAACTACCCGTTTCTCCCATGCATTTCAAAGTGCGCCCATTGTAGCCTCTAGAATGGGCTCTTCCCCTCCTTGAGCAGGCGCACCCCACGGTGACTGGCGGCCGCCAATTGTACCACTCAAATAGATCCATCTCTGCGCAACAGAAGACAACAACAAACAGGTTACATAAAGTGCAAAAGGAAAAAGAAAAGCTTACATTAATAAAGTAAAGGGATGTGAAAGGACGAGCACCCACCCTGGCCATCCGTGTCTAAGAAGATTGGCACCTCGTCAGGTCCGCCAAAATAATTGCGACTGATGCCCACGTGCACCAAAAATTCCTCGGGGTAGGAACTGATGGGAATACGATTGGCGTTTATCGTATTTGCATCGTCAGCGCTGTATGAACCAGGGAGGGGGCGCTCATCCTTTGGCAGCGAACTCTGGGTGTAGAAATCAAAGCGCCATGGGAACAACGCTTCATCGACCGGAAAAATTCTCCTCCGGTCCACTAGCGCGTCCGGTTTATCGGTGTAACATTGTGGACCCCGGCGCTTAGCGAGCGAAACCCGCCCGTTTGACCACGTCGTGTGGTAAAAGCGCGGAAGAGGTAGATGGTGGGATTAATCGCCAATAATCGGCAATTAACCTCGAAGTTTGTTAATTTTCTTTGCACCTATCTGTCGGTGAGAGATGTCGGCGATAGTAGTTTAAAACATCGCACAGAAATAGGGATAGAGGCGCGTTGATTCGCAAATTGAAAAAAGCGTGTGTATACCCTACCTTCCCTCGGGAAGTCCGCTATTGAAGCCTTCGCGGTGGCACCTCCGGTGCGAGCCATCGGGATATAATAATCGAGGTGAACTCGCGCGGTTCATCCTCGGTCGGATCGGTGAAGTCGGACAAACCACGGACCATGGTGTAGTTTTTAAAGCGCGCGCGATTACCTTTAGTATTAAGGTTTTCTTGATGGAAAGGTTGAAGCTTTTTAACAATGGCGGAAATGCTTTTCTTGTGATAATCACGGTGATAAAGAAGCGGAAGGTTATATAAGTTTCTTCATCCACGCGATGAGCATACGTGGATCCCACTATCTCTAATTGAGTGGATAGGATATGTTGATGTGGCCAGATTCTGATTACTTTCCCCGATTCTGAGGCATTCATTTGAAATATTTTGTCTAGATTCACCATGTATCTTTCAAGGCGGAAACTTTTTGGCTTCTTTGCTACGCTTCATGATTTTATTGGCTGCGGTTATTAGTCTAGCATCCATGATTCGTCACTGCGCATACTAGGCTGGGGGACATGATGACGTATAGTCCATATTCGGACCCGAACCCGACTAATGACCGCTACTAGCGAGCCCGGCATGGGTGGGCTAAGCCGATAAGGTTTGGGCCCACGAAGGCCCAAACCCAAAGTTATTATGGAATAAGATATCGGATATCTCCTATCTTTGGAGATAGCGTTTACCAACCGACTTAGGCGAGTACGCGAAGTTTGGGAACACGAAACCAACAAGGAGTTCGTGTGTATATAAAGGAACTCTATCCTCATTAAAGGTATGATCTAAAACCTAACTCTCGATTAACTCTAAAACCGATTACTTACTCTCACTTACTCTCGAGGATAATCGTGGAGACAATCCCGATAAGCCTAACGGTGTTTTCTATTTACTTAGTGCGCAAGTCTCAAGCATCAAGATTCAATTGATGCGAGCAGGGTCCAAACAAGGAGCGCCAACTTTTGTATCAACATATAGAGACATTCGCACTTTCCAACATATATAACATATTATAGTTCGAATTGTAGATTAGTGCGATTAATTCATCAAAATTAGATAAAACACATAAAATCACATGTGATTATAGAAATTTCACAAATGAATTGCTATAATATATAATTTAAATATAGTATGTGATATAGGATTGAAAAGCTTTGAATGTGTGCTTTTCATTGCAAAAACGAGAAAAGTCTTTAATTTATAGAAAGATACTTATGTCAAATTTAGTACCTATGTTTAGTGTTCGAACTTCATATTAGTGTTAAATCACATATGATATGTCATGCAAATTTCAATACCCAAAAGAAAACGTGAAAAAGGACAAAAAAACATCGAAAATATAACAAGTCTTGTTTATAAAAGATAATTAAATGTATGTCGTGACAGTATAATTTATTTTGTCTAACGATTAACGGTTTGTGAGATATTTTAATTATAGAAAAATGGTGTAGTTGAATTTGAGTATAAATATTAATTAAACTCTTTTGTATCTCAATTAAAAAAGTAGGTGCCTAAAATTTGTCCTTCATTATATTAAAAACTTATCGTATGTGAAAGATCTCTCATCGATATGTAATTTTATGTTTATAATCTTCATGAGAAAGAAAATGATGTACTGGTATCTCCAATGCAACAGATATAACAATGACTTGTTTTGTGTAAATTGGTCACTTGAAAGGCTTATAAGTATGTTTGGCGTGAAGCGGTGTAAAAGCTTTTAAGTCGGTGTGAATAAATATTTTGATTTTTAGTGGTTGTTTGCAAAAGAGCGTAAGTTGTAGCTATTTTTAGAAAGGTTAATTCTTCAATGCTTGGTTTAAAAGCAATGAGCAAAAACTACTGGTCACGACAATTAC
The DNA here is from genome assembly GCA_022545495.1 of Chrysanthemum lavandulifolium. Classification (NCBI taxonomy): domain Eukaryota; kingdom Viridiplantae; phylum Streptophyta; class Magnoliopsida; order Asterales; family Asteraceae; genus Chrysanthemum; species Chrysanthemum lavandulifolium. The sequence continues at coordinate 88,718,217 of CM040241.1, read as the reverse complement.
TCACAACTACTGCTTATAGCTATTATTCACAATTACTGCTCATTACTACCGCAAATTTTAACACTAAATGAGAGTACTTCTTGAGCAATGACTTAAAGATTCTCAAGTCTTTGAAGAATAACTTAAACAAATACTCTCCTCCCATCATTTATATATATACACGAGGTAGAGAGCCCGCGCGTTACCGCGGTGTGTTTTCTTAAAGATGGATGCAGACATAAGGTGGATGTACATTTCATGCAACAATATGACACAAAAAAGAAAGGTTCAAACCTGCTAATACCCACAACTCAATAACTATGGAATACCAGTTGGCGGTGTAAATAAGAGCCAATAAAGGGTCGCCTTTTCCTGGGTGGGTAACCTGAACAGGGTCTCCCATTTTTTTTTTCTGTCATGAACCACACGATTGATGTTAATTTTACGCAGCGGGATGTTTAAATACAGAGTTATTGAGTTGCGGGTGCGACACTATAACATAAAAATACAATATGACTCAAACTAACATCTTGCTCATCTTTATCAAACTTACAGTTGTTTATAACGTTTCTTGTTAGACAAAGTTTTTCAAAATTTGATACAAATAAGATATATAGCTACAACCATAGATTTGGCTTTTGCAGTCAAACATTTTTTGTATCAATCCATACAGGGTATAATCATTTAAGAATTTTATACCAAAACTTTAATCTTACCGCTGTTTATTGATGTGGGTTGTCTTCTTTATCTTTAGAAATATCCAAAATTAATCCCCTTTCCTGCATTCCGCCAGAAAACCAATTAAGGTAATATAAAACACATATTCAATCCATACGTTGAAAATGAGGCAACAAAGTAAGAAGCAATAAAGTATAAGGATATAGAGTTGTACGGCTATGTAAGATCAAACAGATTAATTACAGTCGTAGGAGATCAACACGGATAAATCAAATGAAAGTCCAAATAAAAAAATGATATGTTTAGACACAATCTTTTCCTGTAGGTATCCTTTTGTTTAACCCATAACATATAATGCCAAATCCAAACTGACCCGTTTATAAATAATGGTGCAAATAGTTAAATCTTATATTAAAAGATATTTATGGTCACCTTTATCATATCTAATTTTTTTAGTTCAAAAGATGTCAATATCATCAAATTACGGGTGGCCCGAAAAACTCTAGGATACTGCATATTCAAAATTTGCAAAGGCTGTTCTATCTACAATAAGCCATAAAATTGGAACTTATAACAAATAAGTTCGAAATTTCACGAGAAATTCGAACTATTTTTATAATACAATTTTGATCTTATTTTGAGACTGTCGAACTTTTATAAGTTTGTCGTATCATAATAAACTTATATAAGCCGACAAGTCTCAAAATAAGCCACAAAATCGGAGCTTATAAAAAATAAGCCCAAATCGGCTTAGGTTAAATAAGCTTAGCCAATCAGACTTTACCTTTACCATTACCCACCCTAAAAAACATCCTACCAAACACCCCCTAATTTTCATTACCTTTACCATTACCCACCCTAAAAAACATCCTACCAAGCCACCCCTCAGTGTAGTTACATATCTAAGAATCACGATCCCATTTACCAATAACTAAATTATCACACCAATACTCTTGAAATCTCAATCGAAAGAAACTAACACAACCAGAAGCGTTAAAAAAGAAGATAAATATTTTGCACCTTCATTTGCTATATATTACATGCCTTAACAATTAGAAAATAATTCCAACAAAAGTTTCTTAATCACGGGGCACTCCTCAAAGAAACCAATTGGAAAATAAAAACCGAAAAAATCATTATACAGGTATATATGCACACAGTTTATTTAGAAGAAAACTTTAAATACAAACATGACATCATTTACTAATAGTTTTATCCATAGATTACATGACACCTCGACAACATTACATCGTGAAACCCTTGTTTAATACTCATACGTATCAATACGATACCCTTTATTAATAGCATTAATATAAGTTAATTTGATATTACACCAAATTTGGTGTAAGAAGTCACTAGTAAGTGTGACAAACTAAATATTACACCAAATTTGATGTCTTGATTTAAGCGATCGATTAATTAACAAGCGGGCAAACCACGAGTTTTATGGCAAATTGTTTGGCCGTGCAGTAGTGTAAAATCATCAATGATACACTTAAGCTCTTTGTCACATGTTATCAATATCATATCGCCATCTATGTCTTTATATTTGAGGCTAAAGCTACCTAGCTTGAGTTGAAACCTTGTAACAATCTGCTCTTCCAATTTTATAAATCCATCGAAAGTTTGAATGAAAACCTTACAATATCCTTTTGCATGTTGCTTTGATAGTTAATATTGTTTGAGTTTGCATAGAGTTAGTCGAGCGATTTGTTGGTACTAACGGTGGCGAATAGGTGTGAAACTATGCTTACCATGTTAGCTAAAGGTGGCGGGACTATGAGTTATATTTGTTGTAAAATGTGGTTCATTGGATCCCTTAAAACCGAGTTAAGGAATCACTTTATCGATCTCATATGGCCACCTTGATACACCAAAACTTCGCAAAGGCGCTTCAGCGTTGCTCGCTAGCTATATATACAATGTACAAAGTGAAAGTGAGGATTTTAGAAGTGTTTTAAAACTTGGAACCTAACCGGAGGATGCACTAATGATCTCCGTTATCCAAAACAAGTGATTAAATATGATTTTGCTATGTTAATATGACATTTCTATTCAACCATTTTCCATTTCGATTAGATCTAAAGTTTTCCTAGTTTAAGATATAACAACCCAGCGTGTACCCGACCATTTATAGGTAATAAGTTAAAAATGTCACCTAGACACTAGTCACACTACCAATAGCGAATATTGATTATACTACCATGAAGGATGCCCGACTTCCTCCATTGGCTCTCCAAAGTGTTTGATAATTTCCTCCAAAGTAATTAGTGTAGAAAGCGGTTACACTTATTAATAAAATCTAAATTACAATAAATAAAATTAACGATAAATAAATAACGAGAAAATTAAATACAAAGCAGAATGTAGCGGATAAGCGATAATTAAATAAAATAATAAAATAGTCAAAAGACTTACTTGATCACCAATAGAGATCAACAAAGAAACACTAAAAGCGAGACACGTGTTTTACGCTTCCCTTAAAACAAATTAATAATCATTTCTCGAAATTTTACATGACCAAAAACAGTAAGTTTCTTGTCGAACTTAACTAAGCCGCCGAATTTCATCTTAAGAGATCGTATTCCTTACGTTGAAATCAATAATACTTATTGATTTGATGTGTGAAAAACTTGTGGAATTAGGGCCTCTATTTATACACAATAGACTCCTCTAAGTTTACCCATCCACGATGTGGGATTGAAAATAAACTACTTTTCCTCTTTAGGCATGGTACCGAATGTCTAACTTTGAGAACCGATATCTCATTTACATCAACTCTATTTTGGACACATAAAGGCTTATTGCGAAGCTCTCTTCGAGAAAAACGCGAATATACAAACTATTACTCATATATGTGACGCATACATATAGATAATAGTGTCTAAAGTTGGTCAAAATTCACTTTTGCCAACCAATTTTCCAACAATCCCCCACATGAATGGAGATCGGTCGTAATACACAAAAATTACGATGAAATTCCAATAGTTGAATCTTGCAAAGAATAGGTAGGTGTGACCCTTTGAACCTTCCCTTGTGAAATGCACATAGCCTCCTTTCTGTCAGTAGACGCAATGTATTTGAACCGAGTCTTTGTTTATGTAGACGAAAATACATTTCACACAAGACTCTCTCAACATTGTTAAGCCCTCATAGTCATGTTCATTATGGTCTGAACATTTTCACAGTTCTGCAAGACCTCTTGGGATTCGCCCCACAATTCCCTTCAAAGCAACCCCACTTCTCTCTCACATGGGTGATTTCATCTTGAATCATTAAAACATATGTTTTGTGATTTCATCTTGAACCATTATGCTTTGTGATTTCATCCTAAATCATTAAAGCCATATGTTTAACCTCTCAATAAGTCACAATTGTTATAGGAATGGACTAGGAAGTTACAACATTTAATAACTCCCCACGTTGACGTGACTTCCCCACATTTCTATGATTAGGTTGTCTTATTTAACCCGGATCTTAGGATCTCCAAATCAATGGGTTAGGTTTTGTTGGAATCACTCTAACTTGTATTTCAAGTGTTAGTCATTTAATATGTAATAGGTTGCTTAAACTAGGCTTTTATGTTTGTATATTAAAGGCTAGGCTCATGTAGAAAGCCCATGAGCCTATGCCAAAAGCCCAATAAGAAAGGAAGGGACTAGACATGTTGCCTAGCTCCCTTCCCTATAAATACTTTGTAAACCTTCACTTGAAGGTTGGTTGTTCACTTTGCATAATACACCTCGCCTAACATTTCTCTATTTTCATATGTGTGTGTTTAGTGTTCATCCGATCACTTTCTTTCTCATTTCTTACATATTGATCCTTGTGTTATATTATGGTGACCTAACGGTGGTATCAATCGCCATCTAGTTGGGTGAAACACTTTTGTTTTGAAGTTTTGTTCTATATCGTGGGTTTTAGCGTGCTAAACTTTACATACGCTTAAAGCTTTGGTTTTTACACTTGTAAACTCAAGATTCTTGTGGTTTAAGGTTTATTTAGTGTTAAAGTATCAGTTTTTAGCAAAAAGTTTCAAACTTTACGCGTGTATATTAGTTTTTAAGCTTGGTTTGTTTCGTGTGTACTATTATACGCGTAAGGTGAAAAGTGGTTTTGGATCATCAAGTTTCAAACTTTCTTGTTGTTTTGGTGATTTTGAAGCTGTTTCATCATTAAAATCAGGTTTACAAAACATTTTTGGGCATAAAAATCAGTTTTAGTAAATTTTGTACTTCCTACTCCTAGTAAAATCTTAGTTTTACGCGTAAGGTTCTACTCCTAAGTCATCTCGCCTAAAGCAATTTCTCGCCTAAGATTTTCTTCATTTGATCTTGAAGTGTTGGTTTACTCGGTGTTTTCTTGCTTGGATAAGCACGAAAACACTTGACTTTGGATATCTTTTACACTTGGATAAGTGTAAAGGATTTTTGGGTAAAACCCTAGTTTTACGCATAAGCATAAAAGCTTACGAGTAAACACTTTACGCCTAAGTTATTCTTACGCATAAGTTCATCTTACGCCTAAGGTAATCTTACGCATAAGGTTCTTACTACTAAGCCTTTGGTTTACGCTTAAGCTTCAGTTTTACCTAAAGTTTACGCGTAAGCAGTAATTACGCCTAAGCTATTGTTTACGTGTAATAGGAGGTTACGTGTAAGGATTCAGTCTACGCCTAAGCTGGTTTTCTACGCCTAAGTGTACTTCATCAACAAGTTTCATTCGACTACAAAGATCCATCCTCAACACAAGTTTCAAAGATGTCTCAACCACCATACTCTCACTACTTTCCTCATGAGTATCCTCAACAACAACAACAAAAACAACAATATCAACAATATCCTCCACCATCTCAACAACAATTGCAACAATTTCAACAACAATTTCAACCACCATCTCAAATGTACTTTCCTCGAGGAGCAAACCCTCTTCCACCACGGATGCCTCAACCAAACCCTCGTCAACAAGTTCAACATTGTAACTACTTCCAATATCGGTTTCCGCTAAGTATGCTATGAATGTCACAACATAAAAGGAACCTTCTTGGTTTGCAAAGATGTGTGAAGCTTTAAGTAGCCAACAATCCATTCATGAAGTTGGATCCTTGATAGACCTCCAATGCTCACTCCGGAAACTACGATCAATGGGTGATAAGGTTTTTAGGTTTTGTGATCTCAAGAAACCACATGGTAAGTTTTGAAGAAGGTCATACTTGAAGGTCCTTTTCGGATGCCTACTATCACTATACCGGAGATCCAATGCTAATCCACCAAGAGATGATGTTACCAACGTTGTCGGCCTCGATCAACTTACTCTTGACCAACTTCTTCACTTAGAAGGCGATGAACTTGCAATGCAATATATCCTTTTGGGTCTACCCAATCCGATACTTCATAGTGTTGATGCTCGAAAGGCGCTAAAGCAATGTGGGAGCACATTCATCTTCTAATGGAAGGCATTGAACTCAATCAAGAAGACATGGAATCAAAAATTTACTTAGCATATGAAAACTTCATGATTGAACCGGGGAGTCATTAGAGTCATACTATCATCGGTTCTCGAGACATCATCAATGACTTGGACAAACATAATATCATTATGCCAAGGATTGCAATCAACACAAAGTTCTGAGTTTGTCTTGGTCACGATTGGGAGAAGTATGTTACATTCATCCGTCAGCGAAGAATCTTCATCAAGCTACTTACGGTTGTTGTATGACTATTTGAAGCACCATCAAAGGAAGTAGACAAAGACAGAATCATCCGTGGAGTCCACCTTCTCCATCACTCCGGATAATCAAACTCTTGCTTTGTACACTCAAGCATGTTATCCTCAATTTCGAACTTGCCAACTGTCTTCACAAATCCTCCACAACCAAGCGCTCAAATTACACCATATGATCCATCACAACAACAATCACAAGAAACTCAATTGGTTCCATACAACAACAACAATGATCAAGCACTCTACGATGAATCAAATGAGGATGCGAAGCCTTGATGCATTGAATCAAGGATTTGTCATGATTGCTAGAGCCTTGGAGATTCGCAAACAAATCCAACAATCGCATTCGTACCTCCTCAAACACAAGAAATCAAGTTGTTGTTAACAATGGAAGAGTTGAGGTTGAGAATCGTGGAAATGGTCGTCGGATGGGTAGTGGTCAAGGGTTTAATGTTAATGGAAGGAATAACATGGGTGCTCCACAACAACGGGTTCAAATGGTTGATCGAAAATGCTCGGGCGGGGTTAATGGTCTTGATGCTACAAGCGCAACGAAGGGTCATCGGCTAATGCATGCCCAAAGCCGAGAACAAGAGGCAACACTTATCACAAAGAGGCTTTACTCTTGGCTCTCAAGGATGAAGTGGTGGAACACTTACCAACAAGGAACAGAGCTTCATGGCTAATCTGATTCGATGATGACATGGAGGACTTGCAAGCTAATGCATTTGTGATGTTAATGGCAAACATGCAAGAGCTCCACATGAGTGACACAGGCCCGATGTATGACATTGATGGCTTGTCTCGGTCTGGGATCCTAATATACTTATACATGATCGATATCTCCGTGCATATACGCATCCGACGAGGCGCAAGTGTTCAACATGAGCCTTCACATCTCATTACGACGATAATCAAATGGATCCCGTAGTTACATTTGACGATCAAGATGACCTAATGGTTAATATTGATAATCAAGTTGACTCGTGGTTATATTTGAGGATCTAAATAATGATTATGTTGAGACTCAAGTTGAACAAAATGAACCTTTGTCTAATCCAGTTCGAACTCATGACCTTATGTCGGACCACCCTATCTAAAATGGAAAAATGCAATGAGATCAATAAGAAACGCAAGATAAAATTGCCTTTGTTGACTAAGGATAATGAATGCTATAAGTTCCAACTCAACATTTTTGAAACTAAAGAAAAACGTGAACAAAGTTTTGAAGTCGCTTTTGCAAAATCATACCAAAATGAAAAATCTTTGGAAAAACAGATACGTGATCTAGTTGAATCCAAGAATGCATTGCTTTCTCAAATAGAACAACTAAAATTTGATCATAAACAACAAATTAACGCTCTCACTTCGGAAACTCAAAAAGCCAAGTCTGAGTTGTTAACTTGTCAAAAACAGTTTTGTGAGTACAAAAAGCATTCGAGGAGACAAATCGATGAGTATCTTGATGAAATTGTCGATTTACAAAACAAAATCAAAGAGTTTGAAATGTTGTTTACAAACATGGTGAGTCAATCACAACAATTCAAAAGTTTTCTTTTAAACCAAATCCGGATGGATATGGACCAATTCTTCTTGATTACAAACCAAGTTTTCACATAGAGCATTCAAACCAAATCCTCAAGTTTACGATGCGAGAACATAGAATTGATGATTCAATTATGAGTGTTGTTGAATATAATCGTGATGAGGAATCAGATCTTGATCTTGAGAGTCGATTAAAATGGAAAATGTTGAATATAACAAACCATTCGATTACTCAAAAATCATACCTTTTGTAAAACAACGGGATAATACTAACACACCTTGGGTTATCACACCACTTCACGAGTCCTCTTCTAACGATGGTCCCCAACACAATGTTGCACAAATTAATGGTCCTTTACCTTCCTTGATGAAGTAAAATCATTACCGAAACGATGTCAAGTTCTTAAATATTTTGATACATTCATATCGACATCAAACTTTTGGAACATGAAATTGAAGTTAATTACGAAATAAAAGTTGAACATTTTCAATCGCCACATCGCGAAATCAAAGAGATATTTTTGAAAAGACTTTTACCCCATGTCCGAAATTTAAAAATGTGTGCAATATATTGGGAGCAGGATCTTGAAAAGGAGATTGGACTTATGAAAGCAGTTTTCGAGAAAAGCGAAACATCGATTTCAAATACTAAGCGTAAAAAGAAAATGTTAAGAAATCATGTTGATCGACTCTTGGAAGATGTTATATGTCTTGATACCATCAATGTTGTGTTGTTACATACGGTTGCATATGCATTTGATTATATTGTTGTTGATTACAGAATATCGATAATGTGCCTAAATCGAGTCTTTGAAAATTGAAAATGAGCGTTTGTTAAATGAACTTTCGAATGCAAAGCGTCGTCTTCAATGGTGTCAAAAGATTGTCAAAATCGAGAACTTGCTTTGCAAAACAAAATCAACCGATTCGTGCAAAATCTTTTGATCCAAAACTTGAACAAGCTGGATGATGAAAACAAAATCAACCGATTGCAACGTGTCTTTAAAATGTCAAGTTTCAAAATATGAACAAGAAATTGCCAAAGTCAAAACTGAATATGGTGTCCTATTTGATTTGCTTAAAAAGACTCGTGCTAAGGTATCACAAGAACTTGATAATCATCTTGCATACACTAAAGATGTCTTAAACGTTAGTGGAAACATTCACTCTGAAAATCAAGATTTGTTACACACTATTGTTGAGTTGAAAGAGAAATTAGGGAAGTATGAACAAGATAAGTCTAGTAACACAAATGTCCTTGCACCTGGAATGTTTAAAATTGACACTAGAACGCTTAATGACAAACCATAAGATACTAATGTGCTTCCTTCCACGATCTACAGAAGTAGTTGCCTCTTTTCCCAACGTTAGCACTTCACGACTTAAGAGCAAAACCAGGAAGAATAGGAAGTTGCAGCGTAAGAAAAGAACAATAAAGACCTCAAGTAGAAGAACACCTTAGGACTTTGAATAAAACTCATGTTGCACCCACTTTAGACATTGCGTTAGACAAATGTAATAGAAAAAGTGATGTAACGAATCTTGAACCTTTAAGTACTTTGAATGTTATGTTTGAAGCATCTTGTGTTGGTTGTCGTAAAAGCATGTTTTACGGTTGTCATGATAAATGTGTTGCTAAGTCTATCTTATCTCGTAAGCGGAATAATAGAAAGCGGATTACCTCTAGGCCCACTAATGCTTCTAAGTGCATGCTAGGTAAACCGCCCTCTAGTGTTTCTGCTACAATCATTGATGTACCTATAGAACCCACTTCACCTCCTAGGAAGAAAATATCACCTAGTGCATTCACTAAGACCAAAGCACGAACTAGTTGGACTTGGCGAGATGGTTACAAAATACACCGGTTTAAATGGATTCCTAAAATCATTAACATGTGTGTTTCAAGCTGTAACTATAACGGAACCCTCTAACTCTTGGGTTCCACCTCTACTTCTATTCCACATGTGTCGTGCATGTGTGTAATGCGGTGATCTGAGATCATCCTTTGGATTGTTGATAGCGGATGTTCCCGACACATGACGAGCAATCTCAAGCTGTCAAACTTTGTCAAACTTTGTGATCACTTGCGTTCATCATGGGCTCGGAGATTACATCAATGGGAACATCGAAATTATGATTATTATGTGGAAGGTCTCGGTCACAATCATTTTCGGGTCAATTTTGTGATTATTTCAATTTTAGGAAAAACTCGAAATTAGCGGGGTTTATTATGTGGAAGGTCTCGGTCACAATCTCTTTTCGATCGGTCAATTTTGTGATGGAGATTTGGAAGTTGCTTTTAGGAGAAAACTTGTTTCATTCGTGATCTACAAGGAAGCGATCTTATGTCGGAAACCGCACATCAAGCCTTTACACAATCTCAATGCAAGACATGATTGCTTCATCTCCCATTTGTCTACTTTCTAAGGCAACATCAACAAAATCTTGGCTATGGCACCGACGACTTTCACACTTGAACTTTCAAACCATAACCAATCTTGCGATACAAACTAGTTGAAGGTCTTCCAAGGTTTCGGTATTCTAAAGATCATCTATGCTCGACTTGTGAACAAGGAAAAAGCACTCGTGCTCATTTTTCTTCAAAGGTGGAACACGACTCTCGACATGTGCTTCATCTTCTTCACATGGATTTGTGTGGCCCGATGCGTGTGCGGGACGATTAATGGCAAATGCTACATTCTAGTAATTGTTGATGACTACTCAAGATGGACTTGGGTTTATTTTCTTGAAGTAAAGATCAAGCTCCACAAATGATCATCACCTTTCTCACGAAAATTCAAGTTCGACTCGGAACACGGTCGGACAAATCGAGCAGACAAAGGCTGAATTTGTGAATCAAACTCTTCGAGAATACTATGAGAAAGTGGGAATTGAGCATCAAACATCAATTGCACGAACACGAGAACAAAATGGAGTTGTCGAAAGAAGAAACCGTGCGTTAGTGGAAGCTGCAAAACGATGTTGATCAATGCAAAACTTCCAGTTACTTATGGGCGAAGCCGTGTCAGCTGCATGCTACACTCAAAACCGTTCTATGATAACCAAGCGCCACAACAAAACACCTTATGAGCTTATCCATAACCGTAAACCGAATCTCAAACACTTTCATGTATTTGGTGCTCTATGTTACCCAAATAATGATCGTGATGACTTTGGAAAGCTCAAGGCCAAAGGCGACATTGGGTCTTCGTTGGATCTTGTGAAAACTCAAAAGGATACGGTTTGGAATCGTCGTACAAGGGAGATTATGGAAGCGATTCATGCTAATTTTGATGAGCTTACAAAATGGCTTACGAGCAAAACGACTTGGAACCGGGACATAACCGTCTAAACTTCCCCAAACCCCATCATCAATTTGAACCAAGCTTACAACTTACTCGTCGTCAAATGGAAGCGTTATTTGCTCCTCTGTTTAGTGATGATATTGACCAACGTGCTCGGATGTATCAAATGTTTCATTGCTCAACGATAATATTCCAATCACGATACACGAAACAACAACAACAATTTGAAGCACCTCAATTGATTCTACAACAACGGTAGAACAAACCGCATCCAATGGCTAATCCGGTGATGATCTTACGAATCAAGATGTACACGCACCGCGGATTATGATGGAAATGCATTCTTCAACCCTTTTGCTACTGAAGCGCATCTTCGGATGTTGCGGAATCTTCTACCAACCATCTGAATCCACCCAATCTGCATAATGTATATCAACATCAACCCTCCACACATCGTTGGACTAAAGACCATCCTCTTGTTAACATCATTAAAAACCCGAATCAACCAGTCGTTACTAGAAAACGCCTTCAGACTGACGATGAACATTGCATTTATGCCCTCACCGTCTGTCAAAATGAACCTAAAAACATTAAAGATGCAATGACCAAAGACAATTGGATTGAATCTATGCAGGAAGAACTCAATTAGTTTAAACGTCTTGAAGTATGGGAATTGGTTGAAAGACCAACAAGGGTCTATGTCATTGGTCTCAAATGGATTTGGAAAAACAAGTTAGATGTTGAAGGTATGGTTATCGAAATAAGTCACGTCGGTGGCTAAGGGTTATAGGCGGGAAGAGGGATTGACTTGAAGAATCATTCGCACGGTAGCTAGACTTGAGGTTGTCACGGATTTTTACGGCATTCGCGGCTCACATGAACATCACGGTCTATCGGATGGATGTCAAAACCGCTTTTACGAATGGTGGCGAAGGAAGCGGTATATGTTAGTCGACCGGAAGGATTCGTTGATCGAGTTCCCTAATCACGTCTACAAAGCGAACAAGGCTCTTTACGGTCTCAAACAAGCCCTCGGGCGTGGTTTGATGAGTTGTCCTTCTTTCTCCTTTCTCACAATTTTGTCAAAGGATCGGTCGACCCAACACTGTTTATCCAATATCACGGGGCACACATTTTAATTGTTCAAATTTATGTGGATGACATCATTTTTGGGTCTACCCACAAAAAGTACTCAAACGCTTTTTCAAAACTAATGAAAACAAATTTTGAAATGTCAATGATGGGTGAACTTACGTTCTTCTTAGGACTACAAGTTCATCAATCACCCCGTGGTATTTTCCTAAGTCAGTCCAAATATGCTCTTGAAATTTTAAACAAACATGGAATGCAAAGTTGTGACACCTATGCAACACCAATGGCACATACCAACAAAGCGGATCGATGATTTACATGGGAAATTGGTTGACCCTACCAAATACCAAAGTATTATTGGGTCTCTCATGTATCTAACATCCGATGGACGACATTGTATTTTACGTATATCTTTGCTCCGTTATCGATCAAGACCAAGCGAGAAACACCTCATGAGGCTAAAAGAATCCTCCGATCGTAAAGGGAACCATTAATTTGGGGATCCGGTATCAGAAGGATTCGGTTTTGAACTAATAGCTTTTTCGAGGCGATCATGCGGGATGCTTAGATTCTCGGAAAAGTACTTGGTGGTTTACAATTCCTTGGTGATAAATTGGTGTCATGGCAATCGAAGAAACAAGATTGTACATCGTTGTCCTCAATGAAGCGAGAATATGTAGCCATGTCTGCGTGTTGTGCTCAAGTCATTTGGATGAGAACACAACTCAAGGACTATGGTTACGTATTTGATGAGAATCCGGTGTCTTGTGACAATCGAAGTGCTATTGCGATCTCGTGCAACACTTTGTTCAACACTCAAGTCAAAGCACATCGATCTTGATATCATTTCATAAAGGAGCATGTGGAAAAGGGTACAGTTGAATTATACTTTGTAGTCTTGAACACCAATGGCGGATCTTCTCACTAAAGCCTTAGCTCCAACAAGGTTTACTGATTTGATTCACGGATTGGTATGAGGTGTTTGACTCCAGAAGAAACTGGACGAACTTTTAACACATTCTTGAAAACAGTCAAACACCAAAACCTCTTTTGTAAATAAATTTTCAAAAACAAAATATAAAAATATAAAATCTGATAAAATACAAAAATATTCTTCTATCTAAATTTCTTTCAAACATTGCAAGTACAAATCTTCCGTCAACACTTTGTTCCATCAAACCTTTCATTATTTTTCCCGAACAAGTGTTGAGGGGGAGAATGTAAATATTTTTCAGTCTCATAAAACCTTGTACTTGCATGTTACCAAAGATGTTGTTTCTTTGGAAATGGTGGATCGTTTCTTGTTTAATACTCTCCTCGGACTCAAATGTTTTAAAATTTTATCATTTCTAAAGTCGGGGGGAGTATCGTCAAGTTTCTTTCAAAAATGATGTTTTGCTAAACCAAAGTGGAAGTTATGGGTCTTGGTTGAAAATTGTTGAGGTGGAGGGCCAAACTTGTCAAATTTGAAAACTTATTTTAACAAAACCCTTTCCACCTAACATTTCAAACACATTTATTACTATCATTAAAACCTTCAACCACCATATCCACGCCTAAGATTTCATACTCAAATCCGTGCTTCAAATCAAAATTTGTAAGTTGTAAAAGCTTTCTATCATTGATTACAAACATTGGTTTTAATCTTACACAAATCCAACGGTTAAATTTTTACTTATGGGTGATTTTGTGTTCTTACGCATATGCGTATGAACATGGGTTTGAAAAATTGTGTTTTGATGAAATGGGTTGTGTTAAAATGTTTAAATATCAAGTATTATAACTATTTCCATCAACAAATTCAACCCGAAAATTGTTTTAATCATTTTGAATTTTAGGGTTTATATTTGAATTTAGGCGTTTCTTCATGTGAGTGTTTTGGCTTGATTGGATGCTTAGATTAGGTTCTTAACATGTTTAATTGATCATATTCACCATTGAATCATACCCGAAACAACAAAATTGGAAAATTAAAATTTTAGGGTTTATGTGGCGTATGAATGGAATTTTTGATTCATTGAGTGTTTGATGTTAAAACTTGTTGGAACTAACTTCTTTAGCATCTAAGATAGTGCATAAAAGTTTGGATGATTTTCCATGGTTAAATCTCTTACATGTAAGATTAGGGTTTAGGGTTTAAGAACACTTATAAGCCTAAGCATTTTCTGCGTGGCGATTTAAAATTGACATAGCTTTGTGGTCTTGAAAGTGTTTGAAATTCATGTTAATATGTTTGTTATGTTTAATTTATTACGAGCTTCTACGCGTAAAGATTCGAGAATCAAGGTGTTCTTGGCTTACGCTTAAGGAATACCTTATGCGTAGAGGTTACGCATAAGAGCAATCTTACGCGTAACACTTACGCATAAGGGTCTACAGTGGGACTACGCGTATCATGTGAAGGATATGCGTAAACTTGGATTTCTACGCCTAAGGGCTACTCTTACGAGTAAACCTTACGCGTATGTCCTTTGCCTAAGCCTACGCGTAAGCTCATAAGCTAAGAGTATACTCCTACGCGTAAGTCATTCTTACGCCTAAGGGTTACTCCTACGCTTAAGCTTACGTCTACGCCTAAGGTTGTCATATTTATGCATAAGGTCACTTGCTTACGCCTAAGCCAACTTGTAACTTTATTTTGAAATGTTACGCGTACAAAACTTGTAATAAGTTACTCATATGTCACAAAACCAAAATGTCACTAATAAGCTACAAAAGTTAAAACTTTGTGTGATTAAGTGAAATTTGGACATTAAAATTCAAAATTAACATACTCGCGTAACTTATCACGTCAACTTTGGACTATTGGACTAAATGTGACTTTGGACTCGTAACATTCATAAACATAACAACTTCAATAATTGGACAATAAAATCAATCTTAGACTAACATAATGTCTTTCGATATGTTGGTTCTTTTGTCTCAATATCTTTCGGATCACGAAATGGGCGTCAACATGGAAAATCTCAATGCATCCAATGAACTCACAATGGAAGATATCTTCCAATGGATTATCGCAAAACAATTGGAAAGAACAACCTCGAGTCGATTTTGAGAACTTCACTTGCTCGGAATCATCATGCGAGTTGTTGTGGATATTCTCAAAGTTCATCCCTACGATCTCATGCTAACCAACTCGGCTCTGATGCACGAAATCTATATCCATCAATTACGGCACACGATGGAAAAGATTGATGGTCAAGATCTTGTCAAAGTGACTCTCAACAACAAGGAAGTCACAATCATGGTGGCGGATCTTCGTACTATTCTTCTTACCGCGCCATTCGACTGATTATGTGGCAACTCCTAATGAAGAGGCCATAATGCAATTCATGGTCGACATTGGTTATGATGAAGCTGCTGGAATCATCACCAAACACTCCACTGTCGATCTGAAGAACATCCCTCAACCTTGGAGGACACTGTACATCATGATCGCTAAGTCTGTATCTGGAAGAGACAGCGGTCATGAGCATCCTAAACTCATGCACCTACAAACTTTCTAGGGAATGGTCAACAAGCAACACATTGACTATGCAAGCCTGATATGGGAAGATATGATGCAGCATCTCAAGAAGCCTGGGTCAAAGGTTCCCTTTATCAGATATACAAAGTTGTTGATTCGAACATTCTCGGGCAAAATCGGGACATCCCCATGAGAATTAATGACCCCAAGAACCACTCGTGTTATATGAGCCAACATTGAACGTTGTCGGTTTAAGGACTCATCAACACGAAAACAAGGTGCGATGTTACTTGACCGCCTTCTCACCGACACAATCAAGAGTCTTCCTTCGTATCTTCGATACCAAGAAGCGGTGAGTGTAGCAAAGTCGGGTTTATGGATGAGAAGACTTGTTGTTCCTACCAAAAGACTAGAAGGTCGAGGCGACCTTTGGAAGCTTGGAGCGCACACAGTATCAAAAAGGAACCCATCCATGAAAAGAGTCCCATCTCGGATCGCTAATCCTAATGTCAAGCGGAACCTATTCCGAGAGACGACGACTACTGGCGAGAGTCGAAGAGGTGGTTTACTACTCGAAATAACAACGAGGAAACATCCTCACCAATATCGGAAGACAAACCACCAAGTCCCCAATCGGACAAAGGCAAGAAACCGGTGGCAAGAAGAAGAGAAGATTACGATGAAGAAAATGATCCAAAGGATGAAGAGAGAGAATATCAAAAACTACGAAGCAACTAAGATTGCAACATGTTGCCAAAGAGTTTGTTGAACAACGATTGAGAGGCCACAGAGGTCCGGTGGTGGAGCTCTTATCACACCGATTCTTGATGCGGTTAATCAACCCGATAAAGGGGCGGTGCCACCACAAAGGAATCTCTGAGCGGCGGCAAGACTATGAGGTCAAGTTCAACTTTGAGGAAGATGAGCAGGAAAAGGCGAGAAGATTATGGATGAAGATGTGGAACAGCGGCAAAGGAAAAGGTGAAGAAGAAGCCGCGCTAAGAAGAAGAAGAAGAAAGGATTCGAATTGAGGCCGATACTACATTCGAGATAATCCTCAACATAATCTGAACAATCTTGAGAGCCACCCAAGACCCTTCCACAATTGAATCATCATCACACTCTTCACCACCACCTTCAAAAGAAACAACCACGGATCATCATCCAAGTCGGTCAAAAACCCACTTATACATGGGCATCTCGTGCCAAGACCAAGATCAAAAGCTCATTAAGCAAGGAAGAAGGCGAAGCGTGATGAGAACTTCTTGGTGGCGGGGTCACTTGGACATGAGATGAACAATTTCATTGAGGAGAGAGATCGATCAAGCTATTCTGAGCGAGAGATATTCAAGGATAAATGGAAGAAGATAAAGGAATATACTCATCAATTCCTTCTACAATATGTTCCAGGAATAACAAGAGATATGTTCTCCAAACAATTCTATCCTACCTTGAGAACGATGATCAGGCAGACAATCATTACAACCCCGGTGACTATGCAGACTCGACCAGTACAACCTCCTAATGTAATAGAAACTGATCTACTGTCACAGTTGATAGTTCAGATAACTGCTCGATCTTCGACCCTCACATCTGACGAATTAAAGTTTCTTGAGGTTTTCCTTGCTCACCAATTGAAGACTACTTGCAAGGAAGCTGCTGGTATTGAGAAGCGATATAGAGATGATGATGACCAGGACAAAGATCCAAAAGCTAAATGTCAGAAGAAAACATGCGAGTCTTCATCATCCATGCCACCACCACCACTAAAGACCACCACCACTCTACCGAGCATCTCGTGAGACTCATACATCGATAAACCTCGGGAGTTTGAGTCACCACCACCTTTGGAAAAGCGGTGATCACTTTGAATACACGGTGGTGATGGCGAAGAAATTCCGAGCCCCAAAACATCCATCATCCCCACCATCAACTAAGCAACAAGCAGAATCATCCTCCAAGCCTAAGAAGAAAAGATCAACTTCAGTCGTCTCCTGGTTGGATGAAGATGATACAATATGAATGGTTTAGCAAGCTAGTTGATGCCACCCATCGATTACCGGAAGGCCAAGAACCGGTAGATGCTCGCACTATGGAGCATGTAAATATTATCCAAGACAATTTCAAGATTAAGAAGATGACGAAAGGGGAGCTACGTTGGATCAAGAATGATGCATTCCAATTGTTAAAAGACGACTTGACGGTGCTATTGAAGTCGAATATCATCTCAACAACATCGCACGAGCCATGTCTAACAACATTGGTAGCTCAACCCGAATCGAACATCGACTTCACAAGAAAGGATAACACTCCATACTATCTTGATTGGACCAAACCGCTACCAACCATTGGCCGACCGAGCAACCCAAGATTCCTTACCAATACTTCTTCAATAATGACTTAGAATTTCTTGACCGGTGGCGACATCGGCAAAATCGCTACATCACTCACCTTCAACATCCCAATGCAGTCTTCTCCACCAATGTTGCCATCGAAGAAGAAGCCACGGAATGTTCGTTGACAATGTGGTGGATTATGATATTGATGCCAAGTATGGCATTCACCATTGGCCTCGAGGAGAAGTCTGTACTCTGAGTCGCCGATTCTAAAGTCGAACAAGGAAGTGTTTAGTGATAAAGGATCGTTCTTTGTAATGAATGTCACTCTGGCTACAAAATGGGATTACTCATTCTAAAGGAAATCAAAGTCAAGGGCCAAGATGAAAAGGAATATGATTTCACTGAGGTGATTTTCCAAGATTGTCGCTCAGCGACTTGAAGACATGTATCAGCTAAGGTACAAGGTCGGATGAGACAATTCTCCACCAACATTCGGCTCGATCAAACCTGACCTTGTTGATATTCATTGAGCGAGTGATCGAAGCGTGTTGAAGATCTTCAACTTGCTGTGGAATCTTATCGGAGAAAGTCAACCTCACAAAACCGTTGCTACACTTTCGAGATATAAACGTTGCTATTGGCATAATCACTTTGGTTATTTCTTATTGTGATTTGTTCTTTCCACGCATATTGCTCGTAAGTCTAAGTCTAATCTCTTCTTCAAACAAACGATACTTAAGTCTTTGTGGGTGCAAGCGGGTAAACTAACATCTTGATACGCCACCTGAGTGGTATGAATACCGCTTCTGGTTTACCCAGTTCACAGAGCTTGGTGCTTGTTGTTTCTTAATTACAAACCTTACTTATCTCTTTATTTGTCTATCTGCTCTTGTTTTTATTTACATCTGTCTTATTGTTTGTATTATGGCTATTGGTGATGATAATATTGGTGGTGGTGGTTCTTCCGAGAAAAGTTTATCCTTTGGTGATGCTTTGTATTTACACCCCAATAACACAAATGGTACTCCCATTATTACTATCAAACTCACTGGGCCGAAAATTACAAAATATGGAATATGGCCATGACCTTTGCCTTAAGGAACCATAATAAGTTAGGGTTTATTGATGGTACTTGCATAAGAGATGATTGAACCCTAGTCTTGCTAATCAATGGGATACTTGTAACTCTGTTGTGGTTACTTGGATTCTTAACTCTCTACATCACGAACTATTTCTTTGGTGCTATATATGCTAAAGCGCTTATGAAATGTGGAATGATCTTAAAGATACCTATGATAAGGTTGATGGTTCACTATCTTTAATTTGCATTAAAATATAAACTCTCTTAGTCAAAGTGGGTCTTCTCTTGCGATTATTATAACAACCTTAACTCTTTATGGAAACAATTTGATTGTATGATTAGCTTGCCTCCTTGCACTTGTGGTATGCAAAACATTTTGAAAAACATAATCGGCTAATCAAGTTAATGCAATTTCTTATGGGTCTTGATGACTCCTATGTTCCCATGAAGCAATATTATAACCGAGATCCTTTGCCTAATGTCAAAAGCGCTTTCTCTGTTGTCTACGAGAAGAATCTCATAAATGTTTCATCGGGAATAGCTACGCTAAACCCGATACTCGACCTTTCTTTGCAAAAACTTCGATGGTGGAAAAATTTTGATAACAAAAAGGATTTAACAACAACAATTCTAAAGTTACGGTTTTAATCTTGGTATGACTCGAACAATGAAGGGCCGATGAGTGTGTAAAACTCATCATTTTGGTCAATCAGATTGCAAAACATTTAAAACACTCGAAATGCATCAAAATCTTGAAAATATCTCAAAATTGTGTTTTATATGTTTCGGATGCAAAATAATTGAAAACAAATGAAAAACAAACAAAGTTTGCATATTTGCGCTTCAGTCCCCCAACTCTCAAAATGGCAAAACAAGTCCCGGGATTTTCAAAAATGGAAAATATTATTTATGGCCCTTGGTTAATAAAGTTTGTCATTTATGGTCCTCATAATAATTTTGGAAAATTACGACTTTGGTCCTGAGTTTCAGATATTACACATTTTGTCCCTTAACTTCACTTTAGATCCATTTTAAATCCAAGTCCAAAACCCTTACCCCAACATACCCAACCCATCCAAAAATAATTAACCCAGCCACCCACGACCCAAACTCTTTCCCTCCAAAATAACCTTGACCTTCTCCTTCCCCAAAACACCCTGCGCCCAAGAACCCTAGATACCCTACCCCTCTTTTTCTAGTTTCCCACATACTCACACCCTTTATCCAATACCCAAAACACTCAACCTACAATCATCCCTTTACCCAGTTATACCCAAATCCCAAACCCACTCAAACTAATCCCTCATTTCCATGTATGCCACCATGGCAATCCAAGTCAAAAAGCTCCAATGGATGGCTCGGATTTGTTCCCATTTATACCTACTTATTGGATGGATGAGATTGATTGAAGAAAGCACAAGTGAAGTTTTTGGCTTGACTGCTCTCACAGGAGAAGCACAACTCAAGAGATTGAAGACCCCTAGGGTTTTAGTATAAAAGGAGATTGTAGCCAAAGTTATAAGGCACCCTAGTTTAGTTTTAAAATTTAGTTTTCTTTCATTTAAAAACCCCTAGTTTTCAGTTTCTAACTTAGTTTTTCTTATGTTGTGTAATGTGTTTTTTCTCAGTTAATGAAAAGTCCTTTTAATCTTATCTCTTTCAATTTCTAGTTATTGTTTGTTTCACTTAAGTTATCTGTATTCATTCCTAACTTTTGAGAAAAGAAAAAATTTGGGGTCTAAAACTTGTAAAAGGGGTGTTTGGTTGAAAGGAAAACTGGGTCTTGAAACCATTTTGACCCAGTTTGACCACTTGAGTCAAACTCATCCTTAGGTATGATGGTTGGTTTTTACAAGTTGGAATTGATAGGGTGCTGATTTGTAAGATTCAAGTAAAAAAAAGTGTTTTCTGTTTTTCTTAACTGCACAGGACAGCAACCACAGTTGATGTTCTTGTCCTATTTTCTTAGCTTGGTTGGTAATCAAAAAATTGAAAAGTGGTTTTTATTAAGCTCTTGTATCCCAATCTTACACTTTATCCATTTTGTTTGCATCCTTGTTCACTTTAGCCTGGTTAAAATCAATGTCAAAAACTTGTCCATTTCATATTTTTGTTTTCTGCATCAGCAACTGCAGCCCTGAACAAAGCTGTTTTCAGCTTCATTTTAAGCTGTTAGAAGTTCTCCGTTGGCCCCTAATTGGTTTCTGTTGAATCTTTGCTGTACTGACCTTGTTTTTGCAGCTTGTACCTACTTGGAAGATCTCCATTCCACGACAAAATAAGCTCCAAATCAGGCTCTTAAATTTTGTTTTGACACAATGCCATCCTGAGTCACCAGTTCATTTTACTTTTTAGCTTATCAGTAGTTGATTTCAGCTTATTTAGGTTGTTATAGGTATATTAGTTTAGTTAGTATAGGATTAGTGCAAACTTAGTTTAATTGCATCCTTTCAATTGCTTATTTTCCCAATCTAGTTAGCTTTAGGACTCTCCTAGTGTAATTGATATGCCAACCGCTTTTTCCCCCTTCATTCGTTTTGCTTTTGATTGTTTTAGCTTATTTCATTTAGTGGACTTAATATTTCATTCGATTTGATGCTCCATGGTTTTGCTTATTGGATCCTTTTCATGTACTACTTTTGGTTGGTTGTTAGTGAAGGGGTGTTTGGTTTGAAAGCATCACGATGGAGGTGGTAAGTCGATTTACTTATTTATGGGTATTGGAAAGTCAAGTTTTACAAAAGCCTTATTTTGATCTTAACCCATTTTCCAAAAGAAAATTGAAAAAAAAATTATTTGCAAAAGTGGGGCCAGGGATTCGACCCACAGTCTTCCCACCCAAAGCACATGACCACAAACACAACACCTCAACCATTGCGCCTTGGGACTTGTCTCGTTGGATTTTACACAAACAAATCATTTAAGGCATTAATCGCTTTTAACAATAAGCTCTTAGAGCTTATTTTGCGACTTAATTTACAAAACAACCTTTGTTTCTTATTTTCCTTAGGTTTAGTTTAGATTGAAGTACTTTTAGTGAATTTTTCAGATTTTTCAAAATTAGTTTAATATTTTTAATCATTTAATTAGAGTAAAATAGTTTTTAATTCATAGAAATTAATTTAAAAGTCAAAAAAATACCCGGTCTTTTTCTAAAATTTTTTTTAGTCAATTAGAACGTAGGAAAATTGATTTCACACCCGTAGCCCTTAAATTGCAAAACTTTTACGTTTATGGCTCGGGTTGTTTCTCGGTTTTTACGTTTTTTAGTTTTAGCACCCTAGGACTTAGTGTAGCTTAGTTTTATCATTCCTTAGGCTTAGTAATAGTTTATTTTTAGTTGTTTAGGGTTCCCTTGCCTTAATTATTTTCCGTTAATTAATTCGTAGAAACGTAATTCAAATCAAACAAATCATTAAAACCAATTCAAGTTCAAATCATGAAACTCAACGATTCCTTCCATTCACACCTCGTTGGGACACGACCGGAAATCACTTTTCGGTATCACTTTATCACACCGTAAGATTTGGCTCGTTAACATTTTTCCTAAAGGGTTGATTTGTCGAATTTTACGATTATTTTGATATACGTTGATATTGTGTTTTCACCACTCACTTTACGAATCAAATTTTGGCGCGCTGCGGGGTGTGTTGCGACAATATCGTGAAGTTTTTGCGATTAGTGACTTGAAGATCCTTCCTCGTGAAGTTATTGCTTTTTGAAAAATACAAAATACAAAAATATTTTTCTTTTCTTTGTATATATATGTAAAAGATTAAAAATACAAAAAGATTTTCCTTGTTGTTTTAAATAATATAGAAGGCACAATCAATTTAACATTCTCAACTGAGGTGTTATCATTATAAGTTCCCGAACAAAAGATTTAAAACTTGCCTTTGTGTCGCTCGTGTTTTGGTTTACTTTTATCGGTTTAACAAACTGTGTGAGGGTATAAGGACGGCCCGACATTAAATTGCGGTGAAAAGAGACGGGTTTTAATAAGCTTCATGACCTAATAAGTCTCTCCGCTCCTTTGTGCGTTTACTTATAGAAGTGATCATTTCACGTGGGATTATTGGTTTAAGTTCACCGTCGTTTTGCCTCGATATTGTTTTAATTGGATTTGTTATTATCTTTACTTTTCAAAAACAATAAAACCCAAAAGATTCTTCTTTCCCCATTTTCATAATTCTCTTGTTTCCTCGAGTTACGTCTAGTGCATGCGCACTCGTTCTTCTAGATCATTGAGCCCTTTTCGCGATCTAGCGAAATTCCTAGAAGACGTTCTCATAGACGTCTTTGCCGAATAGTCGAACCCGAGATTCGTACTATTCCAAACAACAATATGGCGAGACGAACGAACTATGGCGGAAATGCTCCGGCACCCACCGAGGGTTATGGAGATGCCATCGTTTACCACCAATCAATTCGATCACTTTGAATTGAAGACGCATTTGATCCAACTTGTGTCTACGAATCAATTCCACGGGTTTGATCGAGAAGACCCGTATGCACACATCCGTTGGTTTAACAAGTTGACCTCAACTATCAATTACAAGGATGTGCCACAAAAGTGATCAAACTTATGCTATTTCCGTTCACTGAGGGGCGGCCGGTTTTACCGAAAAAGAACCCCTCGAACCATCGAAACTTGGGAGGATCTTGTTCAAAAGTTTGTCAATTATTTCTTTCCTCCATCAAAGACAACTAATCTTAAAATGAAATTTTTGGATTTTGTCAAAATTTCGATGAAAACTTTGGAGAGGCATAGGAGAGATTCAAAGATCTCCTCGAAATGCCCCATCATGAATTCACGAGCTTCAACAAGTTAATATCTTTTATAATGGGTTGAACGATAACGATCAAGATTCTTTGAACGCACCCCGCAGTGGCAATATCTTGAATCGTAAGCCTAAAGATGTGATTGAGATTTGCGAAATAAAATCAAAAGTTCCTATTTCTCGCAACAAAGTCAATATTCCGAACACTCGCTTCTTCATCCGGTAACTCTTCCGAGTTAGCCGCTCAGATTAACCGCTCTAACGGACGTCATCCGTTGTATGATGAAAGAGGTAAAGGAAATCAAAAGCGAAATTCATAAGCCGGAACCAATCAAAGCCGTGAACAAGGTGTGTGAAACTTGTAGTGGTCCACACGCAGATTATGATTGTCAAGCAACCGATGCTTCTTTTACCAAGCTCCGTAGCTTCAGTAAACCACAATCAATACCGACCACAAGTCGATCCTCAATACTGCACCTAGCGGTATGACACCACCGTTTTCCTCCTGCAAAACCATGGCAATCGAATCGTTTTGTTCCAAATCAAGGACAAAACTTCAATAACTCTCAAAATTTCAATCGAACCGGAACAATTTCAACCAACCATATCAAGCTCCAAATCAACAAAGTTATCAACAACCTTCTCAAGCTCCCTACCAAATGACTTCATGAAAATTACGGAGTCAAGCATAAGTTCAATGCAAACTCGGATCAATAACATGAGAGTTGAGCTAAAAAGGAAATTGATACCACAATGTCTCGGAGACAAATGAGTTGAAGAATATGATGAGCAATTTCATGAACATGAATATGAACAAAGCTTCGTCATCTTACGGAGGACTCCCAAGCAATACAGTTCCAAATCCAAATGCCGAGTTGAAAGCCGTCACCACTCGTAGTGGTAAGACGATAATGGACCTTCGACTCCAATGCCTCCTCCACCGGAGCAATGAGTCAAGTTACCAAGGATACAATGGACAAGGTGCATTTCTCAAGCCCACGGCATCAAGACACGTCCCACCTTCGGTCGTCAAGCTTTAAGTCCGGAACCCAAGTTCGAGATCAAATTACGAGCGAAATGACTTCCGTCCACTCAAAAGTCTAGTCGACTTCCTTACCCATCAAGATTGCATGATGAGAAGCTCAAAGACAAAACCAAAGAGCAAATGGAAAAAATTTCCAAATTTTCAATGAACTCGCACTTTGATATAAGCTTCGTTGATGCTCTCGTTCTAATGCCCAAATTTGCATCCACGCTTAAAGGCTTCTTGAGCAACAAAGATAAGTTATACGAGATGGCTAAAACCCGTCTCAATGAGCAATGCTCGGTCCTTCTCAAGAAGCTTCCCAAAAGCTTGAAGACCCGGCGAGTTTTAATCCCGTGTGATTTCTTGGGGATGGTTCAATGCTCCGCCTAGCCGATCTTGGCGCAAGCATTAACCTCATGCCACTCTCGGTATGGAATAAACTCTCTTCCTAAACTTACATCCACTTGTATGACACTCGAGCTAGCGGACCGTACCCCAAACTCGTCCACTGGGATAGCCGAGGATGTCGTGGTGAAAGTAGGAAAGTTTCATTTTCCTCTTGACTTTGTTGTAGTAGACTTTGATGCGATCCTAGAGTTCCCCTCATCTTAGGGAGAGCTTTCTTGAGAACGAGCCGTGCTCTAATTGATGTATTTGTCAAGAGTTGACCATACGGGTTGACAACGAAGAACTCACGTTTAATATCAACGAACTCCAAACCTCTATACAAACATAGTGTTGCCACAATTGATCAAAAATCGAAAGAATCAATGCAACACTCTCAAATTTCACAGTTAAGAGGAGTCACCAAAACATCTTGAGCTAAAAGCTTTGAAAATCAACCCCGGTTCAAACAAATGGTTTGAAAGTTGTACCAAGGAAGTCGAGAGTGTTCTTGATGATGATGATCTAGAATCGGAGACTTTATCGGAAGTGGTGGAAATTGCTAGCTCTAAGAGCACACCACTTGTCCCACCTCCGAATCGGTTTATCGTATTGAGTTTGTTAACTCGTGAATGAAACCAAACTCTCTTGGTTTCATCCGGATTGGATGATGATGTTTGTGATCCAATGGGAGACATTCTTCCCATTGAAGAATTGCTCAAAAATGATCCATCATCCCTAGTCTTATTATTTCCGACTCTTCCATCCCTTCTCTCACTCCGGATGAGGAAGATGACAACTTTGGAATGAAGTCAATGCCTTTCTTAGTGATGAGTCGATTCCAACAGAATTGATAATACTTACTTTGATTCGGAGGGGACATCCTTTTTGGAAAATCATTGATTGAAGAACCGTTTCCAACCCTCCCTACCGGAAATTCATTGACAATCACCACACAAACTTCGTGACTAAGCTTAAAAATGTCAAAATTGGTGATTTGCTTTTACGATGAGGAATGGACTTGCATTCTCATGCACATCTTTATTCCACTCTTCACGGATGGTGTGGTTGCTCTTTCCTTTTCTCTTTCGGAATGAGGACACCATCTTTGACCCCGTATCATCCTTTATAGTTTCTACTATTAACAATACATGGTTGTATCTCGTCGGTGTGGAACTTTCGATGTTCATATGTTTATTAACACCGTGAGCGAAAGTCCGATCGAGATTGGTTTTCCACGTTGCTTCCCAAGAACAAATGAATACGGGTCGAGTCAAGCTAGCGACTCGGGAATCAAAAACAAGTAGCACTCTATATGGGTTTTCACCGTATTTCGACTTCTTTCTACTTTCTACCACCCTAGTGTGGGGTTTCCCATTGTTGTATATAAAGTTTTATTCTAAAAAAAAAAAAAAAAAAATTCAAATAATGGCCGTAGTATTTCCCTTTACGTTCTCGGTTTGCATAACGGTAGGTACTTTGAATATTGAGGGCAATATTCATTTCTAGTGTGGGGAATTCTCACGAATTTTATCATATGTATTACCATCTTATTCCCCAATTTTGGCCAAAATTTTTTGTAAGTGTTTTGCACTTACTCGACTTCTGATTATCGATCCGCCATGTCTCATAAACAAAAGGATTGGCTAATCCAGAGCAAATGGCTCTTGGTAAAGATTTATCAAATCCGTTGACGGCTTGCAATTTGCCCAAAATTGTATGGTGTTCAACTCACCATATCTTTAATTAGTGAAGAGTTGGCTAGCCCGCAAGTTTATGGCTTGTGGTAAAGGCGCTTGGAAAACCATAATTGGTAATCGACTCACCAAAGATATTTTATCTAAGAGTTGGCTAGTCCGAATAAAGCGGCTTCGGTAAAGACAAATCAAAACCGTTGGAAGTCGGTGATTTGCTCAAAATCATTTGGTTATCATTGTACCAAAGTTCTTACTTGAACTCGAAACATTTGGATACTCCGAAGTAATGGCTTTTGGTAAAGAGATTCAAATCCATTAAGTTTTCTCAAAAGATTGCTAGGGACTAGCAATGGTTTAGTGGGGGATTGATAAGTGTGTAAAACTCATCATTTTGGTCAAATCAGATCGCAAAACATTTAAAACACTTTCGAAATGCATCAAAATACTTGAAAATATCTCAAAATTGTGTTTTATATGTTTCAGATGCAAAATAATTGAAAACAAATGAAAACAAACAAGGTTTGCATATTTGGCGCTTCAGTCCCCAACTCTCAAAAATGGCAAAACAAGTCCCCGGGATTTTCAAAAAAATGGAAAATATTATTTATGGCCCTTGGTTAATAAAGTTTGTCATTTATGGTCCTCATAATAATTTTTGGAAAATTACAGCTTTGGTCCCTGGAGTTTCGTATATTACACATTTTGTCCCTTAACTTCACTTTAGATCCATTTTAAATCCAAGTCCAAAACCCTTACCCCAACATACCCAACCCATCCCAAAAATAATTAACCCAGCCACCCACGACCCAAACTCTTTCCCTCCAAAATAACCTTGACCTTCTCCTTCCCCAAAACACCCTGCGCCCAAGAACCCTAGATACCCTACCCCTCTTTTTCCAGTTTCCCACATACCCACACCCTTTATCCAATACCCAAAACACTCAACCTACAATCATCCCTTTACCCGCTTATACCCAATCCCAAACCCACTCAAACTAATCCCTCATTTCCATGTATGCCACCATGGCAATCCAAGTTAAAAAGCTCCAATGGATGGCTCGGATTTGTTCCCATTTATACCTACTTATTGGATGGATGAGATTGATTGAAGAAAGCACAAGTGAAGTTTTTGGCTTGACTGCTCTCACAGGAGAAACACAACTCAAGAGATTGAAGACCCCTAGGGTTTTAGTATAAAAGGAGATTGTAGCCAAAGTTATAAGGCACCCTAGTTTAGTTTTAAAATTTAGTTTTCTTTCTTTTAAAAACCCCTAGTTTTCAGTTTCTAACTTAGTTTTTCTTATGTTGTGTAATGTGTTTTTTCTCAGTTAATGAAAAGTCCTTTTAATCTTATCTCTTTCAATTTCTAGTTATTGTTTGTTTCACTTAAGTTATCTGTATTCATTCCTAACTTTCAGAAAAGAAAAAATTTGGGGTCTAAAACTTGTAAAAGGGGTGTTTGGTTGAAAGGAAAACTGGGTCTTGAAACCATTTTGACCCAGTTTGACCACTTGAGTCAAACTCATCCTTAGGTATGATGGTTGGTTTTTACAAGTTGGAATTGATAGGGTCTTGATTTGTAAATTCAAGTAAAAAAAAAGTGTTTTCTGTTTTCTTAATCGACAGACAAAGAACCATTCTTGTCGTTCTTGTCCTATTTTCTTAGCTTGGTTGGTAATCAAAAATTGAAAAGTGGTTTTATTAAGCTCTTGTATCCCAATCTTACACTTTATCCATTTTGTTTGCATCCTTGTTCACTTTAGCTTTGGTTAAAATCAATGTCAAAACTTGTCCATTTCATATTTTTGTTTTCAGATCAAGAATCGCACTCGAACAAAGCTTTTTCGACTTCATTTTAAGTCATTAGAAGTTCTCCGTTGGCCCTAATTGGTTTCATTGAATCTTTCTTTGTCTTGACCTTGTTTTTGCAAATTGTACCTACTTGAAGATCTCCATTCCGACTTAAAATAAGCTCCAAATCAGGCTCTTCAAATGCTTTTCAAATTACTACTGCGATCCAAAGTAGTCACCAAGTTCATTTTACTTTTAGCTTATCAAGTGTTGATTTGCTTATTTAGGTTGTTATAGGTATATTAGTTTAGTTTTAGTATAGGATTAGTGCAAACTTAGTTTAATTGCATCCTTTTAATTGCTTATTTTCCCAATCTAGTTAGCTTTAGGACTCTCTTAGTGTAATTGATATGCCAACCGCTTTCCTCCCCTTCATTAGTTTAGCTTTTGATTGTTTTAGCTTATTTCATTTAGTGGACTTAATGGGTCATTCATTTTGCTCCATGGTTTTTCCAACTTATCCTTTTTATGTACTACTTTAAGGAGCTTAACAAACTAGTTTAAAAAGGTGTTTGTTTGAGTTGGTCACGAATCTGTTTCGTGAGGTCATAAGTCGATTTACTTACTTATGGTAGTATTCAATAAGTCAAGTTTTACAAAAAGCCTTATTTTGATCTTTATTTCATTTTCCAAAAAATCAAGAAAAAAATTATTTGCAAAAGGGTGGGAGCCAGGTTCGAACCGGACCTCCCACCCTAGGAGTGTGACCACAAACACACACCTCAACCATTGCGCCTTGGGACTTGTCTTGTTGGATTTTACACAAACAAATCATTTAAGGCACTTAATCGCTTTAACAATAAGCTCTTAGAGCTTATTTTGCGCCTTAATTTCCAAAACAACCACTGTTTCTTATTTTCCTTAGGTTTAGTTTAAGAAAGTACTTTTAGTGAATTTTTGATTTTTCAAAATTAGTTTAATATTTTAATCATTTAATTAGAGTAAAATAGTTTTTAATTCATAGAAATTAATTTAAAAGTCAAAAAATACCGGTCTTTTCTAAAATTTTTTTAGTCAATTAGAACGTAGGAAAATTAATTTTACACCGTAGTCTTTAAATTGCAAAACTTTTATGTTTATGGCTCGGGTTGTTTCCTGCTTTTACGCTTTTACGTTTTAGCACCCTAGGACTTAGTGTAGCTTAGTTTTATCATTCCTTAGGCTTAGTAATAGTTTATTTTTAGTTGTTTAGGGTTCCTTGCCTTAATTATTTTCCGTTAATTAATTTGTAGAAAGCGTAATTCAAATCAAACAAATCATTAAAACCAATTCAAGTTCAAATCACGAAACTCAACGAATCCTTCCATTTCACACCTCGTTGGGACACGACCGGAAATCACTTTTCCGGTATCACTTTATCACATTCGTGAGGTTTGGCTCGTTAACCTTTTTCCTAAAAGGTTGATTTGTCGAATTTTACGATTATTTTGATATACGTTGATATTGTGTTTTCACCACTCACTTTACGAATCAAGGACCAAACATGAATCTCAAATGTACTAGCGCAAAAACACCGTCACATCGTTGATAGATGTTATGATCTCGGTTGGTTATCCTGTTTGGATATGTCAAAGGAATTTTAATTCTAAACCTTCAAAGAATAACAATGTTTCTGCGACACTAATCTTTCCAACGATAATAGAGCTAGCAACTCTCCTGTCTCTTTGTCTAATGAGCGACTCTCCGGACTTATGAGTGCAGCAATGACAACAATGTGTCTTCTGCTAATGCCAGCGTAGCGGTAAAAATTT
The DNA here is from genome assembly GCA_022545495.1 of Chrysanthemum lavandulifolium. Classification (NCBI taxonomy): domain Eukaryota; kingdom Viridiplantae; phylum Streptophyta; class Magnoliopsida; order Asterales; family Asteraceae; genus Chrysanthemum; species Chrysanthemum lavandulifolium. The sequence goes on along the minus strand of CM040241.1, from coordinate 88,687,517 downwards.
TCGGGAACCTTCTATAATGGCGATGTCAAGTTTAACATAAACTTTGATAAATTCTTTAACAACAACACTAAAAGCTTATGCGGAAACATAAGTCTTGGTTGGATTGTTGACTCGTGCAAATCGACACATGACCGCTTTAAAAATTTTAATTAATGTTGTTGACATTTCAAATCTTAGTCTAACCGTTGGTCATCCCATGGTACTCGGGCCTTAATTACTAAAATTGGTGATTTAAAGGTCAATAATGACCTAACTCTTTTGATGTTACGGTTGTTCACAGTACAATGTCGGTCTGGCATCATTCATAAGATTGCTAGAGACAATAAAATGTTTGTTGGCTTTAATGAATCTAATTGCTATATCTGATTTACATCAAAAAGGATTGTGGGGATTGGTAAACAATGCAATGGGTTATATATGTTTGATATTGATTCCACATGTAAGATTGCTTCTAATAAGCGCATTTACATTTGTCATGTTTGAAATCTCGGCATCAAAGACTTGGTCATCCTCGACCAAGTCCTACATATCTTAAAACCGCACTTAATCTTGATGGAACCTCACGAATCGACCATCTTTGTGATACTTGCAATAAAGCTAAACAAACCAGGGAACCATTTCCTTTAAGTGAACATAAATCAACTAAAATTGGTCAACTTGTTCATCTAGATGTATGGGGACCATATAAAGTCACTAGCGAGAGATGGTTACAAATATTTTTTGACCATTGTTGATGACTATTCTAGAGCGATGCGGGTCTATATGCTTAAGGAAAGGATGATGTTTATGTTTCCATTGTTAATTTTACTAATATGCTATCAAATCAATTTGAACACAATGTTAAGATATTGAGAAGTGATAGCAGGACGAATTTGTCAATAACAAACTTCAACACTTCTTTCATGAAAAGAATTTTACATCAAACCTCTTGTGTTTACACACCTCAACAAAATGGTATTGTAGAAAGGAAACATAGGCATCTCCTTAATGTGGCTAGATCCCTTATGTTTAGGAAATTACCTCTATATCTTTGGCACGAATGTGTTCTAACTCATCGCTTATGTCATAAGCAGGTTACCTCTTACGTGTTGTCGGCAAGTCTCTCTTCTTCCTTGTGTATGGGCATGACCCTTCACTCTCTCTCTCTTAGAGTCTTTGGTGCTTATGCTATGCCACCATTCTCAACATCTCGATAAATTTGGTAGTAGGTGCGAAAAAGTGTCTTTATTGGCTACTCAAATGAGAAAAAAGGTTACAAACTCTTGAGCTTAGAAACAAAAAATATCTTTTATTCCGAGATGTCAAATTTTATGAAACTGTTTTCCCTTTAAAATGAAAATTCTTTGTCAAAACCTTTGTTGAAACTTATGTGCCTAAAGATTTAAATCACAAAATTTTTTGACTCACAAATAAGTCCCTATGATGAATGGAGTGACATCCTATGATGATGGCAGCATGGTAAATCATCCTACTAGGATTGATGAACGGTTGCAACATCTATAGATGATAATACACACCACAGGGCACCGTATCACATGAATCACATCCTGGCGATGCATCTTACGATTCTCACGATACAACATCGATTCTGTTGAACAAGAAAGAGCTTGCCGACCACTCTTGTTAGAAGGTCAACGAGTTTCTAAATTGCCCGATAATCTTAATGACTTTATTGTAGAAGGAAAAGTCAAATATGGTGTTGAAAAGGTTGTTAATTACTCAATCTTAACAAAGAAAATTATTGCTTTGCTTCTAGTCTTAATAAAAGTATTGAACCTACATTATGAAGAAGCTATCCTTGATAGTAATTGGGTTGATGCTATGAACTCTAAAATTGAGGTCTTAAATGAAAACCATGCTTGGGATATAATGATCTACCTCTAATAGAACTCCTATTGGTTACAAATGGATCTTTAAAATCAAATATAAAGCCAATGGTGAAGTTGATAGATACAAGGCTAGATTAGTTGTTAAAGGCTATAACCAAAGAGAGGAATAGACTATGATGAAACTTTTTCTCTGTTGTGAAAATGTCTCTCGTTAGATGTCTTATTGCCTTAGTTGTAAAAACAAATGGCCTCTTTTTCAACTTGATGTTAATAATGCTTTCTTGTATGGAGATCTTGATGAGGATATCTATATGACCATCCCAAGGGTTACGTAATGAGAACAATAAGAATAAAGTTTGTAAACTTGTCAAGTCTCTATATGGCCTAAAACAAGCTCCCGTGAAATGGAATGAAAAACTTGTTAGTGTTTTAAAGGAAAATAACTTTGTTCAATATGTCAATGATCACTCTTTGTTCACCAAAGCAGAGAATAACAAGTTTATTGCTACGCTTGTCTATGGATGATATTGTCCTTCTTGGAAGCTGTATTGATGAGATAAACCTATTTAAAGAGTTTCTAAAATCAAAATTTCATATCAAAGACTTGGGAAACTTAAAATATTTTCTTGGCATTGAGGTTTTAAAAGCGGGAATGACATATGTCTCACCCAAAGAAAATCTTGTCTGGAACTCCTCAAAGAATTTGGCCTTCTTGGGTGCAAACACATGTCCACTCTATGGAACCCAACTCATCCTTCCATACATTCCCACTGCGATGATCCCTTACTTATCAACATCATCGGCTATCAAAAGCTTCTTGGGAAACTTATCTATCTTACCCGTACAAGACGACATCTCATACTCGGTTCATTATGCGGCACAATATATGCATTCTCCTTAAAATCTCATCTAGAATGTGCCCTCAATGTTCGAGATATCTAAAAGGAGCTCCAGGAAAAGGTCTAAGGTAAAATTTGACAATTAAAAATCATCTTGAAGGATATAATGATCTTGTTGGGCTAAATGCAAGAAAACCGGAAATCACATCACGAGTTATTGTGTTTTCTTTAATGATTGTTTGATCTCATGGAAAGTAAAAACAAAACACTCTTTCAAAATCTTCCACGAGCGTAGTATACATCTATGTCTATTCTTTTGTGAAATTATTTGGATTCAAAAATCTTAAAAGATCTAAAGTTGATATCAATCTTCTGTTAATCTTTTACGTGATAACAAATCGACTCTTCAACTTGTTGTCAATCACATCTTCCATGAAAGATCAAAACACTTTGAAATTGATGTTCACTTCATCGGGAAAAAATTGCAAGAGGTGTTATAAGTGCAAAAAGATTTGCTCTTGAAACCAAAGCGCATACATACTTACAAAAACCTCTCGTTTATCGGCATAAATTCTTGTGTGAAAAATTGATATTATTTGATATGTTTGCCAATCAGTTAAGGGAATGTTAAATTTTGGGGTATTAATGTGGCAAATATGTCATTCTATCAATTACTAATGGCTTCAAGTTATGTTCTTTGCGGACTTATTACGAGGAGTTAATCATGGACAAAGCATAAATGGTTAAAGTTCCAAGGCGTTCATTTGTGAAGTCTATCTCATTACATTGATGAGTCATTATAGCCGTTAGAGGGTGCTTTGTGTATCTTAATCTCCTATTTAATAAGTTCCTTAATCTAGGGTTAGACACTGGCTGTGAGTGCGGTCATTGTCTCGCATTCTTTTCTTATCGATCGTTTCATTGATCTTGTATTCTCTTTGTATTTGTATGATTATTGTCTCATTGACATTAATCTAATCTTGTAACACTTTGGATACTATTGTTGATTAATCTAAGCGGACTATTGAGGCTTAGGTTTGAATAAAGGTTCTATTGTTTATCTTGTGTTCTTGATACTTTCATTCTTCTTGATTTAGCTTTTCTTTGGAGCGACCTTGGTTTTTGGTGCGGTTGGTTTCTTCTTGGCGGGAGCTGCTCCTTCTGGGCTTGGCGGTGCAACCGTTTTAGCGGTGAAGGAAGTTTGTAAAGCTTTGACCTTAACTAGCTTGTCCCAGCAACAAGCTTCTTCAATTGATTAAACAACATTTTCTTAAAATTTGCAGGCGAGTCCTTATGCTTGTCTTGAATAAACTTCCCGATCGCATCTTGACTCGACCCGTTACGTTCCTTCAACGTCACTATCGCTTCACTTATCATCGTGAACACATAAAAACATACAAATTAATCACCAAACTAACAAAACTTAAAAAATTAGTTATGCGTAGTAATGAAATATTACCTCAAGGTAAGGAGGATGTTTTATGCCTAGTGATTTGGTAGCTTTAGGATGGAGTCACTTTGTAAATATCTGGATCACCTGAACATGACACATACACACTCGACTCAAAATATCTAAACCCGTAGTTTGTTGGAGATGTGAGAGGAAAAAATGAGTGGGGTTTGTTTGAAGCATAGAAAGGAGGTGAGTATATATATAAGTGAGTAAAGGGCGGGTTCTAGGATGTCTATATCCATTGAGGTCAATGGATATATATATATATATATATATATATATATATATATATATATATATATATATATATATATATATATATATATATATATATATATATATATATATATATATATATATATATATATATATATATATATATATATAGGAAAAATGAGTAGGCGATTGTGTATGGATAGTTGGTAATTAAGTAAACTCCTTTCAATGTGTGTTCCTCTTCTCAAAGATTTTTTTTTTTTTTTTTTTTTTTTTTTTTTTTAAGGGCAAATGCCATAAATAAGTAATTTATTTATCTACCTTGTGTTAATCTATACTACTATAAAAATATTTGGGACATCTATAAATAAAAGGCTTAAAATTAAGATTCAACAAATTACTTATAATGGAAACAAATGTTTTACAAAACTTGTATCACACATAATTAAAGTTGAAGAAAGAAAATTAAATGTCTTAATTATATAAACTTGTAACAACATCCATATTAAAACTTATAATAGCTCATTTGAAAAAAGAAGAGCCCTTTCATTTCAAAGCAGTTCCAAACCCACACATAAGATTATCTTTGTCAACAATCTATCATGGCCCAATCTACGATTAAAATATTATTTTTAATCATCCACCTATCTACCAATACATACAACTAATCTCAATTTTTTACCATCTATCAACAACCCAACCTAATATATTATTTCTTTTATATTTAATTAAATTTTAAAGTGAAATGGGATATTTTGACGTTGGTTTTGTGGGTGAAAGTGTATTTATAAGCGGTACATGACATGTGCAAAGATTGGATAAAGTTTGCAAGTCGCTGTGAAACGGATCGGATGTTTCTCTTTCTTTCTTTGTTAATTTTTAATATAATATTAATATATCCCTCGAACCGGTTGGAGGGTTCCACCGATAAACATAGTCTTAAAAACCCATACACAACACTTGCACTTCATTTCTATCCATTTCTCTCTGGAAACACACAATCACATACTACCACTACAATAGCCCAGATGCGCAACCATCACCGGTTAAAACCCTTCAGGGACACCAAAACTCTCGCCGCCCGCGACACCGCCACCACTATCAATTGGACCCGCCACCAACACCACTAACTTGGTGATGTTTGAGTTTCGGTGGTTTCGTTGATGTTTCAGTTTTCTCGGTGGTGTTTCTGTGGTTTTGGTGATGTTGTGAGTTTGTTTTTCCTTTATTTTCCTTTATTTTTCTTTTTTGTGGTTTTTTGTGGTTTTTGACTGGATCTAAACAGTTTGCTCGTTTGTGGTGGTTTATGTGGTGTTGCTAAAACCAGATCTTGTGTGTTGGTTTGCGTTTGATCTTGGTAGTTTTGGGTTGCTTAGATCTCAAGATTTGTTACGGTCTCATAAAATCTTGTTCACCTTGATTTTTGATTTTTTAAACATGTTTAATATAAGCCAATGAAGAAACATGGTGTTGCTAGAAGTTTTGCTGTGTTTTGGTGGTTTATGTGTTATTTTAGTTTTTTGATCTTTTGTAAATATTTTTTTGGCTTATCCAGCTGCGGTAAATAATAGTGCGCCAAACATTCTTTTTGTATGAAGGTTTTTTATTGTGTCGTTCTTATTAGATCTCTAATGGGATATCATGATATGAGATATGCAACGACTGTTGTTTTCAAAATTAAATTTGTTTCGTGGTTTGTTTGTAAGATATCTTATTGTACATGTTTTAATAATTAAAAGTGGCCAAATAGAGTGATTTTGGATATGTTTTCATAAATACAAATCTTTTATATTGGTCTAAGTATGTGTATGCATGTATGAAGAGTCTTCAGAATAAGCACATAGCATTCGTGTATGACGTTAGTCCGCCAAAGGTGCCAACCACCATAAAGGTTGTCAACATGTAGTAAAAAAAATTGGGGAATGAGAGGTCAAAGTTTCACAACCTAGCTAAAAAGAGTGCCAACCACCATAATGTGAGACCCTTAGATGGCTATGTAAGTCACCCTATGGGAGAAATTGACCCAAGTCGAGTTTGACATTGGTATGGTGAATTGGTGATGGATGAATTTATAGTCGGCCAAAGATAAGACAAAATGATTATGAAAAAAACATCTATGGGCAAAACTTGTTTCATTGTTGAAACCCACCTATGACAATACAAAGTATTAAAAAATAAACATACATATGTGACAAAATATTTTAAATTGGGTGTATGAAATTCGGTGATAGCAAGATAGTTATACCATTATGTTCAAAACATGTTTTGTAGAGTAAAGGTGTAGTGAAATTAACGAGAAAACTCAACTCGACCAAGAATAACTATTTTCGCATTACATGTAAAGCCAAATAAATTATATTGCGGGGTACCCGCCGTCACAACGCGCGTGTACCCGCTAGTATGACAAATGGACTTTCAAAAGGTCCACTACCGACACCATCACTTAATGCCATCACCACCACCACCACCACATCGCAGTGGTGAGTGGCGGTGAACTACGTGGCGATGGTGGTAAGTGGCGGTGGTGGGGCAGTGGCGGTGAGTAGTGGTGATGGTTGTGGCACCGTGGCGGTGAGTGGTGATGGTTGGTGGTGGTGGCAAGTGGTGGTGAGTGGCAACAATGGTGGATAGTGGTGGTGAGTGGCGGTCAGAGGCGGACCTAAAGGTTCTCGGGGGGTCATGAGACCCCGATGAAAATTTGATGTGTATTGTACATTTTCACTAAAATAATCGATTAAAAAAAAAGCGATCCAAAATTCCATCTGTATCTGTTTTTATTTTGGTAGTCAGTTAATATATTGAAAAAAAAAATGAAAAAAAAAGTCATCGTCAAAACCCAATCTATACTACATATAAAAGAAAAATGTTCAAACCTTGAAAAGTGAAATGTTGAAAGTCAAAGGTGATAGAAATGTATGGTATAATTAATACTCTTATTAAAACACATCATTATTTAAAATTACAATAATTTATTCATGTTGTACAACCGATTAAAAACATATCTACCAAATTAAAAACAATCAATTAAAACACCCCTTACTAAAAAGTACAATAAAATTTTCAAAATGTACAATTTAAACAAACTACAACTTAATTCAAAATATAATAATTCAACACACTAACTAATGTTATTTTTAAAACACCAAAAAATGAAAAGTACATGTTATTATACACAGTATAAAAATTAATAAAATACACAAAGCTTTATACAAGCTAACAAATTGATAGTACATATAGTTTTGAAAATCAAACCGGACCAACGAGTTCAACCGAAAACCGGTGTTGCCACCAGTTCGGCTACCAATAAAAGTAATCCGAAAACGAACTAGAGAGGACCCGTTGAAACCGATACAAACTGGTGAATCAGGTCTTATCGAGATCTATTTCTCCGGTTAATCGTCACAAGTGCACACATGTGCTGTGGTACCTCTATACTATATACTATATATAAAAGAAAACCAAAAGTAAAAAGTTGAAACTAAAAAAGAAATGTTGAGAACATATATTTGAAAAGGAAACTATTATTACATATCGAAAACCGGGTTGACCGAGGCGCTTCAAACCCAGGTGGGTTGACGGTTTAATTGACCTTTTTGACCCAACCCGTCGGGTTGACTCGGTTCATCGACCCATTTTTCGATCAAAGCGGTTCAACTGGTTGAACCACCAGGGTCGAACAAGGTTCAAAACATTATGTTTAATCCTCAAATCTTCAAACTTTTATCATTTTTCATTTATATTTTTATGTCGCTATAAAATTCTGTTGCTATACACGGATACTCGTTTAGTATTAATAAAAGCCTAACATACATATTAATTAAATAGTTTAATTATTTAAACAAAGCGTCAAAGCCCATTATACATAGTTAAAAAAGTAGGAAGAAAATTCAATCGTTACACACGCTTTCATTGTTGAAGTCAGAAGATGAAGGCATGCAGGACATTCATGTTCTATGTTTGCTTTTTTAAGGGTTTTGATACTTGTTAATTTTCCTAATTGCATTGCATAATAATGTTTGTTAATTCTTAATTTTTAGTCAATAATGACCCACTAATTTACTAATATAGGCTAAGGTTAATCAACTAGCGTTGAGTGCACTTAATTTATTTTTGCATTTCAACGCATCGAAGTTGGTTAAACTTAGTAAGTTGTATCCATTATCCATATGATTTTACTTATATGGAGAGGTTACTTCTTCCTACTGATCTTGCTGTTTACTATCATATTATGAGTAACGATAAGTATTTTGTTGAGTTGTCTAGTATTTCCAAATTTGCTAGTTTGATGGTAGAGAAGAATATACAGACATCTCACCATTTAGTTTATCGCTTGTTGAAGTTGGCTTTAATTTTGCCTGTTGTAAATGCCACAGTTGAAAGATGCTTTTCTAAAATGAAGCTTGTGAAGACAAATTTTTGTAATATGATGGGTGAAGAATATTCTAGCGGTACGTTAATTTCTGCTATATAGAAAGAAGAACTTCTAAATGTTATTAATGAGGTTGTACATAAGCGATTTTTCGGTATGAAAGATCGTAGGGGGTCTAATTAGAGAATGCGTTACCGATGTTTTGATACAGTGGTATGTGAGTTCTTTCCATCAGCGTAGAGGTTGTGGGTTCAAACCTCATTGGAGACATTTGTGAGATATGTGGTATATTGTGTGAAAATATTGCCCTTTATAATAAAACAGATAAAAAAATTAGGAGGTATGTTATTAATATTTTTATTGGTTTTAATGATATCTTACATTTTAGTTCATTTTTATATCCTATACACTCGTAAAAAAATAAATAAAAAATAAAAAATAGTGCACCTGATGACTTAATGTTATGGGTCCGCCTTTGGTGGCGGTGGTGAGTGGTGGTGGTGGGTGGTTTACTAATAAAAAGTCAACTAACTAGGGTTATGTATTGGGAACCAACGATGCAATTGTTTTGGTTTGAAAATATCATTTGATTAGTGATATTGTTTAAAGTTTGAAAGTATACTAACGGTAGTGGATCTTTTGAAAGCCCGTTAATCGTATTAGCACATTTGGATAAGGAAGAGAGTTATTTTACATACTAAACTTTTCTCACATACCAAGGGATTCATTCATGCCCTCCATCTAAAAATAAAATCAATTGTTGAGATTAAAAACATTTTATTATTTCACCTATTTTTTATAATTTAAATATCTCTTAAGCGTTAATCGTTAAGCAAAAATAATTACCATCGCGATGAACATTCAATTATCTTTTACATGGGCAGATCTTTTGATATATTTGTCTTTTTATTTGATCTTTATCCTATATATATATATATATATATATATATATATATATATATATATATATATATATATATATATATATATATATGTGTGTGTGTGTGTGTGTGATTTAACAGCTAATATCACATGTGATATTATTAACTCAATGTTTAATCGCATGTGAATTTTTTCACGTAAATTACGATGAAAAAAAAAAAAACGTGAAAAACACAATATATATATATATATCATCGTTATATATAAGAGAGGGCGTGCGCATATAATACCACAGCGACATCCCATGTCATCATTGAATACATGTGGCATTATTCGGTTTAATTAAACTGTTCAAAAATTTTGTGCAGTGGTAGATTCGACCCCAGATCTTGGCATCCACACACAACCGGTACAACCAGTGGAGCATGACTGTTTTTGTGACAAACAATTGCATTCCCAAATTCATATAGACTAACACAGATCCGGCTACTCTTTTCATTAACTATAACTAAACCCCTACAATTCTGCACTAAAAAACCAGAAGAAATTAAAAATCGCATATTCACATAATCCATACCATGTTTATTATCTCAATCTATACCATCATTCATTATATCCTTTTAAAATAAAAATCATAACCGTAATACAAGTCGACTCTCTCTCTTTTTATCCTGAAACGATGCATACTGAAAAAACCATATCATACAAACCCTAATTGAATAATTATAATGTCTTTGCCGCTTGGTAATTTCTCTATTGAACAATGTTTGTATGCATCTCTTAAAGCGCTTGAAATTAGAGTTATTTCATTGTTTAGATACAAGATTATAATGGGTGTATGTTGCTGAGGGATTCAGGTTAAATGGGTATTTTGTTACAGGTCAAAACCAGGTGAGTTGTATTGAGCCAATATGATTTTTGTCCAATTTGTAAACTATTAGTATAAATAAACACTAGTTTTTCTGCATTTTTTTTTCATTACTGGAATTTACATTAAATATGATCATTACTGGAATTTACATTAAATATGATTAAATATGATTATAACGTTATCAAGCCAAACGTCCAATTTGTCCAATTTTGCAATATTTGAGGTCTTTACATGGCTATGTTTGGCTTGAAAGTGATATTCAATGATTCACAAGTTTTAAGTGGAGATGAGATTAGCAAGAGAATGAGAAGTCCTTTACAATATGGTATGTTCTCTGTGAATTCATGAGCTGTTATTATTTAATGTTATTATTCAGATACGTAGTAAATTAAATAAATCTTCCATCATGAATAGTATTAACATAAATGATTAAGTGCTCTTTACTTACACTATCAGATAAACACGAACTTAACTATGTACTTAAGAGACCGAGCTAGAGTATAACAACTTGCAGCAAAACTATGACACTCTAGCATCTAATTCAGAGTCATCAAAAGTAGAGAATCGGGTTTTCCTTACCCAGGTGGGCCGAGTAAGTTGAAACTTTGCATATGGGTCAAAATGTTTGTTTTCAACTTTTTTGTACGGGTTAGGTTCCAAAATAATATATGGGTTGTCCAATTATAGTTCATTCTTTTTATATATAATAAGTGTGCTAGTATGATATCAGAAACAGAGCAATAACATATTAGGGGGTGTTTGGATTGCTTATTAGAACAGGTTATCGTGTATTAAGTTTTACAAAAAGATAAAAGGTTTTAGGTTATAAGCGGATCCTTATCCAATATACATCCTGATTGACTTCGAGTATGACAATGTTCTTCCATGTGCAGATTACTAAGTTAATGGCGTTTATGATGAATGCCTGCGGAAGTGAGTATTAACTATAATCAATTAAGGGGTAATGTCGAAATCCTATTCCAATGTATGTTTTTATGGTTTGAATGTAAGGTTTTAAATGTAGCTCACAAGAGCCGTCTGTCCCAAAACCAAACAACCTTTCTACTGCATCAGGGTTGTTTGGCTACTTCTTAGGTGAGAAGCTTGCAACCGGGAAGTATCAAAAAAACATTTCTTTCAAGAAAACTCAACAGTCAACCCATAGAAAGTTTATGCACCTAAACCCGTTGATCCACCAAAACCAACTCAAATGCCACCACCTGTTGTTGTCCCACAACCCCAACCAGTAAAGATGCTTGATCCAATCCCACAAATTCAATTATTAAGATGCCCGATCCAATGCCAATGTCGATGCCAATGAATGGATACCATCCACACTATTTGTTCTTGCTATTTGTAAACTAATAGCGGGTCATTTCTCAAGAACAATAGCGAAAGGCCCCGAAACTACCACTTGGATATGATTTGATTGTTTTTACTTTTGGTATTGCTATTTAGTGTATAAAATTTATTACCATCACTGAGATTTATAGTTTGTTACTTAGCGCTTAGCAAAAATGTTACAGTTAGTTTATTGATATGTGTGTTATGTAGCTATTATTTGTAATACCCTCCATGCCTGTTATTGATTACCCTGCAGCAATTTAGAATACACACTTTTATTCAGTCTATGAAAACGGCTACTCTTATTAGGTATTTCAGTTTTTTGGTGATCGTTTATTAATAATGTTCCATCCACTTCATTGATATCCATGCTATGTAATAGCGATTAGTCACATGCTTTACATCCCTTACATTATATATCCTAACATTTTCGTTAAAGTCAAGGCTATTCTAACTGCCGTAACAAGTTTAACAATATCTATGCTGCCTAATTGTAGTTTGCCATACCTTTTATATCTTCCATGTTATATGTCTTAGCGTTTTTGTCAAACGTAAAGCCCTTTTGACTACTGTCTCTGATATATACCATTGTCTTAAAGCACACACATTTTCAAATGTTGTCTCAGCTTGCAACTTAGTATTTGCATGTATTTTCAAACAGCACTTTGTGAATCCAATTGCTTTTCATTGCAAATATAGTCACTTATTATTTTATCTAACCAATGGCGACACTTTCAGGATAATGGCTGATACTAGCACTTTCACTTCACTGTCAAAAGCTGCTGGAAAAATGATTGTTACGCAGCCTGAAGTCGTTATAACTGTTTCTTAAATAACAGGTGTCTTTTAATTCTTGTCTATTTTGTCAATATTTGCTATCATTAATATAATTTTATTCATCACAATTCACAGGTTTTGTATTCATTATTGGAATGGCCACCAAGAGGGTTGAGGCGGTGGAACAACATGTTACTAAGATTAGGCAACAGATGGCTGCGGATAGGAAGTATGTTGAGTAAAAGTTGGTTGCTGCTTGGTTAGAGTCACAGAGGAACTTGCAGCCATGGAACAAAGAACTAATAAGCGTCTCGATGGCAACACTAAAAGTCAACAGAAAGTGTACAGGGGCAATGTTCAGTGGTGAAAAATACCTCGGAAATTCATAATCTGGAAAGTTCATTTGAGTTCAATTTTCACACAATAAATGTGATGAACAAATCGGAATAGCGGTATGATGATTTGGGGTTTCCCTACGAGCTCCCAAAGTTTTATAGCCTTACTAAAACAGAGGTAAACAGAATCAGCAACCAGTAACAGAAAAATGTTAGTTCGTCAACCAAGTAATGGCAATGGAGGAAGCAGTATTAATGCAACCGATTACCAAATTCAAGATGCCAATACTTGAGGGTGACAATGCTCATGTATGGATTTATAAGGCGGAAGGGTATTTTGAGATTCAAGGAATAGTGCAGAGTGAACTTCTTCGGGCAACCACGTTATGTCTAGAGGAGAAGCTTTAGCGTGGTATCGTTGGTATGAACAACATGAACCGTTTGAATCATGGGACCACCTGAAAAAGAACTATTGGATCGGTTTCAGTTCACACAAAAAGGTGATTTACATCAGCAATTTTCATCAATTATGCAAAAAGGAACCATGAGGGAATATCAGAGTTTGCACCTGGCCATCGATGCCTAGCAGGACGTTACAAAGGTTGTTAGTAGATAAGAACAATAATATCAATGATTCTGAGGATTAAGAAGATGGTCATGTACTTTTAGATTCTGTGGAAGTTCCACTTAATTCTATGGTGAGGTTCACCACAATTCAAACTTTGGGGAAGCATAGGTGGAAGTGATTAGAATAATAAACAAGTTTGGGGAAGCATAGACGGCCTTCCAATATAAACGCACTTTAAAACAAAACAACACTGCCTTTTGGAAAATACACTGACGGGCGGTGCTATACAAGCCAATATGGATGTGCAAGATACCAAGGTCTTTGATCAAACACTTCAACTAATCGGACCATATCGAATATCTGGATTTGGTTGTCAGGAAACCAAAAAGTGGCAACGCACTTTAAGCAACAAAACAACATTGTATTTTGGAAAATACACTGACTACAAGAGTGTCCCAAACAGCGGATCCCAAACACTTTCAACTTTGTCGCGTATAACGAGCTGGAAGAAAGAGTTGACGTCAGAGATGTGATAGTCACAGGTATTTAAAAGTAGCAATTACATTACAAAGTCAATATAAAGTCTAAAACCTATGCATTACGTTAACAGACTATATTGATGCATACAAACAGTGAGCAACGCAGTACCGTCCAGAGATGCAACCAGAAAACGAGTGCTCATACGAACCATTGATATCCAAAACCTAGAGTTACTATAACGCCCCTTAGTATATAATAATGTATTGTTTTTGGTTAAATTGATTGCAATGGGTCTGAAATGGGTCAGTTTGGGGTCTGAAATAGGTGTGGGATTGGAGTCTAAAGTCAAGGCTAAAATGGGTGCGTTTGAGTGCTGAAATATGCCATGAAGTTGGTGCATTTAGGGGCTCAAATGGGTGTGTTAGGGTGATGAAACGGGCCTGAATTGGGTAGACACAAGGATGTCTCACTACCTAGATGATACGTGTACATATACAGTCTTGAGTTGTCAGTGGTTATAGCAGTCTTTGCTTATGTAGCATTTAAAAGCCTGATAGCTTGGTGCTTATTTCTTCCATTTTTTTGCAGTTGAATTGCGCTCACTGACAAAATTGTCTTCATGCCTATTAATTTAGGATTCGTGTTGAGCAATATTTCAGTCGACTTGGTTCCGCTAAGACATGCTCGGGACAGGGCCATTCGATGATTCGAACAATTTTGTTGTTATGGCTGTGATCAAAAGCGGGTTTGAATAAGTGGCAGATGTTTATGAAAGCGGTCCTAATTTTTCTGTGCAAAAAGACTTTTGGCAGGTATGGTCTTCGTTTGTAGCAATTTAACACAAAGAAAGTTGATATTTTTTAGATATGTGTGATAACCATACGCCACTTTCCAATAGCTACGTGCACTAGATAAATGGTGTGGATCACCTATTTATGTAAAAACTTCCAACTGCTTAAATGCATATTTATGTCAATATAATAGTGTGTCTATCAACTTCTTAAGTGATCAAAAGTTATGGTTAAATATAATTTTTCAGGTTAAGCGAACCATTGTAAAGATATAGAGAATTAACATCATTATTTTTACATGTTATGTGCAACTTGTCTCTATATTGGTTAATTTTAGACAATAGGCGGTGCTTGATGAATGTCAACTATATAATTCATGATGTTGGTTATACGTTGTAATCCTGCATAATACAATTACTTAAGAAGACACGGTATGAGTTACGTCAAACCCCATCTTGTCTGGTGCACCGACTATCTAAATGATGTGACTCAGACAAAATCATAAGGAATAGAACCTTGATACAAGTAATAGTCATCTAGGGCGTTTCAGATGAAAATAATTAGGTTTAGATAAGCCATGTATTAGGTTGCTAAAAGAAACGCGGTAGCAACAACTGAGAAACATAACTACTTTTTTGGTCTCAGATCTAAATTACTTAATAAGCTCTCTACCTAGGAGCTTATGCTGATTATATTCTATTCATATATTTAATTAGTAAAGTTTCAAACTCTATAGGATTATAGGCTCTATTTTCTATTTACTGGAGTATTTAAGTAACTGTATAGTAGCATAATTATACATTTTTGTTGATAGATTCTGTCATTTAGATAGTCACTTTTTGAACTTTAAAGTACAGTATACGAAATATTTCTTTGTGCTAATGCTATGATCTCACATGCTTTGTTAATAAATGAATATGCAAGTGATGCCACCTTTCTAACCAAAGAGAATCATCCTGCATGATCATGTTAATTTTGCATGAGTTAATCGAAAGTGCTCCATTTAATTTGGCCTGTGCAGGAACTATTGGCCGAGAAGGGTGCAACTGCTGAACATGCTACTGGTACATCGAACTCGGAGTATGCTCTCTCTCCCTCTCTCTCCTATCATGTTATCATCGGTTGTTCCATCTATTATTATTAACATAAGTTGTTCTATCTGCGGATGTTTGCATCACCAAAGTCTTCATAATCCGGATAATTTTAATTTCTGCATTGGCAGTTGATTGATCGAGGGGGAAAACGAGTTTATGATTTTAGTGGTGCTGCCTTAATGCTACGAACAAGGGTTGACAAAATGAAGGCTTCTGTTATACTGATTCAGGATGATAATATAGGTGGCAAAAAATGCAAATCGACGTATGGGAAGTGGAAGTTCGACATATAGAAATGGCCAAAAAGGAAGAAAAAAAGGTTTTCGATCGTTGGTAATGGAAAAGTGGCTGCTTTTTGGTTTGAGAAAAAGGTTGTGACATTGGAACACACTGATGTGATTAAGAGCAGATTACTAAGAAAAGAGGGTTGTGGTTACTTGATTATTCCATTAGGATTTTATGCTAAACTCATATGGTAAAAGCAAATGATAAGATTTGTTGACAACGTTTTTTTCTCTTTATCATTGAATAAATATTGTATATGGTGAAACAAGAGGAAGAGTAATTTCGGCATTGGGAGGCTAATCAAGAGAAAAAATAATTAAGGTAATGGCTAAAAAAAGATTCAAATCGTAAGATGCTTTAGTTCATACGTGTGCACAAGCGATTTGAGATTGATTATTCAAAGGAATAGGCTGTTTGGCATTTCTTATTTAAGTTCTTGCTTGGCTATTATTAAATCTCCTCTGTCGCATTAAATTATCAATTTATTAACTTTTTAAGTCTTTTTTTCTTAAACTTTGACTTTAAATATTTTTGTTAGGTGTTATGTAATATTTGATGCAAGATATATGAATGGATTAAGTTTTTAAATGTATTTTCATTTGTATAATTTTCATTAAGTATCATATAACAAAAAATATATTTACTGATCAAAGTTAAAGAAAAGAGGCTTGGAAAAATCATAGTGACACTTAATGATGAGACGAGGCTGTAATGATAGAACCTATAATTAGCAATCCAAACACCTCCATATCTGCATATCCAAACACTATCTCATGCATTGTGTTTTATTGTTGTAAATTATTATATTCCTAACATTTTGAAAAGCACAATCAATCCTGCACAACCCTTAAATTGATTTTTATGTATTGGTTACTATTAATGTCATTTGAGTTTGTTTAGTGAAGTGTTTAGGGGGGGTTATATATGATTGTTTCGATTGTATATTAGTGATGTGTACTAATGTCTTTAAAATCGTATGCTTACATTTGTTAACACTTATTTGCTTTTCAATATATTGTATTGTCATTCAGTGTTATGTGATGGACTAAGTTTATTGATTCGTTTATGTTGTATATCTAAACCCATTAATTTTTTGAGCAGGAAATAGGCAAGATTGTTGAGGATAAGGAAGAGTGGTAAGGATGAGACGATAAGTTTTATCGAAGATAAAAAAATTAAAGGCCGTCATTGCACTAGAAACCGGGAATTTATTCAAAAAAGCAAAGCATGACCGAGCTCCATTCCAATGTCAATGGCTAACTGGCCTTTAATGAGGTAGGCTATTAAGATCTGAACTTCATAGTTATAAGGAGTTAGTGAGACAGTACTAATAATTTGGGAATTAGCAGATTGTTGATTCTGTCATTGCTCTGTTCAGAGTTGTCTTTACTGGAAGATAAGAACTTGCAGCGCGCCAGGTTTAGCTTCTAATTTTGCTTTTAGATATTCTTTGTGCTTCTATGTGTATGTTTATAAATGACATCATTTATGCATATAATACTTATTGCAACAAAAGCTGGCTCAGATGCTCAGTTGATTGACCATGATTGCTGTAGAATTCAACGTTTTAGAGTATATGACAAACCAATGTTCTACTTCAGTAGTAAATTTAGAACCATATGGCCTTATGTGTAACATTGATGTTTGTTACAGTCATAGCTGATCCAGGTGATGGATTATTCATCTCAGATCCAAAGAAACCAGCAGGAGAGGATGTTCTTATACTTCATAGATAGTGGAACATCCTAAATTGACTAACCATTGCTAAAGGTAATATTATCACTTTAGTAAATATTTGAAAAAACATTGCATAAAAAAAACCGAACCAAGAAACATACCAAAAATGGTTAAATGCACAACATGGTTAAGTTTTGGTCTCAAAAAGTTTCTGATATGAATAATGTAGTTAATGCTATTAAAGGAGTTGGCAACCGGATTGCAATATCGGTAACGTTGTAGATTATTTGATTATGTTATTATATCAAAAATCATGGTGAGTTTCTGAACTTAGTCCCTGATGCATACTTTATTTTTACAATTTCAGGAGAGCATAATTGATTTGACCCGTTGTCATTGGGGCCATGTATTGTGCTATATTTTTAATTTTCCGCCGGTCGGTCGCCACGCAGGCGAACCGTATTCTACTGCAGTAAGAGCGACCGTTTGTACTCCTCATTACGATGCCATGGCACAGGTCACACTCACTCGCACATGTTATTTACAAATGATGTCATATCAAGTTGATGATTAGTATCACTCTTTTTTAACATTTTCTTTTTATTCGTTGAGGTGATTGTAGAAATACCGTTCTTATTTGCTCAATGCACATATTACGGTGTTATTGTGTACGCCATGGTGTCATTCAACCGGATGACCACCAAGTACTTTTGGCTCTTCTTCATCAATTTATTTTACTCCTGTACTTGCAATGTTTCTCCAAAAGGTAAAAACTTTTTAGCTGCCCAAAAGGTAAAAACTTTTTTTTGTCTTTTTGTCTATTCATATGAGTTCTTGGAGGACCAATCCCAAATCTTTAATTGCAAAAAATCAAGGTCGTATAAATAATGTTGAATAAAAATGATATTGAAGTTTGATTACTTATTATGTGGGTATAGTATAACTGGATAGGATTGAGGTCTTGTGCGGTCTCATTTATACAATTATACACATAATCTAATACTAAAGTCAAAGAAGATCCCAAAGTTATATGTCAAAATGATTGCTGTAAATTTCATTGGCTAAAGGAGACATAGCAAAGTAAAGCAAAACAGAACATAGGTATATAATTTAAGTGCACTAATGCTCTTATTTTATTTATATAATACACAAGCTAGAAGGTTATGGTATTAAGACATAACTGCACATGCACATTTTTGAAGTTGAAACATTTTTAGTGAAAATGTGTTAGATGTGAAGCTTCCTAACTTATATTACACTTGAACTCCTACCATTAGCAATTTAGCATGGTGATTTTCATATAAGGGGTACATAAGCAGTTTCAAGGTAGCATAGATCAACGTAAGGATGAATATTATATGGAAATCCTAAGCTATTAAAATTGCGCTTTGTGTAAAATCATGTCTACTAAACTGTGAAGATCATTTCATCCATTTTAATTACTATCATATGTATTCAGATTTATTTTTATATTTTCCTGTTCTATAAGATTCACTATATACTGAATTTTCCTCATCTATATCTGATTTGTTTGCAGCACGAGAAGTTGAACTCATGAGGATTTGATATCATTTTAGTTACTTGGGGGCTATTGGAGCCGGCTTGCGAAGGGTCAAGTATAAGAAAATGATCATGTCCTTTATTTATTTTATACCAGTCGGGATGAATAACTTATATGGTTTTCATTCTTTTGTCCTCTTTTCATGACGTCTTCATTGTACTATTTATGCATACACAAAGCATTTAGTTGGAATTATTTTAGTAAAATTCCTTATTGTTAAAAATTAGTTTAGTGAATATGCATGGAAAAATATAGTTAGCTTCTAAAGAATAGGTGGCATGGACCTGATATTGTTGTGCATTATTTTAAGTTGCACATTTTTCATTAATCTACAACATTAATCCCATTTCTTTAGCGCTTTAGGACCGTTTAGGTTATTTATTAATAAATGTTAAAAAAATATTATATATTTTCAAAGGAGTATGATAAATATTACTTTTTAGTATATATTTGTTCTACCTTTACAAAAGGCCGGAGGTCCTTTCTACTGTAGTAGAGCTGAAGAAGCCTCTACCTTGGTGAGGGGAAGGATGTCACATCTCAACCTCCCCTACAGGAATCGGTGGTGTGACCATAACCCGTGGAAGGCGGCGTTGGGCGTTACTTTACTTTACTTTACTTTAGTATATATTTGTTCTACTAAAACCTAAAATAAAAACCACAAGTCATATCCGTCCATCGGATGAGTTTTGACACTAGTATATATATATATATATATATATATATATATATATATATATATATATATATATATATATATATATATATATATATAGGATCAAATAAGAAGATTACTTAAAATAAGAAGGAATAAGAAGAACTATAACGCAAATCCGAGATGCAATCGACCTAAATTAGATGCATCCCTATAATCTTGGATGCATTATAACGCACCATATTGTGTTTTATAGCTTTTAATTAGATGCATATACGTATATTCGATGCATTTCATGATTTCTCTTGTTTTTTTGTTCCTCCGCACGCGTCGAAATCATGAAAATCTATTTGCACCATCTATACATCAAATTAACTTCGAAACTCAAGATGTTGCATCTATATGAATAGAATGCATCTAATGCAAGTGGTTGCATCTCAAATCGTGGTTTTGGTCACTTCTCACCACTCGTATTTTAATTTACTTCTCATTGGATCCCTACTCTATATATATATATATATATATATATATATATATATATATATATATATCAAAAGTATATCAAAGTGATTATCTATAGAGATAATTAAATGTTTATCGTAATGGTATATTTTTTTCGCTTAACGATTAACGGTTTGAAAGATATTAATATTTGAAAAAAAGAATGAAAGTGTGTTTTTTAAATTGTTGAGATTAATCTCATCCATTATATCAAATAAAAATGAAGAAAAGATGAGTGATGAGATTGATTTAAATAATGTTTTATCCTCAAATGAAATCTTTAAATAAGTAGATTATTCATTTATCACTTTTGCCTCTTTTTTTCATTCGGAATTTTATGCTACATACAAAATTAATACTCCTTGGCTGTTGCAGTTTGGGCTTGATATTTCCTTTATAATCGTCATTGAAACTCGAATATAAGTATCGGCAATCCCCCACTGATGTTCAATCTCCATAATTTCCATGGGAATGGAAACTTCAAATCTTTTGTCTATGTTTCTGCATTCTTTGTAACACAATGGTAAAGCGTTACTCAAATTTATTTATTAAAATTCAAGATTAAAGCTTGCTTTATATTAGACTAAATAACATCTTCTATTTTACATATAGGAATTGCACTACTCCATTATGTTTCAATTCTATAGTGGGGTACTTGAGTTGCTCCTATGTTCAATATTAGTTAGTGATGACATGTGTTTTTAAGAAATGTGTTTGATACGCATAAAAAATGTTTTTGATGAAATGCTTAGCAAGTATTTGATAAAAATGTCTCAGAATAGTTCATGATTTTTATATTTTATATTTTATATTTATTATTATTGTTATTTTTAATTAGATTAGACATCATATGCATCTACTGTAGTTAAGGCTAGCATATGAAAATGATATATTTTTACATAGCAACCCAAAAGTCGTGAACTAAGGACAAGCCCGAGGAGATGTTTACACAACAAAAACTAAGTTTAATTAATTCACCAAATGATCAACACACCTAGGGATGGCAATGGGTGAGAAAAAACCCGCAACCCGCGGGTACCCGCACATAAATGGGTGGGTAAGATCGTCATTTTCACCCACGGGTGGGTCGTGGGTACAAATTTGTACCCATCAGTGGGTGACGGGTGAGGCATACCCATTGCGGGTAAACCCATGACACCCGTTTAAAATACCTACAGGTATACCCTTCAAAATACCCGTGGGTGCACCTATATACACATGTTAAAATTAATTATGCTAATTAAAATATTTACATGATATACAATTAATGGTTACCAAGTCTCAAGAAAAAACGCATTAACCTTAAAGAGTGTTTGAGTTTCAAGACTAAAAATAGAATATGAAAGATCAAATAATCAAAGTTGTATACATGTGATTTGGTGTAATGATGTTTAATTGCTACTTTCATAAATGTGTTTAAGTATTTTGTGAACTTGGTATTTAGCAAATTGATTGGTATCTTGTTATGCAACTTCATATTTAGTTTTCATATCATGGTTTTGTTAGTTTTGTTGCATTACACTAACTCGGGTTTACCTGGGTAATAACATCCAAGGGCATGGGCATGGGTGAAAATTATACCCATTGGCGGGTGATGGTGGGTGATGGGTGAGAAAATACCCGTGCCCATTACCCACGGGTGCCATCCCTAAACATACCTAAATTGTCATAATCTCCATCATCAACACAACAAATATAATTCCCAATGCAAGGCTAAATTAAAACCTTAAGAAGATTGAAACAACTTCGAAATAGCTATATATAAGTTCGTACATACCAAGTGATTAAATAATAATAACACTACTAACTACTAACTAGCCGTTCAAATAAATAAATAAATAAATAACAATAACACCATCATTTTTAAGATACAACACCAACCTATTAACCTTTTTTACAAACCGGAAAGTCATATAGCCTAGCTACCTCTGAAAAATCACTAAACCAAATCACATCCATTTGCGAAGAGTCACTTGGGCATCCGAAGCATTTCCCCAAATCCGATCAAGTCAGTAACAAGATAGATAACAAGCCCAACCACAGGAACGGACCGGAGATGAACCACAAAATCATGAATGGTCGCGTCTGGTCACAAGGCTAGATGGAGGACTACGATTTACCAAAGATAACAACATCGTGTACCCAATTTGACCTAGTCCATATGTAACCACATTTAAGTATATAATCCTTCCTCATAGAAGTGTTGATTTTTATGTCTTCGTACAATCATACTTAGGCATTTCATCAAACAACCCACATTAGCAAGTTCTGCCAAACTATATAACATTGTACATAGTATCACACACTGTTCATGTTTACTGGATGTGGGCCTAGTGGGGGCCAGTATTTTTACAATCCTATTGTCATTCCAACAACATACCCAAACTTATCTTACCCTAAAATAATATATCTAGAAGTAACCTTGTCGGAAAAGTGGAAGCCATGTTTCATTTCATCACTACAATTTTTTTAGTAGCTTAACAAACAAACAAACACCACAACACGCCATTAACAACTTATTGGTGTATGCAACACCAAAAAGATATTTGTAAGAGATTAATGACATGACACGTATAATATAACTCTACTTCTCTACCGATCCATCCCATCCGATCCATCCCATAATCACATGAAAAATACCAATTGAAATCAAGGAATCTTGTAAACATGTTTAGTGCGAGTAGGGATATTACTTTAGTATAAATGTATAACTTCGGTCCTTTAGAACACATTAATATCACATAATAACTTTGTTAGTACAATTTGTGCGATGGGTTATAGAAGGTCGGGCGTAGCTTCTTGGATTGGGCGGTAAACCTTTGGTGGGTTGATCTTGTACTAATTCAAGTAGTTTGAATGAGATCCATGCACAAGAAAGGTAAACCGTTAGTCTTACGTGGGGCGGACCCCACGATTAGACTCGGCGTGAGAGTAAGTACACATTCTTGAGAGGAAAGTAGAAGTGTGTATTATTATGAGAGAAAGTTCTACCTTGTATGGGGATTAGAGCCCTTTTATAGGCGAGGTTTGCGTTGGGCCTCTAGATTCTCGCATATAAGGGTTAGTTCTGGGCCGGACCCTTGGCGGACAAGGGTTCCGTGTTGTCGCGGATGCGGACGTAAGGGGTCCGATGGTTGAAGGTTCACCCGTCATAAACCTTACGCGCATCTTCTAGGCCTGGGTCATAGCCAATTAGTCATTTGGGCTTACAGTGGGCCTAGGGTTTGTAATCATTGGGCCCGAGCCCAGTGTGCGTATAGTATGCATTGGGCCTCGTAAGCCTGTAATACATACTATACGTCATCAAGTCCCCCCAGTCTAGTATGTCCATTGCGTGCGGACCTTGGTGTATGCGGTGGATATTGCTAGACTTAAGTTGACTAAATGTTTTGTTGTCCCACACCTTTTTTCTTTTTTGATGGGAATTGCCACGTCCCCCAATCCCCCTTAGTCTAGTGTATTTGACCGCATGCGGATATTGTCGCGTGCGGTAAGTACTTACTAGGCTGTGGATCTGACCAGGACGTGGTGTTATCCTGCGCTTTGTCCTTTTCTTTTACTTGGGAAGCGTTTCGTGCGACGTGGACGTTTGTTGACTCTTCGTTTTCTGTACTGACGTGACCTACTATTCCACGCGTCCTTTTTTATTTTTTATCTTGGCCGTTCATTCTATCTTTCCTTTGCACGTGTCATCATCTTGTTCTAGGTTTTACTTTATTATAAATATTGCTCCATCTTTTGCACCATCGCCGTTTGTTGCTTTCAATTGGAAAAAAGAAAATAGTAAAAAATTTTCATCCTTCTGCCCTTGATCCACCCGCTATAGCTTTGATTGTTGATATAAAATGTAATACTCCTCCAGGTTCGTTTGGTTCCTTCCTTGCGACTTACAATATTCCACCAGAGGTACGTCCGGAGCTTCCCGACCATAAGTGTACGATGCATGAGTGCCCTTCTGGGAAGATTGGCTTGTATACCCACTTTTTTTATCTTGCCAATTTTTGTCTGCCCCTGTCCGTTTTCCTTGTTGAATTACTGAGATATTATCGCATCAACATTTCTCAACTATCAGTTCTTGGCGCGTGCAGAGTTTCTCACTTTGAGATCTTATGTCGTGCTCTTAACATTACTCCTAATGTTACTCTGTTTTTTTGTTTTTATGTTAACTCGAAGTTGAAAGGGTGGTTTTCTTTTGGCAAGCGCGATGGTGCCCCTGCCCTTTGTACTAAATCTCTTGATTATATCAAAAATTGGAATGACCGATTTTTACGGGTTGATGCCTTTGCTTGTCTGTCTTGTTCCCATGGCATTCTAGGAAGAATATCTCTAAAGATCCTGCTCCTCGTCTGACGAGTACAATGTTGACCATTTTGCTGCTCTTGTTGCTCATCCTTATACCTTCCGGGCCCTTCCTGAGCCCTTTCTTTGTTGGGTTGGTTTGAGTCGTTATTATACTTTGGGTGACGATGTGTACCCTGAGTATCTACGTGAAGATAAAGCTGGTGAGTTTTACTTGCGTTGTTTCTCTTTTTTTTTTTTTTTTTACGAATATGCTTCGCTTTGTGCAGTGATGAGTTGGTCTGAGTATATTCAGTCCGGAGCCTCTAAAGGCCCTGATGACTACCCGTCCGCGTCGTGAAGGGGAACCGCCTATTATGGAAGTTGTTGTTCGTCGCACCGTGCCACTTATCCCTATTGCTCCTGCTCGTACGGATGGTGAGCTGGAGGCTGATGTTAATCTTCTTTTTGATCCGGAAGGTGCTAGTGTTGACACTGGTGGTGGATCGTCTTTTGAGGCTACAGATTCTGATGCTAACCCTTCTTCCTCTGGTCTTTTGAAGAGAAAGAGGGCCTTTGTCTAGTGTTCCGGGACCATCTAGTCCTGCCAAGAGGCCTCGTTTTGAATCTCAGTCAGGTCCCTCCATCAGTAACATTCCTGTTGGTGGTTTTCAGGAATTATTGAATAGTAGCCTTTTGGAGGTTGAGATGGGCTATACGGCTCCCCACACTGGTCCTTTCATTACTTCTTCTATTTCCACCACTCCACAGCGTGAGGTTGGTTTTCTGTTGGTTCTTCTTTCAAGCATCAACTTGGTATCGGTTCTCTGAAAGGTTGGTTATTTCTTGATTCTTCTTGATTCTAGTCTACTGCTTCTTGGAGTAGGTTACTTCTTGTGCAGGTCGAGAATCTTTTGGGTGTTGTTACTCTTTGCCCACAAGCTGTTCCATTGCTACTACCCTATTTTGAAGAATGCTTCCCTTTTCTCAATTCGTCTTCCGGTGGAGGGCTAACCGTAATGCGAGGATCTTGTTGGACCTTCATTTGGCCAACCTTTGGCTAGTAATGCTTGACCCTCTTGTTGATTTTGACCCCTGTGCTCGCAGGAGCGACATCATCCGGAGTGGAAAGTATTGAACGGGTCTCTGCTTGACAATCCCTTGGACTGCCATGAGATTGTTGACGGTGTTGCTCCTCCAAAGTTCACTTCTTTACTTCATGAAATGAGTCCTGACGATTTATTTTCAGGTTTTGACCTTTTGTCAGCTCGTCATGTGTGTTTTGGTTCTGAGTTACGGACTCGTGCAGAACATTATCTGCGAGAGAAGGAGAAATTGTCCGCTAGGTGTGATGTTCAGGCTAACTTGATTCATGGGCTCGAGTCCCAATTGGCTCAGGTTGAATCGAATGCCTCTGAGATATTGTCTCTTCGTGGTGAGGTTTCTTCTTTAGGGGCAGCTGTCAAAGAAAATGAAGTGTTGCGTGCCAGAATCAAAGAGTTGGAAGCTTCTTCTATCAGTCAGGATGTTGAGCTTGAGCGTTTACGATGTGCTACCTCTACTCTGGAATCCCGCAACGCTGATCTCACTAAACATGTATTCTTGTTTGTTTTTTTGTTTATTTTTTCTTCTCCCTCTTTTTCTTTGACCTCGGAATTTTCTTTGTTAGGTACAAGTTTTGGATAGGGAATGTTGAGACTCCGTCCTTATGCTTGAGTTAGCTTGCTTGAAGGAGCTCTTTCTTAAGGTTGCCTTGTATTTGGAGGAAAAGCTTTATCCGAGCTTGCTTCTTGCTATGTCTATTAAATCGTTGGCTATTGTCCAGAAGGCTTCAAGCTTCCGTGTGTCGAATGTTGGCGTTGGCAAGGCTACACAGGCGCATTGGCTAATGCCATTAGTTGTCTTGTTGATAAAGGTATGCAAGATGGGCTTGTTGTCGGGCATGTTCATGAGTACGGCCCATCGCCACTTTCTCGCGTTCTTGCTTTTAATCCTACGCTAAGGCTAACTATGAAAATGCTCTTCAAGTGCTCCATGCGTCTCAGTTTCCTTTGCTTTCTTCTTTAGAGGCTCTCAAGGATTCTTCCGTTGAAGACATCATTCGCTTGCTTATCCCGAGGTACCCTCGATGATTTATCCTCTGTTGAGAAGCGGTGTTACTTGGAGCAGTTGTTCGTTCTGCTTGTCCTTCGAAGCTCTTCAGTGAGTCTTCCGCTACGCCTCAATCGAGGTTGTTTTGATAGGGCCAAAAAAGCAAGGGAAGGTTCACTTCATGATTGGTTGGCGCTCGCGGATACTTGGTTGTCTTTTACTGATCCATCATGTACAAAACCTATAGTGGAATCGGTTCGTTTGTCCGTTTCTTAGCATGGTGGTCTTGTTACGGATCCCGGTTCACAAGCTGGGACGGGTCCGTTTGTGGACCCTTCCACTTAGTAGTGCTTTATTGTGATTATGCTCTTTTGTTGTTTGGCTGCCGAAGCGCGGCGCTTTTGTTTTATGTTGGTAGACAGTCTATTGTATGCATATTTTTTTGTTTCGAAACTTTTTGCTATTTAATCTTTACACGGATGTGTCTATTATAATAGTCTTTTTACGAATACTTGTGGGTTATTCAGCGATCTTGGATTTGCAATATCTCTTACGTATCTTGAGGTAATTTGGAGGTTACTCGACCTTTTGTTATTGAATAACGTTGTATGGGTCATGCCCATGTGTATCGCGTCTTACGTACATAAGTTCTTTTTTTTATTAAATGATTAAAAGAATAATTTTCTAAAGTAAAAGAATAATTTTCTAAAGTAAAACTAGTGAAGGTAGCTAAGCTTCACCTTTTCATTCAATAAAAGAAGACAAGACATTACAATATAAAAGATAGGTTTGACATGAACCTCCTTCACGGAATCCATGAGGAATGGGTTGCTTACACTTGATGTATGTAACATCTCTTAAGATTACAAACATTCCATGTCCGTGGGATTAGATTCCCATTGCGGTCCTTTAGCTTGTATGCGCCTTTTCCTAGTGCTTAGTGACCACATAGGGCCCTTCCCATTTAGGTCCTAGCTTTCCTCCTTCTTGACGTGGCTCGCGTCGTTGTTCCGATATACTAAGTCTCTGGCTTGAAACTTGTACCGGACTCTTGAGTTGTAATATTTCTCCATTTGCGCCTTGCTTTTTGCTTGGCGTATTCTTGCTTGTTCTCTTCTTTCTTGAGGAGGTCTAGGTTCATTTCAGTAACCGTCATTTTCTTCTATTTTTGCTTGCGTCCTCCATGTGGGCATCCCTATCTCGGTGGTATGATGACTTCCGTTCCGTATGTTAACGAGAATGGAGTGTCTCCGTTGCTAGATTTGATCATTGTGCGATGTGCCCATAGGACGTGCGACAATTCATCTAGCCAGTTCTTGCTTTTTTCTTCCAACCTAGCCTTTATGCCTTCCCCTAAGCTTCTATTTGCTCTTTCTACTTGTCCGTTTGCTTGTGGGTGTTTTACTGAAGCAAAGTGTTGCTTTATATTCATTTTTTCACACCATTCTTTAAATGGGTTGTCACGGAATTTCTTTCCGTTGTCAGATATTATTTCTCCTGGAGTCCGAACCTGCATACAATGTTTTCCCATATGAATTTCTTGATCTGATTTCCTGTTATGGTGGCTACTGGCTTTGCTTCTATCCATTTTGTGAAGTAGTCTATTGCCACTATGAGGAATCTGACTCTCCCAGGCCCTTCCGGTAGGGGTCCTGCAATGTCGATTCCCCACTTGTGGAATGGCCATGGGGAAGTGATGGGCGTTAACTTTTCTTGTGGATGTTTTGGAACTGGCCTATGCACCTGACAACTTTTGCATGCTTGGATTAGTTTTCGAGCATCGATGTGCATAGTAGGCCAGTAATATCCGGTACGCAGGGCTCTGGCCACTACGGACCTTGTCCCCGCGTGCATTCCGCAAGATCCTTCATGGATTTCTCGTAACACGTAGTTAGCTTGAAGGGGCCCAACGCACCGTAACCATGGTCCAAGAAAAGATTTCTTGTAAAGTATCCCATTAACTACTGCAAACCTTTGTGATTTTCTTTTAACTTCTCGTGCTCTCTCCTTCTCCGCTGGGAGTGTTTCTTTGGTTAGGTATTCATAGATTGGTGTCATCCATGTATACCCTCTTCTTTTGTGGCTGCTACGAGCGGTGCTTCTTCTATTGACTTTTGACCCAGCTCTTCCACTAGTACTTGCGTTTTTAGATGTGCAAAGCTAGTAGAAGCCATTTTGCTTAGCGCGTATGCCTTTTGTTTTCATACGGGCACTTGCTTGATTGAGAACATTGGAAGTTCTTTAGGAGTTCTTTTACTTTTTCAAGATATTGAATCATTCCTGATTCTTTCGCAGTGTATGTTCCATTGACTTGATTTGCCACCAGTTTTGAGTCCACATTCGCTTGCACGTTCTTGACTCCCATTTTTTCTGCTATCCGTAACCCTGCTATCAAGGCTTCGTATTCGGCTTCGTTATTTGTTGTGTTGAAACCAAACCTTAAGGCATAAGTGAACTCTGTTCCCTGAGGGTCCGTCAGTATGAGGCCTGCTCCGCAACCGTCTATGCAAGATGAGCCGTCTGTGAACAGGACCCACGGTTGCGGAAGTTCTTCCACTTCCATTGGTTCGTCCTCTTCATCGTCTTTTGGACGCTCTACTATGAAGTCTGCTAGAATCTGTCCTTTAATGGACGTTCTTGGTCTGTATTGTATGTCATACTCTCCCAATTCAATGCTCCACTTTTGTAACCTACTTGCAACTTCTGGCCTTGATAGTATTTGCTTGATTGGTTGGTCCGTAATGACTACTACCGTATGCGCTTGGAAATACCTCTTTAGCCGCTTTGTAGCGTGTACCAAGGATAAAACTAGTTTCTCCATTGGTGTGTAATTTATTTCCGGCCCTCGCAAGGATCGGCTCACAAAGTATACTGGCATTTGTTTGCCTTCCCTTTCTGTCATGAGAACCGCACTGACCGCTTCTCTGGCTGCCGCTAAGTAGATTATTAACTCTTCTTTCTCCCGAGGTGCGGTTAGGGTGGGGAGGTTTGCTATCATCTTCTTCATCTGCTTAAAAGCGTCCTCCGCTTCTTGTGTCCATTGAAAGTCGCTCTTCTTCGTACACTTTTTGAGTGTTTTAAAGAATGGTAGTGACTTTTCGGCGGATTTAGCCAAGAATCTGTTCAAGCTTGCTAGTTTCCCATTCAACCTTTGCACATCCTTAAGGCATTTCGGGGATGGGAGGCTTAGTACGGCCTCTGCTTTTTCTGGGCACACTTTAATTCCTTTAGTGTTTACTGTGTATCCTAAAAACATTCCTTCTTCCATCCCGAAAGTGCATTTTTTTGGATTTAGCTTCATGTTTATTTCCTTTAATGTTTTGAAAGTTTCTACTATGTCTCTTATTATTTCTGCCTCCGAGCGGCTTTTTATCACTAGATCATCGACATATACTTCTAAGTTTCTGCCAATTTGTTTGTGGAAAGCTTTGTCCACCAGCCGTTGGTATGTTGCTCCTGCATTTTTTAGCCCAAATGGCATTTTTGTGTAGCAGAATATTCCTTGATTTGTGATGAAGGCTGTTTTTTCTTCGTCTTCTTTTGCCATCTGGATTTGGTGATAGCCTTTGTACGCATCAAGAAGCATTTGAAAGGATATCCATGAGTGATTCTACCTTCAATCTATCTCTAGTAAGGGTAACCATCTTTCGGACGAAGCTTTATTAAGGTCCTTGAAGTCAACACACATTCTCCAACTCCCGTCATGTTTTGCTACCATTACCGGGTTGGCCAGCTGTGATAATGTACTTCCCTCATGATTCCTGCGTCCACGAGTTTTCCCACTTCCTCTTGTATCGCCTTACTCCTTTCCGGTGCTTGGCCTTGCTTCTTTTGCCTTATTGGAGTATACCCTTCCCGTATGTTTAGGCTATGTTCTGCTATGTGTCTTGGAACGCCCGTCATGTCGGTTTGGACACCACGAATATATCGAGTTTTGCTTTAGCGATCACATAACTTTTTAGCGCCCTTGGTGATAGGGTTGATCCAATGGCTATTGTTTGTTCGGATATTACGGATGTATTGCCACGTGTATTCGTTTTCACTTTGCTTTTACATTACGGGTTGTGGCGTTGGTCCGAAACCATAGTACATTCTAACGAGACCATTACGCTCTGCGGTTGTGAGCACTCCGCCTTTCACGGGACTTTCATCATCCGTGTCTTTGTTGAAGGCCGACACTGTAACTTCCGCATTCCGGCCTTCCTATGATCCCATTATATGGCGGTTGGGACCTAACCACCACGAAATTCATCAATCTTGACGCCGAATGTTCGCCGTCTCAATTTTAGTTAGCAATGATATCGCCAATCGGCCAAATTATCTCTCCCCGAATCCCATGAGGGGTTGTAGCGGTATCATTGCTTTCTTATTTAAGGCGGAGCCTTTCAAGCAATGTTCATACTGAGACTTCGACGCGGAGCCTCCGTCGACATACATTAAATCTAAGAAAGATCTACAACTTTGTGTATAAAGTGTCCTCCTATCTACCTTGATGACCATTGGTCCGTCATTCCCTTCTTCTCCCGTGAGTGGTGGGAACGAGATGTTCTGGTTTGGAGAGAAGCTTTGTGTGACTTTTTGTCTGATCACCCGTTGATGGGATTGCACCATCAAGATTGCCAGGGGCTTATCCTTTCCTGACGTTTCTCCTTTCTTAGGCGCTTTGGACTGATCTTTGCCACTATTTTGCTTAAGTTCCTTTATTACGTTTGACAGCTTTCCGGTTCTCATCAATTCTTCTATCTGTATTTTTAGGTGCATTCATTCGTCTGTGTTGTGTCCTACTTCTCCATGGAATTCACAATACTTGTTGCCGTTTCTTTTCTCAATCGGCGTAAGCATTGGAGGAGGAGTCTTAAATTTCGCCTTTTCTAATGCCAATATTTCTTTGGGCATTTTGGAAAGGAGGGTGAACCTATCCTTCTTCCGATCCATCCGGAGCGAGTTTCTGTATCCTCTCTTGAAGCCTTGCTTTTGTCCGGGCTCATGCGGTTTCCATTGCACCTGGGGTAGCGTCCTCTTCTTTTCATGGTTGTCGGCGGCTACTTCCCCACGGAGGAAAGATGCAGTTATCCTCATCATTTCGTCCACCGATTTGGGTATATTATCATGCAGTCTCTTAATTAGTTCAGGATTAGTAATCCCATGCATGAAGCTGGAAACCTTCATGACTTCTGGGGCTCCTTTGACATCCCTACTTTCCACCTTGAATCTTTTCACGAATTCTTATGTGGTTTCTCCTTCCTTTTGTTTGATATGGTGAAGCTCCACTGGATCTTTTATGCACTTCTTTTGCTGAAGGAAGTTTGACAAGAAAGCTTCCTTTAATTCATCATAGCTGTCCACCGATTCCGGCGGAAGATCGTCGAACCACACCCTAGCAGATCCGGTGAGGGTAGAGTTGAACATGTGGCACCATGTTGGCATAGCCCAACGTTCTACCTTTGCCGCTGCCTGAAAAATTTTAAGGTGGTCTTCTGGATCTTCGCTTCCATCATATGTCTTCACATTAGTAGGCATTCGCGTCCTTTTAGGCATGTCGAAATAGCGGATGCGTGGAGTGAACGGGCGGTCTCCTTGCATACCCATGGCCTAGCTAAATCATCATTCTCGACATCCGAATTTTGCCTCTTTGATCAGGAACTCTAGTGTTCATCTCCGTTGCCTTCACTTCCGGAGTACTGATCGGACCTTCGAGAGTATGTTCGACTCCTTCGTATCCTCCGGAATAGGGTTCCGTCTTTTGCGAAGAATGGTGGTGAGTACCCATGTCTTCCTCGGATCTGCAATGTTTAGTTCTCCCGGAACGTGTGGAGATACTCTTTTATCTGCTTCACCCTTTTGAGCAGCGCTTTTGCGACTCCTGAACATTTCTTCCTTCCGGCGGTTTTCTTCCGTGGTGATGCGGATCGGTGCGTCTTGGCTCGAGTTCTCCCGTGTTCGGCGCTTACGAGATTCGATCTTCTTTCTCGGATCCTTCCTTCGCTTTTGCTTTCCGGATTCGATTTCTTGAGATGTTTCGCTAAAGTCTAATCGGGCTTTCACCGTTTCTCTAGCCTTGATTCTTCCTTCCTGTTTCGAACTTTCTACTCACAATAAGTAAGATCATTCGTAGTACTTATCATAGTACTTCTTGATGGTTTGTCTTGGACGCGGACCCATCGGATCCTTCGGATCTATCATGTTCTTCTTTCCTCCTTGTTCCGCACCACGGAAGTTGTGGCGGGATTAGGGTCGAACAAACTCTTCGGTAGGCATTTTTCTTTTTCGAACGTAGTTGTGCCTTTGGGTCCCACGGATGGCGCCAACTTGTTAGTACAATTTGTGCGATGGGTTATAGAAGGTCGGGGCGTAGCTTCTTTGGTGGGCGGTAAGCCTTTGGTGGGTTGATCTTGTACTAATTCAAGTAGTTTGGATGAGATCCTGCACAAGAGGTAAACCGTTAGTCTTACTGTGGGGCGGACCCCACGATTAGACTCCGGCGTGAGTAAGTACACATTCTTGAGAGGAAAGTAGAAGTGTGTATTATTATGAGAGAAAGTTGTACCTTGTATGGGGATTAGAGCCCTTTTATAAGCGAGGTTTGCCTTGGGGCCTCTAGATTCTCGCATATAAGGGTTAGTTCTTGGGCCGGGACCCTTGGCGGACAAGGGTTCCGTGTTAATCGCGGATGCGGACGTAAGGGTCCGATGGTTGAAGGTTCGACCCATCATAAGCCTTACGCGCATCTCATAGCTTGGGCCATAGCCAATTAGCCATTGGGCTTCTGTGGGCCTAGGGTTTGTAATCATTGGGCTGAACCCGATAGTGTGTATAGTGTGTATTGGGCCTCGTACTATCGTCATCAAATATACATACTATAAAACGTCATCATTCAAAGTTACGATATTAATCATTGGTGACACAACTATTTTCAACACCTCTTTCCCCAAACATATGACATATGACCCTTGTCCCTGTTTCTAGTGTAGTGGCAAATGTAAAGAGTGAACCAAGAGAATCTGACCATATCGATGGATCTTCCTTCAATGTCCTTCATAATTAAGCATCCATTATATTTTCATAAATCATGTCACAAAATTAACACAATGTTACAAACTAACAAACACGATCAATCAAGAAAGTTACAATGATTGCCACTCCATTAATCTCTTTTCTTCGTGCGTAAAGCCTCAAATCCACCGTGACATCCTCACTTATGTATATGGGAAATTAACACCAACCGATTGTGTATGACCAAAAGGAGCCCATGGAAAGTCCAAGTATGTTGTTTGGCTTCATGTGCAAGAATAATCTTATAGTTATTAGCACGCAACAAAAATATAACAGCAGAATCATTAACCTAAGCTCGATAAGATATTAAAAGCAGGTGCTCACATTTCATAGTGTGCATATTTAAATTTCAAGTGTAGTTACATATCTAAGAATCACAATCCCATGTACTGTTGGTAATGGTTCACAGGCCTATATTGAAGTCAATTCCTTTGGATAACATGTTTGTAATTAACCATGATGTGTGTGTAAATGGAACTGAGTTTTGTAGAACAATATGTAGGAAAACACAAATTAACCAGTAACAAATTCTTGAATCTTAATTCAAGAACAACTTCAATTAACAACCAAAACTTCCCAGATCAATCAGAAACTGATCTCAATCAGTACAAACACAATAACTACAAATCAGTAACAACAACTCACAATCCTTCCCACTGCTACTCAGGTGGAAGGCTATTGACTAATTATCAATAGTTCTTTTCAATATCAAATCCTCACAATCACTCTTAAGTAATCAATGAATCAAGAACGGGAATAACAAGTTTTGGTTGAAAGAAGACTGGATGCAGTCTTCACTTTGAGAGAGAATGAGATGAGATTATGAAACCCTAAACGGGTTATGTGCCTTTTATAGGCCTTTGACCTCCATTGACTTGACTTCTCCAATGTGCGACATATCACCCTTGATCTTTAACCAAGTTGCTTCTATCAACCTTTTCTCATTTACACTACAACTGAGAATATAAAACATACAAAGTTAGTCCCTGTGAATATGTGTTTCACTTTGAGTTATATTTCAACACAATATAATGCAAACACTGTTCTATTGATTTTGAATATTGGGACTTGTTTACATTGACTCGACTAAAACCTATTTATACTTTGTGAAACGACATGATTGAAGCATTGTGTTGTTTCACTAAAGCTACTAATTGTCAAATAACTGCCAACTAATAATTGTCTTCCTAACAGGCTGTTTGGGTTAAGGTTTTTGACCCCAACCCATTATATGTAGCCTTTTACCAATACGACCCATAAATACTTAAACATAAAGTAAATTGTTCTTTTAACATTCTAAGACATTATATAGGTTACATCTCATCCCTAATGCTTGAATGTTAATCCTTCCATGCTGCTTGGTTCCTTTCTTCAAGTGATGATAATGAAATCATCACTGCTTGATGTGCTTTCTTGTTTATCTTCTTCTATTGTTTCTTCCATGTTGCTTTCAACCTTGACATCATCCTTTGCAGTCTTGCATCTCTTCCTTGGAGTTCCTTCCAGTGCACCATCTACTTCAACACTTATCCCCGCATAGCCTAGTGGATCTTTTACATGAGCAGTCCCAGTGCTATTCCCAACCACTTCACCTTTTGGCTCTTCCTGCTTGGATCTCTGTGCTTCCTCATAGTATATTTTCACCAATCCTATATACTCCTTATAGCATTCTTTGATTGCATCCTTGTTTCCCTGTGTCAATCCTAGTAACTATGCAACCTTGTCCCATTTGTTATTGAATGTAACATTCATATAACCACCCAAGTTATCCACAAACTTGTATAATCCCAACAGGTCTACCTTTACCACTCCAATAAATGGTGGTAAATCTCCTAACACATCCCGCCTTAAGTATGCTAAATAGAACCATTCTAGCATATCCATGAACTTCACACTATCACTTCCCAATTTCTATATACCAATCATCCTCTTAATCAAATCTAAGAAAGACATAACTCTTGGAAAGGTATTTACCTTCATGGCATACAGTGTCCCATTCAAACTGAGATACTCATCATCTATGTAATCTTGAACATCTTCCTTGTCCATTTTGAGATCCTCAATGCCTTTGATCAACATGCACTCATCCTTGGGATCTATAGATTGAAAGTAATCATCAAGAAATTTATTATGACTTGTGATTAAACTGCCTTCATCTTGTTATGCCATGATACTATCTTCTTGTACTTCCATTGGTTTTCTTTCATTATCAAACATGTACTTCAATTTGCATTTGTTGTGACCAAGTGTCACAATCCATGCTAAGTATGTTCAATGTAATCTCTGGGGTGTAGAGTACATTGGATATCAATAAACTTCCACTTGTTTCTATGGTTGCCTCACCAACTCCATAAGAGAGGATGAATTTCTTTTCTTCTTCTTCAACACCTTCCACTTTGAACATGTTTATCATTCTTTTGAATAGAGATTTCGTTGGGCTCATGTGCCTCTTATAAGCATTGCTGATATACCACACGTTGAACCATCTTCCATAATCTGAGCCTTCAATCATGTAATCCGTGATTACATGTATCCTTTCATGATACTTTAATTTTTATTCAACTTGAATAACCGAAGGTTTCATGGTCTTGCTTTTGTTTGGGCACTTCCAAAAAACGTGTCCACATTTTTTGCAAGTATAACATCTAGCCCTTTTTTCTTTTGAAGATAAACTGCTACTTTCTCCTTTTTCTTTGCAAACCTTTTGTGTCTTTGAAGAATTGTAAGACACAATCTCTTAAACTTTCTGTCTTAGCATCAGATAACTTCTTTTTCTGATTTCCCCATGGTGGCAATTTGGGGGGGACTTCTTTTTGCAAAAGCTTCTTGTTGAGTGCCATTCGACCATGTCTTTGAATTGGCTTCTTCCAGGGTTCAGAACCGAGTCTCTAATGCCAATGTTGGTAATGGTTCACAGGCCTATATTGAAGCCAATTCTTTTGGATAACATGTTTGTAATTAACCATTATGTGTGTGTAAATGGAACTGAGTTTTTTAGAAACAATATAATGCAAACACTGTTCTATTGATTTTGAATATTGGGACTTGTTTACATTGACTCGACTAAAACCTATTTATACTTTGTGAAACGACATGATTGAAGCATTGTGTCGTTTCACTAAAGCTATTAACTGTCAAATAACTGCCAACTAATAACTGTCTTCCTAACAGGTTGTTTGGGTTAAGGTTTTTGACCCAACCCATTACATGTAGCCTTTTACCAATACGACCCATAAATACTTAAACATAAAGTAAATTGTTCTTTTAACATTCTAAGACATTATATAGGTTACATGTACCATTAACTAAATGTCATACTACTTGGAAAAAAAAAACCTCAAGCCAGAACCAGAAGCTAAATAATTTGCACCATCATTTGCTATATAATAGATGCCATATATGTCGTTTGAACAAAGGCACACAAGAAGCTTGTTTCAGTTAAAAGAAAGAAAAAAACCATCAACCACATATGGAAGCGAGATAGTAGTTACCACTTGCATTCAGGAATCTATAGGTTAAACATTATGCCAATATTCAATATAACAACGGAAATGACTTCAAAAAGAAAACACCTGTTACATAAAAGGTTCACCTGATTTCACACACAACAATTTTACCAGACGACAACTTATAAGAAGCTTTAACCTTAACTAACTTATCACTAGCAGCAAACTTCATTTATTAATACTTCCATCCATTGATTACAAGAACACTTTAGCAAACTAACATCACCAAAACCTTTTCTTAATAGTATTAATAATTGTTAATTTAACGCTTTTGAGTTTTGGAGCAAAAAATTGATGTTGCACCATATTTAGTGTAAAATGTCATTTGGTAAGTGTACGGACCACATATTGCACCAAATTTATGTTTTAATTGAAGATAGTCTAAAATCGATTAATCGACAAGCGAGCAAACCACGAGTCTTATGGCGGTGTGACCGATCGTCGTCTAAAATCATTCATTGATAAATCTAAATCGATGTCACATGCAATGAATATCAAATCACCATCTTTGTCTTCATATTTGAGCTTAAAGCTTCCTAGCTTCAGTAGAAATCTTGTTGCAATCGCTCTTTCAACTTTGTTAATCCATCCGAAAGTATGAATAGAAACCTCACATATCATCTTTGTATGTTGCCTTGATAGTCAAAGGTTTCACCGAGTTTTTAAGGTTGTTTTAATGTCCAAGTTCACCAATCAATTGTTTCTACGTGTGGAACTATACATAGCATGTTACGTATGGGTCACGGGATTATGTTCATTAGGCGCCAAAATTCGAGGACCTGGAATCACTCTTACTAGGGTATATGGCCACCCTTAATACTAAGACTTGTGAAAATGCGCTTCAATTTACTTATGCTAACTTCATATATACAATGTACAAAGTGAAAATGAGAACCTTAGAAAGAAAGGACACTATATATAAACTTGGTTGGGTTAATTCAAAAACTTTTAATAAAGGTCAAACTAATAAACTCCGTCATTCACAACTATAGGTGGCAAAATACGTGGGTCGGGTAGGGTTGGGTCACAGGTTTGAAAAAAGTGGAAAAAGTGTTTTTCCCCGCCTAGACCCCGTTGGGCGTAATTGTTATATTATTGCACTTCTTATCTAATAAGTAATCGGACCTATCTATAATATTTAAGGAGACCCAATCGGAAAGGACACTATATATAAACTTTATTGGGCTAATTTAGAAACTTTTTATAAAGGTCGAACTAATCAACTCCGTCATTCACGAATCACAACAAGCAGGCACGGAGCCAGAGTGGGTCACGGGGTCCATGGGACACCATGGAATTTTGCAGCGTAGTGTTAATTTTTATTAGCAACCTATACTTTTCTTATATGGTCTGGTAAAAAAAAATAGTGCAACTACTCTTGTTTAGTTTTTCTTACAAGTTTTTCTATTTGAATCTACTAAGTTCATAAGATTATTTATTTAACCGTTTCCATTTTGCTTAAACCTAGCTAGCCAGTTTAAAATTTAGCATAACCCAAATTGATCTATTTATAACATACGTAAAGAGGTTATATTGTACTTACCACCAAGGATATCCATGACTTCCTCAAATGACCTGGGAGTCGGTGAGGTTTAGCGACCATTTAATTGAACACCTTTGGCCTTAGCGATTCTTCTTCTTGAAGCTTTCTTGGTAACCGGGTTTCTTGGTGGTTTAGCTTTGGAGCCACTTAGCCTTAGCAGCCGGTTTCGTTTTGCAGTTGGTTTCTTCTTAGCTGGAGCTTTTTAGCGATTGCTTTGGGCTTCTGCTTAGTGGCTGAAGGAAGTTTGTAAGAAGCTTCAACCTTAACTAGCTTGTGACTAGCAACTAGCTTCTTCAGCTGAGTCAACAACATTTTCTTAAAGTTGACAGGCAGATGGTACTTGTGCTTGTCTTGAATAAACTTCCCAATCACATACTGACTCGACCCGTTACGTTCCTTCAATGTCACTAACCATCTAAACACAAACAAAACCAAAAATTAAAATAAAAAATAACCGCATTTAACGAATTTAACAAAGTTGTAAGTAATGAAATTACCTCCAAGTAAGGAGGATGTTTTCTAAGCGCAAGTGATTTCCTAGCTTTCGAATGGATATCACCGTTACTCATCACTGTAAAAATTTGTGATCCAGCCCTCCATTTATATACCCCTCAAACTGCACTAAAAATATAGACAACAAACAACATAAAGGCTCGAGCTTTTTTCTTCTATCAAGATTTGTTTTTATGCATATGCAGATTGAGACTGTACCCTTTATAACATACTGAAGAAATAGAAGGTTCTGGTAACTCCTCTATTAGTTACGCCAGTAACCAGGACACAGCCTATAAATACCCCACGATTTCCGGCATTTCAAAGCATCCCATTCCACACACAACACTACGAGCGTGGGAAAAAGCTCAAGGCGGTCTAGGGGAGCATCTGGAGTCGTTTCCAAGGGAGAAGTCACACCATTACGATAAGCTTTAGCGCTTTATATTTCTTTACGTTCAATTCATGTATTTCGCACCCTTGAATATTGAATTGATTTGCATGATTAATATGAGCTAAGCACCCTTTGGTGCTAGCCTAGTTATGATTCCTTAATTGTTTTGTTTGCGGTTACCTTTACTTCCGTACAATTATTTCTAAGTGTATGCATGCATAGTTCTTTGGTAGTCACCCTTGGTTCGGTAGTTTTGAATGGCGATAGAGGCCAATTGCCTAGGAGATATGACCAACCGACCCTAGGTGAGCGGATGAGATGGGAAGGGTAAGATATGACCAACCGACGACCCTTTCTACTTGTGCGATTTGACCAACGATCACCTATCGTTTGGATGAACTTAAGAATTGGGGTGTAGTGTCTAAGTTCCTAACGGTGGGCACTCACTATTTAGAATCTAGCATGTAGCGGTACTTAATGACTCGGCTTAGGGGACCGGGAACAACAGGACTTATGATGGTGCTTTGATTTCTCTGTGGTGGCATATTCTGCCGATAGGTTAGGCGAATTGACCAAATGCTTTCCTCTTGAATTGACCCCACCAAGTAATTGGAAGTAGGTAGCGTGGACATAACTAGCTAGGAGGATTGACTAGGTTAGCACCAAGTATTCTCTATTGATTTCCTTTATCCATTTATCTACTTTTATTTTATTACGCATTAGTAGTTTAATTAATTAAAACCCTGTCGAAACCATTATAATTCTGTGACAATTAGACTTAGTAATAATCCGACACAAATAGCTCTTGGGACGACCTCGGCTTTACCATTTACTACACTACACACGACCGGGTACACTGCCCGTTAGTGCATTAGGGTAGACCATAGGTATAGCGAGACACTATAAATATTAAGACCTGGTCAGTAAAACCTGCATCAAGTTCTTACAAAAGGATATTTACAAAGAAGTTACAGCCTATATACTATTACTACGCCTAAGATGTGAGCTCTCAACACGGTTTGCAGCGACCCCAGCTTCCTTTAGTTTCTTCAATAGATCAGAGTCCTGGCGCGATACCGTCGCCACACTCACAAGTACCCCGTCGGATCTCGGGAGATGCGCTGCGCCAAGACCACAAAGAATGGCCTTTCCCTTCACGCCCTTCTTCTTGGCAAGCCTCATAGCATGGGCTTCTAAGGATTCTTTCAAAGGGATCTCCTTCTCAAGCGCGAAGGGGTTTAGGATATCGCGTGGGCGAGCAAAGATAGGCACTTGCAGCTGTGACTCATCAGGCTTCAAGAAATAGTCAAGCTGCGCCTCTGCATTATCAGTACGGTGGCGGGCCAAGGTTAATCCCTCCATAATCACACCTATGGGATAATCTTGGTCGCGCTCCAACTGCGCAATCAGAGGAAGCTCCACCAGCTTCATCTTCCCCATCGCAGCGACCAGATCATTATATGCATGCTCGTTATATCCGGGCACCTGTGCGGCAGGCACTTTCAAAAGGCCACCCTCATGAAGCTCTTCTATGGCCTCCACCTTGTCGCCAGCCGCCAACGTGCAGCAATCGAACAACACTCCCGAAGGTGTCTCATACCTCTCGAGACTCCAAAGTCTTTGAGGCGACAAGGCGCAAACCATGGTGATGAGCCACCGCTCCCGCAATTGTGGAAACAAGGCGAGGATCTGACTCTTCATCATATTCAATCTCGAGCTTGCGAGCTTCATCTCCTGCTTCTCGGTGAACCTCCCATAGATGTCGAAACTCCTCCAACCGAGAAGTGCTCATTCTTCCCATTCTCCAAATATCCAAGTGCCTGAAGCAAGTAGCCTTATAATCCTCTAGTGTGGCACGCGCTCACGGCTTACTTGGGTAAGTAATGACATCTTCTTCAAGAAGTTTTTGGCATAGGAGCTCGCCTCGCCTTGGCTGAGCATTGGCCACCGCCCCAAAGTGAAGCAATTTCCTTATCCTTCTGCGGCTGGCTACTCTCCCGGAATACTTTGACTTTAGTGCAAGAACCAATGTAGCACGGTGCGCGGCCAACACAAGCTCCTCAACCGGTGGTCCATTGGCACATCCCGGATGCCAACGGCTCGTTGCCTTGGTCCTTTGGATCACGAGGGTCGTGTGACAGGACTCGCCTGGGTGGCGACTCCCGAAATGCTCAACGGTAACCCTAATGGTTTCAACACTTGCACGCAAGAAGTGAATTAATAACATAAGCAGGAATCGACAAATGTTTGGCGATAATACTTACTTGGGGAAACAGGTCGATTACGGGGAGGCGATGCATTGTCGATGGCGATTCCACGTCAAGAATGACGGGGCGCTTTCTCTAGATGGGCTGCGCCATCACCACGAGCGCCTCTTGCACTTTACCCCGGGCACGCTTCCTCCGGCTCTATCTTTGAGGACCCCACTCTTTCCGACACGTGCATGCGTGCAAGCTCCACTCAGGGGAATGTACCACTGGTCAAGCACTGCTGCAGAGGGTTGCCTCCAAGACAACGGGGAGCCCGCAAGTAGCTTCAAAATGGGGACTTCTCCCTCTCTCAAGGCGCACCCCACGGTGACTGGCGAGTTTCGCCAACCGCACAACACTTGAACAAATCCATCTCTCACACAAGAAATAAACAAAAACAATAGTTATATAAAGTACAAAGGTAGAAAGAAAGGCTCACATTAATAAAGCAAAGGACTAGGAAGGACAAACACCCACCCTGGTCATCCGCGTCTAAGAAGGTTGGCACCTCGTCAGGACTATCGAAATAGTTACGACTGATGCCCATGTGTACCAAAAATTCCTCAGGATAGGAACTGATGGGAACACGATTAGCGTTTATCGTTCCCGCATCATCTGCACTGTATGTTCCAGGGAGGGGGCGCTCATCCTTCGGTGGCGAACTTTGGGTATAGAAGACAAAGCGCCATGGGAACAACGCCATCAACCCGTAAGAATTTCTCTCTCGGTTTCTAAGCGCATCTAGTTTTCAAGATAACATTGCGGCCGCCCGCCGCTTAGCAAACGAAACCCACCCGTTTGACCACGTCGTATGGTAAAAGCGCGAATAGATAGATAGTGGGGTTAATCGCCAACAAACGGCAATTAACCTCGAAGTTTATTATTTTTGCCGCACCTATACAAAGGCGGTTGGGATATGTGTGGCGATAGTAATTTAATACGTCGCACAAGAATAAGGAGATGGGCACACGTTGATTCGCAAATTCCAAAATGCGTGTATACCCTACTTTCCTTCGGGAAATCCGCTATTGACGCTGCGCGCCGGAACTACGGATGCGGCGCCATAGGGATATAATATTCGAGGTGAACTCACGCAGTTCATCCTCGGACATATCGAATGCAAAGTCGGTTAATCCACGAACCATGATAAGGTTTCAATCGCGCACGCTACCGTTACCTTTGAAAGTTAACTGTTTCTTGGTTGATATTTCGAGTTTTTAACAATGGTGGAAATGCTTTTACTGTGATAAACACAGTAAAAGGGAGGCGGTAGTTTATATAGGGTTCCACATCCATGCGATGTTTGACACGTGGACCCCACTTTCTCCAAACGTGTGGATAGGAGTTGCTGACGTGGCACACTTTCCATTCACTTTCCCACGTTTTACGAGGGATGTATTTGACATATTTTGACTGGATTCACCGTATCTTCTTTAAGGCGGGAAACCTTTGAAGCTTCTCCGCTACGCCTTAAGGAATATATGAGCTACAGTTATTAGTCTAGTATCCGGGTTTCACCCCGCACATACTAGGCGGGGACATGATGACGATAGTCCGTATTGGGTCATGAACCCGACCAATAAACGCTACTAGCAATCGAGCCCAAGATGCGAATGGGCTAACCCGTAACGGTTTGGGCTCACCCAAAGTTATTTATGGTTTTGGATATCGGATATCTCTTATTTATGATATATGTATTGATTGACCGACTTAGGCGGGATACTGAAGGTTGGGGAACACGAAACCAACAAGGATTTCGTGTATATAAAGGCATCTCGGCCATCATTAAAGGTACGATCTAAAACCCTAACTCTCCACTAAACCCTAAAAACCGATTACTTACTCTCACGCGGGAGGATAATCATGGGAGACAATCCCACGATAAGCCTAACGGTGTTTTATGTTTTCTTAGTGCGCAGGTCTCAAGCATCAAGATCTAATTGATACGAGAACCGAAGTCTAAATAAGGAACGCCCAACTTTTGTATCAACACATATTATTCCGATCATAACCTCATCACAATCATCAGG
Organism: Chrysanthemum lavandulifolium; assembly: GCA_022545495.1. Lineage (NCBI taxonomy): Eukaryota > Viridiplantae > Streptophyta > Magnoliopsida > Asterales > Asteraceae > Chrysanthemum > Chrysanthemum lavandulifolium. Next base: position 88,643,354 of record CM040241.1, on the reverse strand, counting down.
TCACAATCATCAATAATCATTAATGGTTTCTTTTTATCTTAATCAACCTGTTGAATATGTGTTTTGATGATGAGGTTGTTATGGATGAATTTATATAAGAATCCGGAGTTATTTAAGGTTATTAGGTACAAGCTTTGATTAGAAAGCTTTATATACATGGATGCACACCAAGTGTTTGATGAAATGTGTGAGTGAAGAATATTTGATAATCTTGTTATCCTCTCCTGTAATTTTGCTTATTAATTATGTTGTTAGTTGAATTTTGGCTTTTAAATACATTGAAATGATATTTCTATATCGATTCTTGTTTTAAATATCACCGATGATATTTGAATTTGTCTCGATTGTAAATGTAGGTACTTTGTTAGGAGGATTCTTGAATGATTGTGACTTAGGTTTGAGAAATTTAGTTATTGTAGGTTTAATACGAGACATGTAGTGGTATTGATGTGTATGTTTACATGGAAGACCAAGATGTATTCATAGTTTCTTTGAGTTCTACCTTTACATCTTGGTCTCGTCTTGAATGGTAAAACATGATTGTTCTAGTATGCACATATATTTGTGAATTCAGTTCCCAAAAGGATAGTGTACAGTTGGCTAAGATTTTAATGCTCTTGTCGTAATGTGTCTAAGTATCACCAGTGATATTTCTATATCTGATTGTTGTTTTAATCACTCAGATTATATGTGTAGTATCACTTGTGATATTTGTAGTATCACTTATGATATTTTGTTTATTTCTATAGGTTTTGATGTTTTCTGGTTAAACACTAGATGTCATGTATAGTACCATTTGTGATATTTCATTGTTATTGTTTTATAATCATTTTTTTTAGGTTGTGATGATACCCTATTTACTGCGTGTTTACCTTTCTTTACAGCTGCTAATAGTGTGAAAACACCTAAGTCATTTAATCATCATGAGTTTATTGACACTCTGAGGATAAGTTTTTGGGTTCCTAGAGTTTACGATAGTGCTTGCGCCAAGATTCTCTAGGCATTGCCCCGGGTGCGGTGACCCCAGGAGACGGCGGGCTCGAGACGGTGTTCTGGGGCGGCACCGTTGAAGGTGAATCTGCTGCAGTCAAAGTCCGATTGTACCTTCTTTTTAATCTCTTTTGTTTGATGTATCGCTTGTAATTCATAGCTTTTCAATAAAAAAAAAAAAAAAAAAAAACCCTTATGCTCAATAGTTTGGAATGATTTTTATAAGGATTTTTGTGATTCATTCAATTCTTTTGTATCTGGTATCACTTGTGATATTCTGTTAAAAGTAATGCAACACTTGGTTTTGATTTTGATGTTTATATCACTTTTGATATTCTGTTAAGTTTAATGCAACACTTTCTTTGATTTTTAGAATATGTCAAGTTTTTTATTTTGGTAGTTTTTTTTTATTATTTTTATTGATATTTGGTATATGTAATACGCAATGTTATATCTTTTGCGATATGAAACATTTTATTGGAACACAAAATGCTAAGAGTAATATCACATGTGATAAAAGAGTAAAATGCTACATTAATACTTTTCCATAAAAATTATCATACAAGTCACTTAGTGATTCTCAAAAGTAGTACAAACTCCGGCACCATGCAATGTGGCTCTGGACCTAATAGAGCGCACCCTTCTTAGGTTACCCCAAACTCGCATTGCATTTTTAAACTAAGCAACATAAGAATTGCTTCTTGCTTCGCCTGCTCCTTTTCCAGTCATCTTTGTTTCATCTATCATTCTCTTTATCTAGTCATCTTTATTTTTTTTATAGCAATCTTGTTTGCACAATCAGACATCATCTCCTTTTTTTTGTTTACTTGATGTAGAATTATCTTTGCTGCAATTCTTCATAAAGTTCCATATGGATTATTTATCATCATGTGCCTCGCAAGCAAGTCCCTTTGAAAATATTAATAGGTCATGATTATTAGATACCAATATATACTCATCTATCATTTGTGATATTGTATTGCACTTAAAAAATATGCAACATGTTGTTCGGCTTTTGGAGGAACATGTGATATAGTGAATCATAGGTGATATCCCAGGTGTATCACCTGTGATATCATAGGCATGTTGACTTCTTCTATTTGTTGAATCAGTGGTGGTGATGGAGGAACATGTGATACGGTGTTAAACCTATCGAAGCATGCACACTTTATCAATTAAGAAAATAACCGCATTACAAATCTAACAAAAGCGTTACAAGTTCAATACCTCTTGTGATTTCTCATATTATCACAACATTCATCACATTATCACAACAATCCCTCAATAACTACTAAGTACCACACTTGTATTGCTAATTTTTTATGTATCTCATTCTCATGCTATTCAACTTTTTGGAGGAGAATTTGATATCACAGGTGACATCACAAATGTGTCGCCTTCTTCTATTTGTTGAATCACGTGTGATATCACATATTTTATCACTTGTGATATCACATGTGTATAACATGTGTTTGAGCTTCTTCAGTTTGTTTGTAAAGATGTTGTGCTTTGTTTAACCATAGCTTCTTCAGTTTGCTGATTCAACCATAGCTTTTTTCAAATCCCGTTGTAAAACCTATTGAAATTCGCACAATGTATCCATTAGTTAGACAAATCCAATCACAACTTAAAAAATAAGAAAAATCACACTAAATAACTATGTGTTTAAAGCAAAATCAACCTGTTTAAGCTGTTTAATCTAACAACTTAAATAATAAGCAATGTTGCACTATTATAAATAGCTTATCAATAATAATTATCATCCACAAAAGAACATAAAACATCAAAATTATGATATAAAACAAATGTGATAAAACACACAATAAATAGTATATCATCAAAACTTTTAACAAAAAAAAAGTTTTAACTATGATTATAAAACAATAACAATGAAATATCGAAATGATACTATACATGACATATAATAAAGCTTAATACAAGTAAACAAACAAAAAAACTATCAAATAAGCGAATTTCACAAGTGATAATACAAATATCACTAGTGATAATACAAAATCTGAGCTTCAACTTCAAATATCACTGGTGATATTACATGTATGATACTTTCACTCGCACATTTCATCAAACACTTGGTATGCATTCATGTATACAAAACTCATAGCAACTTAGTTCACATTACCAAATAAACTAAATACCACTCAAAACTACATTTTTTTTTTATCAATTATGAACATTCTAATAAAAATGTCACAATAATTGGCAACAAAAACAGATAAAACAACATAAATAACAATCAATTACCAGATCTAATCACGAACATTCGAATTTATATTGTACATTTAACCATTTTTTCAATCGGAGGCTGGATTGGTTCATTTTGACCCGTAAATCTTGCAGGAATCAACTTCCTAACGATAGATGCTTCCATTTTGTTGTGATTTAACAAGCTTTGATAGTTAATTTATGACTAATCATGGTTGATTTTTGATTTAATGGTGTGCAGTGTATGTGATTTGTGGGAAAGTGGGGTAATGATAGTTATGATGTAATTTACACATTTAGTCCCTCCGTTTTTTTTTGATAATTTTACATTATTAGTCCCCCATGTTTTTTTTCCTTAATTTTTGTTCTTTTGATGTAATTGTCAAGATGTGTCCAATGGTATGTAGGGAAAAGTGAGTATGCAAAATAAAGCAACTCAACTAAGTAAATTGGATGTTACAATGATTCACACCTTCCGTAGTTTCATGCTATGGGTTTCAGGAAAATTTTTTTTTTTTCAAAAGTTACGATATTTATAGAGTAAGACAGTGCAAAAAGGCTCACCAGTTTCCCCAAACATACGAGCAACTCACCATATAAGGTGTAATATCGGTCGATCTTCCTTCAATGTCCTGCATAATTAAGCATCCATTATATTTTCGAAATCATGTCACAAAATTAACACTATGTTACAAACTAACAAACTGTTCAATCGAGAAACTTGCAATGATTGCCACTCCATTAATCTCTTTTCTTCGTACATAAAGCGGCTCCTCACGGACAACAACCTCGCTTATGTATATGGGGAAATGAAGACCAACAGATTGCAGATGACCAAAAAAGAGCCCATGGGAAAGTTCAAGGATGATGTTCGGCTTCATGTGCAAGAATAATCTCATAGTTATCGGCACTGCAACAAAAAAGAATACATTAATTATTACATTGTTCGGATTTGTTGAAATCCAGTGAATCGGTGACCTAAGCTTGATAAGATATTAACAAAGACAATCGACATTTGACATTTCATAAAAATCTAGTGTGCATATTTAAATTTCGGTAGTTACATATCTAAGAATCACAATCCCATTTACCATGAACTAAATTATCACACCAATACTCTTGAAATCTCAATCGAAAGAAACTAACACAACCGAGCGTTAAAAAGAAGCTAAATATTTTGCACCTTCATTTGCTATATATTACATGCCTTAACAATTAGAAAATAATTCCAACAAAAGTTTCTTAATCACACAGGCACTCCTCAAAGAAACCAATTAGAAAATAAAACCGCAAAATACGTTATCTGAGATATAAAACACTCTTTATTTAGAAGAAAACTTTAAATACAAACATGACATCATTTACTAACATTTTATCCATTGATTACATGACACCTCGACAAAAGTACATCAGCAGAACCCCTTGTTTAATAGTATCAATACGTAGATACCTTTTATTAATAGCATTAATAGAAGTTATTTTGATATTACACCAAATTTGGTGTAAGAAGTCACTAGTAAGTGTGACAAACTAAATATGACACCAAATTTGATGTCTTGATTTAAGCGATCTGATTAATTAACAAGCAGGCAAACCACGAGTCTTATGACAGCTATTTGACCGTCTGGTAGTCTGAAATCATCAACTGATACACTTAAGCTACTGTCACATGCTATCAATATCATATCGCTAGCTTGAGTTGAAACCTTGTAGCAATCTGTTCTTCCAACTTCATAAATCCATCGGAAAGTTTGAATGAAAACCTTACAATATCCTTTTTGTATGTTGCTTTGATAGTAGTTAATATTGTTTCAGGCTGCGCAAGTTCGTCAGGCAGATTTGTTGGTACTTACTGGTGGCGAATAGGTGTGAAACTATGCTTACCATGTTCGCTAAAGGTGGCAGGACTATGAGTTATATTTGTTGTAAAATGTGGTTCATTGGATCCCTTAAAAACCGAATTAAGGGAATCACTTTTATCAGTCTCATATGGCAACCTTGATACACCAAAACTTCTGCAAAGGCGCTTCAACTTTGCTCTGCTAGCTATATATCCAAACAAAATGTACAAAGTGAAAGTGAGGATTTTAGAAGTGTTTTAAAACTTGGAACCTAACTAGGAGGATGCACTAATGATCTCCGTTATCCAAAACAAGTGATTAAATATGGAATTTGCTGTGTTAATATGACATTTTTATTCAACCATTTTCAGTTTCAATTAAATCTAAAGCTTTCCTAGTTTAAGATATAACAACCCAACGTCTACCCGGCCATTTATACGCAAGAAGGTATAAAAATGCCACATTTATGTTGGAGTCGTGAGCCCACTAGCAGGGTTAGATAATCAATTCAGCAGAAACAAATACCACTGGGTGGTTACCGGATATCACTTGGAATCGTGTGATCACTTTTCAAAGTAAACTATTCGACCCTAATGCAGGTTACGAATATCTACTTGGGATAAGACCAAATGCGCTTATGGAATTAGGCACAATTCTATAACCCTTGCGCTAATAAGTGTTAATAGTTTTATGTGTATCTCATGCATAATCGGATATCCTATTTATAGGACATTACTCTCGTACCGTTCAAATAGAATTATGAGGATTAATCGGCCCATTAATCACCTCATAACTCTCCCCATTATAGTCATTAGTGGTTACATGACCAATTAAACGGTCATTAAGCGGTTATAACGCCATTTAGCGATGCTTTAACACTAGCGGTGCTTTCATACCTCTAGCATTACTTTCATAGCACTTCGATGGAAACACCGCCTATCGATGGAAACACCGCTTATCGGTCAAACACGCTTCGCTCGGTCAAACATCGCTTGTCGTTGAAACATCGCTTATCGATGGAAACCACAAGCGATACTTTCCACAAGCGGTACTTTCTACTAGTACTACCAATACAAACCACTATAAGAGTCGGGTGTTCATGGACCTTATGGGTGTACACCTGTACCTCCTAACCCATTACAAGGTATGAACTAATCCCACAAGTGCACTAAATTTTCCAACAATTTAGACATTACCAACAAGCGAATATTGATTATACTCACCACGAACGATGCCCGCAGCTTCCTCCATTGGCTCTCCAAAGTGTTTGATGATTTCCTCCAAAGTAATTAGCCTGCCGCTTGTCTTTGGAGCAACTTTAGCTGGAGCTTCCTTCCGCGGCATCCATCTAGTCGATGTTTCCTTGCTACTTTAGCCGCCCTTCATCTCGGCTTAGTCTTAGCCTTTGGGCGATCTTAGCTTTATTCTTGGTTTAGCTTTGGGTGGCTTAGCTTTATTGGAGCGACCTTAGTTTTTGCAGTGCGGTTGGTTTTTCTTAGCCGGGTGCTCCCCCTTCAGCTTGGCACCGCAAACTGCTTTAGCAAATGAAGGAAGCTTGTAAACTTTGACCTTAACTAGCTTGTCCCTAGCAACAAGCTTCTTCAATTGATTAAACAACATTTTCTTAAAATTTGCGGGCGGGTCCTTATGCTTGTCTTGAATAAACTTCCCAATCGCATACTGACTCGACCCGTCACGTTCCTTCAACGTCACTATCGCTTCACTTATCATCTGTGAACACATAAAAAACACACAAATTAATCACCAAAGTAACAGAAACTTAAAATAATTAGTTGTACGTAGTAATGAAATATTACATCAAAGTAAGGAGGATGCTTTGTAAGCGCAAGTGATTTGCTAGCTTTAGGATGGATAACACAGTTACTCATCACTGTAAATATCTGGATCACACAAACATGACACATACACACTCAAATCAAAATATCTAATAACGGACCTGTTATTTGTTGGAGATGTGAGAGGAAAAAATGATCGAGTGGGGGTTTGTTTGAAGCATAGAAAGGAGGTGAGTATATATATAAGTGAGTAAAGGACGGGTTCTAGGATGTTAATTCAAGTAAGTGGCTTCTAGGATGTCTATATCCATTGACGTCAATGGATATAATAAATATGGGAATAATGAGTAGGGGGCAACGTTGTGTATGCGAGGATTGAGGTCAATGGATATATAAATATATGGGAAAAATGAGTGGGGGAGTTGTGTGATGGTGGGTATAGAAACTATGTCGTTTTCATAACAATTAAGAATCAGTTTCTCTTCTCAAAGACTGAAACATTCCTTCTTTTCTTCTATTTTATTTTTTGAGCAATGATACATGGGCCTAATAAATAGACTTAAAGGGAGACCTAATGCTTAAATGACTTGTACAATTGCAATTGTACAAGTCATTTAAGCATTAGGTCTCCCTTTAGGTCCATTTATTAGGCCTATCTATCATTTCCCATATTTTTTTCACAGGCAAATGCCATAAATGAGTAATTTATTTATTTAAATGTGCTAATATGACTAATGAACTTTCAAAAGGTCCGCTACCGGCACCACCATTTAATGCCATCACCACCACCACCAGGTCGCAGTGGTGAGTGGCGGTGCACTACGTGGCGATGGTGGGTGGTGGGGCAGTGGCGGTGAGTGGTGATGATGGCTGTGGCGGTGAGTGGTGGTTGGCGATGGTGGCAAGTGGTGGTGGTGAGTGGCGACGATGGTGGATGGTGATGATGAGTGGCGGTCAGGGACGGACCTAAAGGTTCTCGGGGGGTCACGAGACCCCGATGAAAATTTGTTGCGTAGTGTACATTTTCACTAATAGATTCGATTTCTAAAAGAAAAACCCGGTCCAAAATTCCATGTCACGTAAGTATCTGTTTTTATTTTGGTAGCCGGTTAATGTGTTGAAAAAAAAAAGGAAAAAAAAAGGGCATCGTCTAATCCGCTACGTAGTATTAATAAAGATTTAAGATCATTTGAGGACAAAAGATTATTTACATACCAAGAGATCAATCTCCACCTTCCATTTTTATTTGATCTAATGGATGAGATTAATCTCAACAATTTAAAAAACTCACTTTCATCATTTTTTTTCAAATATTAATATCTTTCAAACCGTTAATCGTTAAGCGAAAAAAAATATATCATTGCGACGAGCCTTTAATTATCTTTTTATAGATAGGCACTTTGATATACTTTCGATAAAAAAAAATCGTATTTTCACGTTTTTTAAGTTTTTTACGTTCTTGAAATTTGCATTAAAAATCATATATGATAAAACACTAATTTGAATATCACATGTGATATTGGTGTAATATCATATATGATATGTAATACATGTGATATTAGTGTAATATCATATGATATTACATATCATATATGATTTAACACTAATATCACATGTGATATTCAATTTAGTGTTTTATCATATATGATTTTTTTCATGCAAATTTCAGTAACGTAAAAAACGAAAAAAAATAACGAAAAAACATGAAAAAAACAAAAAAAATTTATTTTTTCGAACGTATATCAAAGTGGCCGTCTATAGAAAGATAATTAAATGCTCGTCGCGATGGTGTAAATATTTTCACTTAACGATTAACGGTTTAAGAGATATTTAAATTATAAAAAATAGGTGAAATAATAAAATGCTTTTAATCTCTGATTTCTTTTTAGATGGATGGTGGAGATGAGTCCCTTGGTATGTGAGAAAAGTTTTAGATATAAGATCATTTGGGGACAAAGATTATTTACATACTAAGGGATCAATCTCCACCAATTCATTTTTATTTGATCTAATGGATGAGATTAATCTCAACAATTTAAAAAACCCACTTTCATCATCTTTTTTCAAATATTAATAACTTTCAAACCGTTAATCGTTAAGCGAAAAACAAAATCATTACGACGAGCATTTAATTATCTTTCTATAGATATGCACTTTGATATACTTTCGACAAAAAAAAACTTTCTCGTATTTTTCACTTTTTTTTTAAGTTTTTTCGTTTTTTTTATGATATTAGTGTTATATCATATATAATATGTAATATCACATGTGATATTAGTGTAATATCACATTTGATATTAGTGTAATATCACATGTGATATTAGTGTAAAATCACATATGATATACATAGCATATCACATGTGATATCACATATCATATATGATTTAACACTAATATCACATGTGATATTCAAATTAGTGTTTAATCATATATGATTTTTATGCAAATTTCAAGTAGCGTAAAAAGGCGAAAAACGGAAAAAATGATTTTTTCTTTTTCGAAGTATATAAAATTTTTACACGAAACTAAGCGTTTAAAAGCTTTTCATACATACCCAACAAAATTTACAAAAAAAATTTCTTCAAGTATCCATTTCTGAACCCCTAAAAGGGGTTTCTATTTAGAAAGGGATAAAAAATTTAAAAAATCTTTTTCCATTATAAAACCGTAAAGGATTCAAAACCATGGGGTTTAATACTTAAGGTTGTTAATTTATCTTTCAGATTATCTTTTTTTCTTATTTTCATTCTTAAGAAATTGGAGTTAACAATGTCTTTGATTTGTGCACGCTTTATATGATTAATATATTTTTTATTTTATCTAAAATTATATGTTCATGTGTAGAGAAATTTAACGATTTCAAATAATTTCAAAATCAGAAAAAGGAAAATTTGACTTTTTAAATGGTTCTTTATAAACCATGTAATTTATTTCCAAAAAATTAACAATGAAAATTAGAAATGCCCTGTTAAAAGAGCAAAGCTTTGATCCAAGAAAGAGGTTAAATAAGAGGACAATTTAATGGGAAAGGGAAAAGGGGTTTAAATAAATGAACGGAAAAGGGAGAAGAACATGTATCATATGGCCAAGATAGCTGCTTTTTAGCTTGGAGAAAAGGGGTTAATTGATTTTACTAGGCATAGGAAAAAAAAGAGATGCTCTAGCTTAATTTGGAATGAGGAAAATTAAATTTGCAGCCTTGGGTCGGGTATAAAAATCACAATTTTTAAAATATACTTGTTAATAAATTGTTTAAGTTTAATATTTATATATAATCTTGACCCCAATGTACAAAATTATTTTAAAATGTTTAAATTTTTTTGGACAAATTCCGTTAATCGAAGTTTTTGGGCTTTTGGTGGATAAAGGTTTTGGGAAAGTTTGGTTTCAGACCCCCTTAAAAGGTAAAGGGAAGGAAGTATAAAAACCTGCATTTTTACAAATTGATTTTTATAACCTTATAAAATTCATGTTTAAATTTACGACAAAGTTGGGGAATTCCTTTGGTATTTAGCCCGCATTTTCAAGGTTATACTAGAATTACAAAATTCTTTTGCAGGTTGTTGGGAAAGATACCTATTCCAGGTTTACTTACCGTAAAATATAATAATTAATATTTTATTTATTAAATAATTTTTAAATTTAAAATTATTATTATTTAGGTTTTTATTTTAAGAACCCTATTAATAAACCACGAAAACTCCTTTGACCAAAAATTTGTAAAATTCCTTTTTTAATATAATTAATTTTGAGGCAATGGGATTTAACCACACTTTTAATTTATTCAAATTTTTTAAAAAATAAAGTAATTTTTATTTTGAACTTAGGGAATACTTAGGTTTAAACCAAATTTACGCCTATTCCCATTTAGACCTCCTTTTCCCGGTTTCCCCACGCCGCCAAACCACCGATATTGAAACATTTAATCTTTATTAAAAGCTTTATTATTTTTTTTCAAGAGGGGTTAACTATGATCTTTTCATCTATCCGTTTTATGGTAAGTAAACCTAATTCTTTGTTATTATCCATTTTTTTTAATTATTCAAATGGGTCCGAAAGTTTTCTGGAAAAGTGTAAAACCCTTTTTGATTAAATTTGGGTTTTAAAATGAAGAATATTAGAAGATTTCCTGGGTTTGGTGGTTAAGAGATGGGAAAATTTAAGGATAATTTTAAGGATGGGAGAATCAAGGGAAGAATTGAACTCGTAAATTTAAGCCCGGAAGAGTGAGCACCCGGGAGTTCCTAAAGAACGATGTCCTATGGAAGGTTTATTTTATCTTTGATTAAAAAATTTTGAAATTTAAATTATTTGTTGATTGTTTATTAAACATTTCAAATTAGTTTACGGTTCAGGTTTGTTCACATCTTTATATTTCCAAAATTTTAAATCATGACCGTGGTGTTGGTTAAAATAAATAAATTTGGTTTTTGACCCCAAAATTTTTGCAAATTTACAATATTATAACAGCTTAGGCTTTATTTTTATGTTTTTACTATTTTAATGTTTTTGATGGTGTGGTTAAATACTTGATTTCCGTCTGGTTAATTTAATATATTTTGTTCGTTTAAAAATGTTTTATCTAATTGAAAAATCCTTCATTCTTCCCAGAGCTAATTATTATAATTATATTTATTAATTTATATTTTTTTTTTAATATATAAATATAAATGTCTTTATTTAAGAATAAATTAGTGAAGATTCTTTACCATTATAATAAATTCTTTTTAAAATTTAAATTTTTTAAAATATAAAATCATTTTAATATAAACTATAATGAGTCTTTATTTTGAAAGAATATAGTTTCAAAAACATAATTTTTTAATCATTTGTTTTGTGTTTTTATTGTTTTACGATAAAACATTATGTTTTGTGTTTGGATTATATATGTTTTGTCTAAAAAGTGGTCTCCTTATTTTTATTTTGGTTTCTTTTGGTATGATGTTTTTTATTATCTTGATTTTATTTTAAAATATTTAACTTACATTTTTAAATGATGTTTTGGTTTAAATTTGTTTTAAGGGTTATACAAATAATTTTTTTAATGGTAACTTTTTATTTTGATTTAACATGTTTTTAGTTTCCTAAATTTACATTACTTAGAAAACCTAGGCATTTCTTTTGAAAAATAAATTTAAAATTTATTCCAAAACATAAATAAAAAAATTAAATTTAGGTATACTTGTTTAACGGTAATTAGTTTATTATTTTTCCTTCTTTTATTTTCTTTTATCGTGTGGAAAAATAAAAAATTACAAGGTTTTTTTTCTAAACAAAAAGGAGACATATTCCAACTTAACTTTGACCTAGGGTGATTTTGTGACTTTTAAAATGTTGTAAAAGGAGGTGACAAATATTTTGAATGTTACTTGTACCAGTATAATCCTTAGATTCATTAGTTTTAGAAATTTGTATTTAATTTATTAATGAATTGTTTTTATTTAACTGTTGTTTTGCTTCCATTAAATTCTTTTAGAAAATGTTCATTACTATGAAAAAATGTTGTGAAAACCTTTCCCAAAATAATAAAATTAATTCATAAAACCTATGATAAATCGTTTAAAAATGCATGTTAAAAAAAAAAAAAAAAAAAAAACCGGAAAGAAAAAACCAAAATTGTTTTTTTGAAAATATATTTTTAAATAAAAATAATTAAAAACTTTATATTTTTTTTTGAATTAAATGGTTTAATAAAAAATTGTTGTTGATTAATATTTGAAATATGCTTTAGGGTCATAAGGGTTTGCCTGTGATTATCAGTTTAAAATAAAATATTTAATTTAATATATTTAATTATGCCGTTACTTTGCCATATTTTAATTTATGTTTTACCCAAACGTAGGTTTTATCCTATTAATAAAAACCATTGGTTTTTCCCTTTTGGAAAACCCAAATTGTTATTTATTCCAAACTTTAAAAATGGCAAGTTTTATTAAAAAGTGTTTATTTTTACTTTTATTCTTGTATAAGAATTAATAAAAATTAACCGTTTTAAAACATTAATTTTTAAAACAAGGTTACTTTTGTCCAACCCAAATTACCCGGGTCCCAAAAGCGCAAATTTGAAAAAGGCATTATGGCAAGTTATTTCATTAATTTACTATCCAAAAGAAAGGGCCCGGGATATTTGGGATTTGGTATTTGGGTATGTTTTTTATACCCTTCTTTTGGTTATCATTGGAGGACATTCACCCCTTAACCTAACAAATCTAGGTTTTTTTAAACACCTGTTTCGAGAGTTTAGTTTTGTTGATTTTTTAAAAAATTATAAATTGCCCCTTTTTTTAATTTTGATTAAATGTTTAATATTTTTTCAAATAATGTTGGATAATTAAATACAAATTTGTTTACTAGTAATATTTTTCAAAAATAAGCAAAAAATAAAATAAAAAAAATTATATATAAAATATAAACCCTGCATTATTTAAAGTATTGCCATTTAGTTTATCCCATTAAACTAGGCATTTTTTTGGGGAGTTTGACTTTCTTGTTACTTTATGGATGTTTGATTTTAAAACTTTTAATCACTTTTTTTGACCTTTTTTATTTTGTCCTAATTAACCAAAACTAAATTTTAAAATAATTTTTGTTTTTACTTCTACTAACAGGTCACAAAAACCGAATAAATTTGAAAGGAAAGAATGGTCAAAGTTTTCCATTTACTTTTTCTCCTAAATTTTATTTTATTTTTGTTTTTTTATTTCTTGTTACATAATGTGAAACTAAGCTTGGTTTATGTTTACATGGCTTTTTTTACCCTTGTTATTTAGGGGAATGTTTTCTTAGGTTTGGTTGAGTATTATGACCAAATTGTACATGTCTTGAAAGAAATTAAAATTTTTTTATTTTGTTTCCAAGTATAGTTAGGAAGGTAAATTTTGTTTATATAATATTCAAAAAATTATAATGGCCACCCATGGTTAGTTGGACTATGTTTTACCCAAGTTTCATTTGTTAGCCAATCACAAGAACTGTTTTATTTGCGTGAACCAATTTAAAATTAAAAGTCACTTTAAAAGAAAAAAATTCACTTGTCCTTGAATAATGGTAAAAGAAAAAAATTACCAAATTTTTTACCTTAGGACACCAATCAAGCCTTTTTGAATATTTATTCAGAGGAAAGTCCAATTTTGGTAAATACCTTAATATTTTTGTTTCTTTGATTATTTCAATGTTTAAGATTCAACAAGTCAACTGTTTGTGAAAACAGGGTTCAGTTATCCTTAAGAGGTAAGAACCTTTAAGACTTTGAGGTGCGATAATATGACCTTTGTGAAAATTTAAGTTTTCCCCTTATTGCCTTTAAAGTGTAAGAGGTTTTACCGATATTGATGGCCTTACTTGGAAGCTCATGTAGTTAATATGTGTCCAAGAAAAGTCTTTAAAGGTACCTTAAAAAATTTTTGATGAATTTGCTTTAAAATAATGAGAAAAAAGGGGATGAGGCAATCCTTGGTTAATGATAAGAAAAAAACCACACCTGGCCATTCAACCCCTTTTGTAAGTAATTCGGAGAAAGGCAATTGGTGTTATTTGACTTCCTTTCCCCTTTTAAACAATTTGTATTTTTGTTCTTTTACAGTATATTAGTGTTTTCAAACACCCAATAGTCCGTTGAAACTTTATTTTAAATGGTAACTATTGTGATGTTACAAACTAATGTGAGGTTTCTCCATTATGTTCTTGAATTATTTTGATTAAATATGGGTGTCAAAAAGTTTCGTAACAAAACTAAAAATATTAATAAATTATTTATAATAAGATTTTAAAAACCATTCTTGTTAAATTTAGAGATAACATTTTTATTCAACCATTAATCCATTAAAAAGATGAGAAACCCTCCTTGTGTTTTTTCCTCGGTTTTTAAAAATTTGATTTTTCCTTTTTCCAATGCCTTAATTTTCTGTTGTTTGGTTCCCTTACCCTAACATCACCATCATTTTTTTTCGATGTTAAAGCCATTGTGGATTGTTGTATGTGTCTATCAAATTGTCATCGATTTTCCTGCTTGGCACGTTCATAATTACCTTTTCCATAATTAAACCATTGTGGATTTTTTCACAAAATTACAATTTGTTATTTTGTATTTTTTACAAAATTATTTTGGAGTAGAAACCGAATTTTTGGTTGTTCCTTTTTAAAGGTTTAAAACCTAAAACCTTATCTTTTACTATTTTTGGCCAATCCTTTCTACCCGACCAACCCTTTTTTTTCGTAATCAAAGCCAATTATTTTGAATTTCCAAAAGGTTCGGATCCTTTTTGTTGGCCCCTTCAATATTACCTTTTTATGTTTAAACATTTAAAATTTTAGAATAAATTAATTTACATTTGTAATTGTTTTAAGGAAATTATTTTGGGGAAAAATAACTTTTTACCCGGGTTTTGACCCGACTCATGTTTTAATTAACATCTTTATATTTTGGAATCAAAACAACGGAAGGAAATTGTTTCGTTAGGGTCCCATTAATTGATTAAAGGGTGAATTTTTCATGAAAAATTATAATTTTATGTTAATTTTTCAAAATGATTTCTTTTTACATGCTTGTTTAATGGGTTAAGTTAGGAATAGGTGTGAAACATAATTTTTAGTTTCTACCCCATCCCTCAATTTCCATTTTATTTATAAGAATTAATTTTTTTGTTTAGTTTTTAAAAAAAGTGATTTTATTACGAATGTTATAATTGTAATTGGAGGTGTTTTTTACTTCCCGGTAATTTTCTAATGGTTGGGTTGGGATTTTTGGTTGTAAGGAATAGTTTAATGAGTTATGGGCTTAAACAGGTATATTTTTTTGTTTGGTTAATGTGGTAATTTTAATATTTATATTGAATTTGGATGTTATTGTTTTTCTAAATTGGGGAAAATAGGTTGTATAAGTGTTTGGTTTATGGTGGGCAAAGATACGGGCATTTTCGGTGTGCCTTGTTTTATCCAAAAATGATCTTGATAATGAAGATGGGGTAGGCTTGAAACTCATAATCATATTGAGTAATATCATAACATTTATCTTTAAGATTTATTTTGATATTTTTGAAACATTGAGCAATGCAACAATTTGCCAATGGATTGGTCACCGATCATTTTGGGAAGAACGATGTCTTTTTGAAGGTTCCTAAATTCTTCCGTTATGTAAACTTGTAAGTTTGTGTTTTGTGTTACTTTTTGTCTATGCATTTATATAATTATATAAATTTTTGTAATTTTCACACCAGACATTCCACCATTTTCTTCCATCATCCTATGTTTTATCAAATGCACTTTTAAATGATGAATCAATACATGATGCAAATTCGATTGAGTATCATAGAGACAATCCATACCGTGAATCATGTGAATGCATTAGGAGGACGTACTTTTTGAAGATTGGAGTTTGAGCATGGAAAGATGATAAGGTTTAAGTTCATGTATGTAGATTGTTATGATGGTTTGGTGTATCCTATTTTCCATATTTGTTAGGAAATCGATAAGGTTTAAGTTCATGTATGAATTGTTATGACATTTTAACTATTATTTCTTTATTTATTTTTTTGGGTTACATGAACAAACTTTCGGGGGGGTATATACTTGTATTCGATTGATTTTAGCTTAAAATTTTAATTTATTGTAAGGACTTTTCAACATCATTTTATGCAATAACGTTAAAGTCAACCCTTTTTATCGGAGGGTTTCACAACCAACCATTTTGTTGTAATCCTTCATAAGTGCATAAGACCACTCAAGGATCATGTAGACCAAACGAAAAACATTTCACTAAAATTTTTCTCGAAACTTTGAACACAACCATTATGTTGTAATCTTTCATATTAGGCATAATATCACTATTTTGCCTAGGTTTGGTTGATGTAATTTGGGCAAAGTTGGAGGGGTTTGGTGTATCCCCGCTAGGACATTTCAAACCTTTAGGTTGATGAAACCCCGCAAGAATGAATCCAATGCTTGAATTAAACCCCTAGTAGTGTTGTTTAACCAGTTAGTATATTGTAATAACGGGAAACTTTTTAGGTGGGGCCTCCCGTTTAAGCTTTTTCGGGTAAATATTAAAGCAAAATTTTTAATCGCGTTTACATTATATACATTGACAATAAACTCTATCCATTTCCCAAAATATTGGACGACTTTTAAAAAGCCCTTTATTCAATTTAGCGATTTTATACCTACTACTTTGTCTTTTATCTTTTGCCCACATTCCTTTACCCGAACCCTAGGCTTAATAATCTAATTCAATCGTTTGTCAATTATTAAAATTGAATTGCGAAGGTTTGTGATACTTTATTGTCATGGTCCCCAATATCAATTTTGTCTTATTTAATGTTTCAATATTACTAATTAGGGTTTACATTTAAAATTATATATATATATTTTAACGAACCTTATTTTACGTGTTCCCTAAAGTGGCACCTACTTGGACTTGGATCCTCGACTTTGACGTCATGTTTTGGGGGTTTTGTTCCAACGGAGGTATGAAATGGGGTGTTTTTTATTAGTGTGTCCAAGGATGGAAGGGGACTATAGTAGTATTCAAAGAAAAAACCGAGCTTTCCATTCGTTTTTTCGTACCACAATGTCAATTAGAGGCGATTGAAACAATAGAGTGTGATAGGGATGTGCCATGTATGACCTTCCGATCGATAATGGAAGTTAATGATGTATTGGCACATAATCCCCAAAACTTATTTGATTTTTATTATGAAAATCTTAACTTTTATGATTCAAGATGATTATACAACCAAATTGATTATACATGGAAGAAGATTAAAAGATCGCAATATGACATATGATGAGCTTATTGTTTAAAAAACAAGCAACCTTATTGATGTTGATGTTTTATGTTTTTAGCATAGGGATGTAGTTGCTAAGCCAAGGTTGGTAACTTGGTTTTCTTGAAGAGCAAGATAAAGCTTTTCGAATCGATAAAAAATTGGGTGCAAAAAAAAAAAAAAAACGCTTATTTCGACTTAGATGTTCTTTTACATAAACTAATAAACCGCGATATTTTGCATTTAGCAAATATCGCCCATAGCGTTTATATTTTACCTGCGCCAAAGTTACCAATTAATTCATTCACACTTACCAGGACACGATCCGGATCGATTATACTTTTTTTTGATGTTGTAGGTTATGTTTTCAACACTCGTACAAGGAAATATCGGGGAGTTATAACAGTATGTTCCCCAAAAAGTACTTAGACAAACATAAATAAGTGTATATTAAAATATCCAACAAAATTAACCAATAGGTTTATAAAACATCCATAAGCATAAACATAAACTTTATACATTCCAAATATATTAAACTCAAAAGACATATGAAAACACCGAAGAAACCAACGACACCATAGACTTGAGTTCAATGAATGCAAAGCTCCATTGTTTTTGTTCAAACCTTCCCAAACATGTTTGCAATGTCCCAAATCCTCATTTTGCAAAATATTCAACTTGGAAATACTTTGCACCAATCAAAGGGATACAAAAGCTTAACTCGCAATCCGAAATCCTCTCAAAACCGAGCCCTAATATCTTGGGCTTTTTGGTTTTATTCACCCTAGTGCGAACCTCCTCAAATTCCCAATCATGTCTCTGAACTAGAACGAACCTAACCCTAGTTAAACGTTATTCATCATTTTCTTTTTTATTTTTTTTTCCAAAAACAATTAAAATTTTCCTTTGGTTTATGTGTGTTTTATATGAGTTATAAGCTCTTTTGATTTGATAGCCACACATAGTAATTATGGCCTTTGACTTATGTTTTGATTTGATACCAACTTGAACCAAAATAAGTATAGTAACTACTTGATGAATTTGTTTACTGAGGAAATGTTGAACCTTTTTCTCTTTAATTTGCAGTTTCATGCCTCAAAGTCGTGACATTAGAGCGGGTTTAAACATATTCAAACGGCATCGACTCGAATAGTTGTATAGCTAAATTGTATATTCAATTGTATTTAGGCCTAAATTTATGTCTTTATTTAGTTCCCTTTTTTAAATTGTTGCAATATTTTACCTAGTTTTTAAACAACTTTTTGCGATATTTTTAAGCAATAAACTTAAAAGTTTATATTCGGCGACATTTTTAAAAGCGTTTTTCTTCTTAGCGATTTATGGCCATATCCAACCGACCCGACAAGAACTCTGGATTTCAATTCTAAATTTAGTTACAAGTCAAATGCAAATCTTTTTGTTTATCCACCCAAAACAATAAGAAAAGTGTAAAGTATTATCACACAAACCAATTATCATTGAGTACTTTCCATCCGATGTATTTCCGACCTTTTAAATGCGCCATTTTCATCTTAGCGATATTGGAAGCTAAACCCTTTACCCAAAAAACTTACCTAATTTCAATTCTAAAATTTAGTTACAAGTCAAATGCAAATTTTTGTTACCCCAAGAAGAAAAGTGTAAAGTATTATCACACAAACCAAAGTATCATGTATAGTACTTTCCATAAACCTATGTTTTCCGGCGACTTTTAAATGCGCCATTTTCATCTTACCAACTTAGACCACTAGACAAACATATTATGTTTTACTAACAAAAATTGGATACAAGGTTTATGTGGTTGCTATTTTATTTTATGTTTTATTTTAATTATTGATTATGCGATATAATTTTTCTTTTTAATTCAACGTCAATGTAGGTTGATTAGTAAAACAAAAGACAAATAAGATTAATAAGTTGACAACCATAAACAAAAGTAAATACACTTAACTAGTACAAACATAACCCACCTAACCCACCATAACCCTAAATCAAAGATTTAATAACCTAAACAAACATAAACCTAAATGAAGGCTTCCAAAGTCAAAGGACCATTGACTCAAGATGTTCAAGGGATAATAAAGAAAAAGCAGCACGCCTTTTGATGGAGGTCGCCCTTACAATCTCCCCTATCTTCAATTTGCATCCTTCTCATGTGGGAAATGCAAGAGGTTAGTTGGACCAACAACCAACCTCCAATAAGCACATCCCACGTGTACAAGGTTAGCTCATCAATCTTCTCATATCCAATTCATCCCAACGATCCCTAACTTCTCCCAATATTCCACAATCATCATAGACTTGACGACGAGGGTTCCGGATAGTTGATCCCAAGAGGGAAGGGGGGTCCATTGTTGTTTTGGTTGAGATAAGTTTTTTTAGAGAATTAAAAAAGAGGTGGAAATATAGGTGTTAAGCACAAAATGT
This sequence comes from Chrysanthemum lavandulifolium, assembly GCA_022545495.1. Lineage (NCBI taxonomy): Eukaryota > Viridiplantae > Streptophyta > Magnoliopsida > Asterales > Asteraceae > Chrysanthemum > Chrysanthemum lavandulifolium. The sequence continues at coordinate 88,623,317 of CM040241.1, read as the reverse complement.
GTTGGTAGTTGTGATAGGAGTTGTTAGGCGGATTAAATAAGTGGAATTATAGGTGTTGCAAAATGTATTGTCATTTAGTAGTTTTAAAATAGAAGTGTCAAATGTATATTGTTTAAAAAGAAAATGTATATTGTTTAGAAGTTATCATCATTTTTTTAAACATGGATGTTTCCTTATATGTTTTATTCATTTCGCATGGGAAAAGGTGTTCATATATATTGTGATTTGGAGGACATATTTATGAAAAAGGATAAACATTAAGGTCTTTATGGAGTAAAAATTCACTTGTTTTCTATGTCTAGTTTTGTAAAAATTTAGATGGGATATTTATCTACAAAACACTTGAAAACATAAAAATCGTTAATTGATGTTTGTACTTTCTATTTTGAATAAGAAGAACATTTTTTTCCGTTTTTTTTGTGACAACAACACAAATTCTCGAACATAATTTCATATAAACATCAATCGATAACATAAAATGTGTTTCCAAATCACCAATGGTCCAAACTATAACTAAGCTACGATAAGCAAATGTTCAAAACTATACCTATAATCCATTTAGCGGTAATCCTAACCATGTTATTCTAACAAACATTCGTAAAATAAAGGGCGAACGTGTTAACCGGGTTTTGTCAGACGATATCTTCCGCTTGAGTTTGACCAAAGCAACCCGAAAATACTTGGGTTTTAGTAAGAAACTATCCAAGCCGTATCAAAATACCCTTTAAACCATTGCCGGGTCATTTTAACAATTAGGAGGAGGGTATGATGGTGGATTTGGGAATAAACCGTTCTTGGCGGTGTTGTCCCCCCTTTTGTAATACACTTTAACTGGTTAATGAGATCATGTTGTTCATATGCATACAAAAGATTTGACCGTTTGCATCCTTTCGGGGATATGGTAGGATCCGAAACAAAGGAATGATGTTTTTCACTTAAAGGATATACCATTCCCCACCATTTTTTTTTTTAAGATCACCCAAACACCAACAATTCCTTATTATGAACCAACAAAATTTGTTTTATGACCGGGTTTATTTGACACGGGACTAACGGTTTTTGGTCCAAATAGGAAAGTGTATAACACATTTCTTTTACGGTTTAATTTCCGATGATGAGAGTTGAATTTGGGGGAAAGATTGCAAAGTGGTTTAGCCCGGAGAGTTCATTGCGGTGTTTTAGTGTTTTTTGTTGGAAACCCATGTTTCGGTAACAAAGAGATGTAAGATTATAAGAAATAGATGAGAGGGTTTGTAATGATAGTGATGGGAGTGAATGGGTTAAGAGGCACCTAAAAACGCTTTCATATCGCCGCCACCATTATATATCTATCATTACCAACCATTTCATCTATCTTGTTATCATCTCCGATCTCTCTTTGTCACACATAAACATGGACTTTTCCCAAAAAGACACCACTAAAACACCCCGTAAACAATCTCAAAGCAAGCTAAACCCGCACCACCTTTCTTTCCCTGATTCAACCTCATCTGTAAAATAACATACCGTGCAAGAAATTTTACACTTTCCGTATTGGGACCAAGAAACCCGTCGTAAACCATGGGCCCGGTCATCCTTTGACCAATTTTGTTGTTTGATAATATAGAGAATTGGTATTTTGGGAAATCTGTAAAAAAAAATGGTTGGGCAATTATAATAGCCGTTCAAACCCGATTCTTTGTTTTCGTGAACCCTAACCAAAGCACCTGCTCAAATTGTCGCAAACACGATCAAATCTTTTGACAAAGGATGAACACAAATGATCTCATTAAACTATTAAATAAATTTGACCCCAACACCCCAATTTGGTTTATTCCCAAAATTAAATCCCATCCTACCCTAATTTTAAAGAAATAACCTTAAGGTTTAAACTTTTATACAACTTGGAAGTTTCATTCCATCCCAAGTATTTAAAATAGAACGACATATTTTTGGGCCGAGGGTGCGGTTTGGGGATAAAACCCGTGAATAATAATTTAAAAAGTTAAAAGAAAGATAATTTAAATAATAATTGATATAATTAATAAAAATACCTAATAAAAAGGATACCCCTAAATTAAATATATCAAAACCCAGAAGTTTTACAAATAAGGTTTTATAAAAGTGTAAAATACCCCTTGATTATGGTGGACGGCCATATGATTTGGAAAAGGTGAAGGAGAAAGAAAGAACGAGGTTAATAATTTATGTAAGGTTTTAAATAATGGGAAGGTTGTTGGGGTAAATTAAGGGGAATATTTTTTGAGGAGTAAATTATGGTTGTTTGGTATTATTAATTTTGTTATTTCACCCTTGCCTTTTTAATCATCTAGCAGTTCTGCCTATAGGAAATTATGGGTTTTTTATAACATTAATAAACCTTTTTAGGAAAACCATTTGGTTCAGTTCGAGGTTCAATAATGAATTTTGGAATTTTTGAAAATTTGAATTGCGCCATATTACAACTTATTTTAAAAACTCTAAGTCGTAATTAATAGGATTTTTGTAAATGTCCCAACGTTTTTCATTCTTCCGGGTTGAGAAATGATCTGGGGCTTTTGTAAAACTACCATCCAGCCTTTTCAAACCCCCTATTTTTCAATCGCCGGTGTCCCCCGAATGTTCACTTATCATATTAAATTTGTGTTCCACCTATATCAAACCCCCTTGATAAACCACTTGGTTTTAATGCACCCCTTTTTCCTAATAAATTTTTGGGGTTTTGAAATTTGATGTTTAGCTTGTTATAAAAGTTGGTTTGAAATCCAGGGTAAAGTTCTGGTAATTTTAACTTCGGGTTTTTAAATTTGAAAGATTTTTCCCCAAAAGAAGAAGAAATTTTTAAATATTCCAATTGAGTTTAAATCCACCCAAACCTTTTTTAATTTTTAAAAAAATGGCGAAAAAAGGTTTTTTAATAAGACCATGGGTTTTTTTTTTTAAAAAATTTTGAAATTTTTTTCCTCCAAAAATTTTAACCAAAAATTTTTGGGGGCTTTAATTTTGTCTTTTAATTTTCCGAAAGGAAAGAATTTCAAAAATTTTTGGTTTTTCCCTTTTTAAACATTTGATTTTTTTGGAAGGGTTTGGGTGGGAAAAAGAATTTTAATTTTAAAGGAAGAAAGGTAAATATTACTTGTATCCTAGGTTTGTTCAACTTATTTGGGATAGCCAAATAGCGAACATGTTGAACATAATACAAAGTATGAGGGCATTATATGCTTCCTAAGGTTTTGCTCATAGAGACACCAAAATCCTAATTTAACAATCCCAATTGTTCCATTGTTCCTCAATGATTAATTTACCCCCATTCGTGAGTTTGATGATGTAAATGAACCCCAAAACGAACCAACCCTGCCCCGTAATTGGTAGTGGTAAAAACCAATTTTATGATTTCCCCGATCCCGGTCGGTGATGGGTAGCGGAACATCAACATGAATTGAATAATGATCAACATCAACATGAATTGGAAATAAACATCAACATGATGCCTTTACCAATGAACCACTCTTGGACCCAACACAGTCTAGTGGGGATGAAAATCAAACATTAAATGAATTGCTTAAATGTACAAAATGGAGAATCGACGACAATGAAGCAGGATGTTTTGATGGAGAAAGTTAGGAGACATGGGCTTAGGTTGTTAAAGAGTTGGAAACATACTAAGAAGGTGAGCTCTCTCAAGATGTGGTTTTAAGACCAAAAAAGGGGCAAGGATTTGATTGAGGTCCGTATATGGATGAGGATTGGATGTAGATCATGGAGGCGGATGGGTGTCCGATAAAGATGGGAATGAAGTTGTACTAGATCTTGAAGCCGTAGTAGATGATATGAGAAGGAGTGGTGCGAAACATCCGGATAGGAACCCATTACAACTTCAAAGAGGTAATCCACCCCCCTATAGAAGAAAGAGAAGGAGGTGGCATGACACATCCTGCTAGTGTTTGTAACCACGATGAGCTGAACCCGCCACAACCAACATATGTAATCACACCCCCAAGGTTAAAGAGAATGAGGTGCGACACATCCTGCTAGTGTTTTAACCACCGATGAGCTTAACCCATCCAACCAACTGACGAACCACACCAATTTAGAAGTTAAAGAGAATGAGGTGGTGCATTAACATCCACCCTAATGTTTCGAACCACGGCAGTTACTAAGTTCGCTACAACTTAAGAGGTAACCACACCAATTTAGAAGTTAAAGAGAATGGGTTGGGCGACACATCCATGGCTAGCTTTCGAACCACGGCATTTTTTGGATCCACGGCTATTTTGAAGTGGTAGGGAATATAGTAGTCTCCCATTACTAACATCTCAATTGTCACAACTACATCTGTTTCACCACCTAAATCAAAAGAAGTTGAGAAGGAGGCCAAAACCGATAAATTTAAGCAAAAGTTCATCAAAAACCTACCATTGCACTTCCTATATTTCTTAAACCAACGGACCTAAACCCTTGACTAAAAGTTTGACTATTGGTGATCCTTTAAAGAAGGGGTTACCAGTTTTAAAGGGAAAAGGTATTTTGAACCCGAGATAAAGTTTAAGAATAAAGAAGAGCGATTCTTATGATCGACTATGGTGCAAGAATTGTGAAGAAAAGGATAAATACAAAGGAAAAGCTACAAAGAGGAAGCTAATGAGATGGTTAGATGATGGGAGGTTTCACAATCATATCTTGAAGCTTTAATATTAAGAATGAGTACACTGCCAAGGGGGAATTTCTAATAATCAAAAGCAAAATTTTGGGTGAATGGGCAACAAGGTTCAAAAAGATAAAAAGCAAGTCAAAAGAAAGAAACCTCCTACAAAAGGAGATGAGAAATACATACATGAAGATTATCAAAATTGCATACATTTTGAAAATCTAAGAACATGTTCATTGAGAGGATTAAGGGCTTTTCCAGTTATGAGAGTTAAGGATGATTTTAATCCTATGAATTCCGAGAAAGAAGGAATGGTTAAAAAGCAACCTTATAAAAGACAAAAGTGGATGAAGAGTTGAAAAAAAGAAAGAACTAAAAAGATTTTAAGGAGCCGATAGTCCTAATCCCGAACCTATTAATCCTATTCCTTTAAAAGCTTCATCCTATTATGGATTGGGATTGTTATTGAAAGAGGTAGAGAAATTGAGATTACAAGAGGGATGGATCAAATTATTTAACATTTGGGATCTTTGATTGTTTGACTAAGAGTGATTTGGACCATTGTGGAAAGTAAGAATTCATATATGGGAAGTTAGGTCCAAATGGAGAGTTAGCTAAGTTTGTATTGGGCTATAAAGAACATGTTTGAACCTGATCTTGATTAATATTGGTATGATTGTGAGGTGGTTCAATGGCTATTGTACTAACGCAAGGTTCATGGTAAAAACTAAAAAAGGAAAGGTTTTCATGTTTGTTGATAGGGATTATCCTTTATCAAAGAATTGGCAAGACAAATGCGAAACTCCTTCAAGAGGAACAAAGGGACACATCCATAATTGACCTGTTCAAAAGATAGAAGATGAACATACAAGGAACCCTGGGAGGTAATTAAACCAACCTAGAAGATTGAACCCATTATTTAGGGCCTAGTAGTAAAGTATAACGGATTAGGCAAAAATTGGAAACCAAAAATTGATGCAAAAAGGTCGACGATACTTTAACAATGTTAAGTTAATGTCTTGATTGTTCATTTTTGTTATTTTAACCTCATTTTAAATTAAAATCCCTAGATTCCATAGGTATCGGATAGATGAAAAGAAGATTCAAGACCATCCAACTATTGAAGACAAGATAAAATGTGAGTAAACTCCTACTTACTAGGAAACTTTATTGAATAAAGTATGTTATAGGAAAACCCATATAACACTAAGTATTGGAAATCGAACATTAGGCATATAAATTCCTTGTTACAGGAGATCCATAGATAAACAGTTATACTAAACATATCTCACGGGTTATAGCGCCGACCCTCAAGCTTATGAAAAAGAAATTTTTTTGAACCCCTCCCCCAAGATATTCATTTGATCACTTTGGCCTAACCCGCCGAAACCAATTTTTTGGATTCTTTCCCGAAAATCTCGAATAACGAAATTTTTCACAAAGTCTAAAATTAGTTAATGTTACCTTTCTTAATTGAACATTTATCCCAAAAGTTAATAAATCTCTGTCTCCGTTTTGTGTTGGACCTTTTCATAAATTTAGGACGAATTGTTTTTCTTTTATTTATGGTGATTTTGTTAAAAATATTCAAGTTTCTTAAATAAAAATTGAAATAAAAAATAAATCTCATACGTTTAACTTTGCCCCGACCCATTTTTTTTTTGGAACAAAAAATTTCCTTTCCAAAGTTTTGTATAACATTCTCCAAAGTAACAAAAAACTAAAAACCCCCCGTAGTATTTTATTAAGTAACAAACATTGAAAACTGGGTTAAGTGGCCCATTTAACCTTCAAGAAAACTTTCCCGGTTAAAGAAACATTTTTGGTTGTGGAAAGTTTTAGGAACTTGTTTTGGGATAATATTACTTTCATACAAATCATTGTTTGATTCATTTTCCTTGTTTCCCTCTAACCCTCCGCCCTCCGTTTCTTTTCCACCTTCATTAGTTTTCCAATTTGAGTTTTTTACTTTGATTGCATTGTTCAAAAACCATTGAATTCATACAAAATTATTACATTGAAATAAAATATGAAAAATTGCCTTTTGTCAAAACTTCTTTTTAAAATTTTTGTTTAACCCCGGGTTTTTGTTTTTGGGCTTCCCCCTGTGAAATTTTTCTTTGGGTTCCGTTTGCCTTTCCATTTGGTTTTCTTTGCGTCATCATGCCACAAAACATCTTTGGGAAAACCCTTGCTTCTTGTTTTTTTAGTGGGTTCTTAAACCAATCCATGGCAGTTCACCACCTTAAACCAGCCGAAAACTGACCACAAGGTGACCGTACCCTTTGGGAAATGATTCTTCTTGTAAAGTCAACAATATGAAATGTTTTATAAAACTTGGTAAATCTTTATTAATTTAAACCCAAACACCCCATTCATTTTTACTTTTCATTTGCCCATGGAAGTTCTCCAGCATAAAATAAAAATTAATACATTTTGATCGATTGCCAAAATGTAATAAACCAATTATAAAAGTTTTTAAAACCTTTTATTTTGTCCCCTCAAAAACCTTTTGAAACCTATATCCAAGTTGGGATTAATTCCTAAATTTTGTTGAGTTTTGTTAAAACTATTTGAGGAAATAATTGAACCTTTTCGGGCAAAACCAAACCTTTACAAATCCCTTTTCTCTTTAGTTTTTATACACACGTTTTAATATTGCTTGAACATCAAACCCTCCCCTTTAATTTGATGTTGGTTACCTTCCCTTTTATTTTCAAATCGGTTCATATTAAATGGCGCAACAAAACCATAAACGGGAAAAGCTCACTGATGTGAATTTCGAGGCCGGAATGATTTCAAATCTTTACTTACCAAGATTCTTTAAGTTTGAAAAACCGTCCTGATTCATTTCTCCCTTGAAACAAAGGAATATATAACATGTTTTGGCCCATAAAAAACCCGTTATCATATCTTTTAAGTGGTAAATTAGCAATGGGATAAAAGGAATCAATTATTTTAAATCAATAAATTGGGAATTAAAATATTTTTTGAAATTTTGTTAAATTTGTTTATGAAAAACAAAAACACAAAAAAATACCACTTAAAATTGCTACTTCTCAATTTTTACCCGTTCATTTTCAACAAGTTATCAAATTTGAATGTCAAAAAACCCTTTAACAAGTAAAAAAAACAATGTTTTTCCCACCCAATCAAGAAAGCCTTTAATCAACATTAAAATCATGTCCCCAAAACCCTTTTGTTTAATTTAAACTTGGACCCACTAATTTCGGGAGATTTCGGATTATGAATTTTTTTGCATTACTTTTAATGGAATTAATATGGTAACAAACTTTTTTAGCAAGACCATTAACCTTTTCCCGCAAAACAAGTACGTTTTCTTACATGGGAGAATTTTATAAACAATCCCAAGTTTTATTCCTATTCATAAATATTTCTTATCATCAAGAAAATTTAATACAAAGGTGTTTTGGTTTTGCTTTTTTTTTCAAATTGGGTATGGGGATTTTAAAATTGGTTTTGAATATTTGAATCTACATTAACGTTTGGTCTTTTTATTTCAATTTGATGTTTGAAAACTTTTAGGCAACAAAGGAACAAAGATCAATATCAAAGCTTAAAAAAGTAGGTTTAGGAAATTTCCAAAGTTTGATGTATTGGATGGTTCCCCTTACAAATTTTCATGAACAAAAAGAAACACATCCAACCCCGGGAATTTTTTAACACTTGTATAACAGACTTATCTTTAATCATATTTGTTAGTGAAGGTTCCCCTTTTGGGTTGTTACCCAAGTAAAATACATACCCAAAATCCAAATAAAGTTTAATTTTGGGGAATTAAAAAGTATTTTTCGGGATTTGTTTTTTGTTTGGGTTGAAAATAAAAAAAAAATGTGGACCTTTAGTCCTCAAATTTAAAAAATTTTCCTCCTTTCTTCCGCTCATTCAAAAGTATATTTCCGAAATTTGTACTCACAGAAAAAGCGCCAAGTTTACTATTGGAAAAAAACAATGTCTCCTCCTTTCGTTATTCCATATCAAAAAGCATTTGGAATACTACATCAAGTACACCCGCGAAATGCCAAAACCATTCGGTGAGAAAACCTCTTGACCCGCTACCCAAAGATTAACCCTTCTTTAGTAATTTTTATGCATTTTATTATTTTTTTAGGTTAATATGGAATTTCAAATCTTATTTTTAACAAAAAGACCAAATTTTCTAGGGTTCCTAGACCCAAAAAGTCAATACAAATTTTTTTACAAGTAACATGAGGGTTTAATAAGGGAACGGGCCCTTTGGATGAATTATTGATTTCAAACAAGATATATGAAAATGTGGATGAGTTGCTTTTATCAAGTCAAGAGGAAAGTTCATGACAAAGTTGTGGGTTTTCGTTGATTGTTCTTTTTCTTTTTTATGGTAATGTGTTTGCAAAATTTTTGTAATTGTTTTTAGTCTTTAGCAATAAATTTGTTTTATGTTTTTCAAATAAAATTTTTAAAAAAAACATTTTAAATTTACACAAATTTTTTGAAATAAAAATAAAAGTATTCGCAGGCCAAAAAGGCCTACGGGTGTTGGAATATACCAAGTTGCCCCACAACATCATAAAATTTCTTTTGTGCCTACACGACTCCCCGTTACTTTGGTTAACAACAAAGTTAAAAATAAACCATCCCGAGATAAATGCATCATTCATCACTTGTTCACACCATTAAATCCAAAAGTACTCCCCATATTTTCGCATAAAGCAACGAAGAGGTCATCAACCTTCATACTTAATTTTTACCCCGAAAAAATACATACAACCTCCATACCGATCATTGGCTTGATGGACATCACCCCAACTGAAATTATCTTTAACGAAATGAAAGAGGGTTGAAGAACTTTACCAAGTTTAAATCACATTTCTCAAAGGACCTCCATTTTAAATTATTTTCCTTGTTCGGTTCCCCACTAGTGTGCTAAAGTTAAACTCCCAGGAAAATTTGAACTGGGAGAAACCAAGGGGTGGGCCGTCCGAAAGTTACCAAATTAACAAATAAACGTAAACATCACTTTTAAGTAAATTTACCCAGTATTAAGAAAGTATGTCTTTATATCAAACCTTCACACCCAACCTGGCAATGGTTTAAACCTTTGCTGCCCAAACGCTGCCCATCAAGGTAAAAAGAAAAATTCCCCATGCCTAATCGGCGCCGCCTAAAACCGCCACATTAGATCAACGATAGATCGAAAATTTTTTATAAGCAAATTCAAAAAAAATTAATTTTTTATGGAAATTAAATATCGGGACCCATTCAAGATCCTTTTATTTTTCCTTAAAACAAACCAACCAAAATTTTCGATGAAAAGAGTCAAAAAAAACATCGGATTAAATTTTTTTCAAAGGTTCCAAACCGGTTTAGTAATTTGTTAACCAACCTTGGGGTTATGAAAAATTTTCAAAACAAGAAATGAAGTCTTTAAATTCCCCTTTTTTTAATTAGTTCCAATTCCCTGTTTCCAACATTATCTTTTCGCTTTTGAAGTCTTTTAAAAATTATCAATTCACGATTAAAATTAAATTTTCCTTTTGGCAAATTTCTTTCAAAACAGGCCCTTATTTGGCATTATTTTGTAATTTGGTTTATTTCTTTATTGTGCCATTAAAATTTCCTAACTTATTGATTTTCCCTTTTTTAAAAAAAATCCTATAAAAAAATTCAATTGAAAAACTAAATTTTGAACACAGGTAACTTTAAAAATAATGTATTTTAATCGAGGCAAACTTCGGTTGTGGTAGAAAAGGTTCTTCCTTCAAACATCATTATCAATTTTGTCAATAGTTGAAACTCATTTCAACCAAACTCAACCCCGCTTACTTTTGAAGGGATAACATTTGTTTTTATAGAACCATTTCCAAATGATTAAGACCCCTCCCCTTTGGACTTTGTTCCAACTTTCACCAAGGAATCTATTTTATTTTGATTCCCAACCCTTAGTTTCCGAACATTTTAAACCCCCTCCGATCAAGAGTGTTTCAAAAAATTGCAATAACAATTCTTTTCATTACGGAACCCTAATTTATCACAACTTAAACACCTTCAGAGATGATTTATGTGCTTAAGTCCGGTTTACAACCTTTTCCAAACGAACACCTTCTTATTTCAGTAACCGGAATCAAGGTTATAACGGTCCCGGGTTTACATCCGGTTTTTAGTCAATGTTGCCCTTTTAAAACTTTAGTAACCCAAAACGGGGATTATTGACAACCACCCTTGGGATCTTCACCTTTGCTAAGTTGAAATTTTACTTTGAAACCCAAAACAGGGTATCTGACGGCCCTTTGTTTATAAGTACTTTATCTCAAGAACCCATTCCATTTAAAGAAAAATAAAGGCATGTATTGAGCCCTTCTTTATCATCAACCTTACCAAAACCTATTTTTTGCCATCGTTTTTTAACCTTTTTTTGTACCGGTCCCACATTCAAATTTAAAAAGGAAATCATTTCTAGCCCAATTCACTACCTGTTTCAAATTACAAGCACAACTATAAGACCAAATCTAGAAAACATTTAGATTAGTAATTTAAATCCATTAAACAAATTAAAAAATTTTCATTCAAATTGTTTAAAGGACAACGGGAATTGATCAACTCAATGGGCAAAACAAAATAATCCATCATGGAAAACCTCTATATAATAAGCCATTTTTTAAAATTAACAAATCGATTTTGAATTGAGTTAAAAAAACCGATTTAGGTATTAACAAAAAACGTAAAATAAAAGTCTCTAAAAGGAAAAATTTTAAAACCCAATAACTAAGAATGAAGATCAAAATAGGGATCCATTGGGTTTATTATGAATTAGATTGGGCCAATTTATGGTTTTCCAAAAAATTATGAGCGGGTTTGGTTGGTAAATTTAAAAATACAATAATTAAATAAAGTTAAAAATATTAAAGGTAAACCAAAGCAAAATAACCTTTTATTTGCAATTGCCCGAAAAGTATGTATAAATATTAGTTTGAAAACCTTAAAAACCAAAAATGCAAATTTCAAAAACCCCAATAACAATCGGAAAACCAAAAGGGGATTGAAACCACTAGCAAAGGTTTATGAAAGAGGAAATCAAATCAAAACAAAACCCCTTCAAAGGGGAACCTGAGAAAAAAATCTTTATAAACCTAAAAATAACAAATTTACAAAAAAAACAAGAACATTATCGGGAACTGGGGATGAAATCAGTGGGTCATTTAAAAAATCCCATTATACTTACCTTCATTTTTAAAAAATTGTAAAATGTCTTTTTCAATTAAAGTTCAAAACATAGAAAAAATGTAAAACCATGTTCATTTCGTTGATTTTGCTTCCCAAACAACGCAAGTTATTTTAAATAAAGGCCCAAGCTCTTTATTTTGGCCTTTTTATGGTTATTTTAATTCCAATCAAATAATGTTCGTTAATTGTTAACTTTTAGTCAATAATGAATCACTAATTTACTAATGTAGGCTAAGATTAACCAATTGGCTTAGCTCAGTTGGTCATATGAGCTCCTTCTGAAGCTTGTAAGAGGTTTTTTTCAGGGTTCGAGTTTCGCAAGAGACAAAAAATCCAAGTTTTCCTCTTAGTGCGAAGCCGTGAGTTCTAGTAGTTTCCCTTCACGGGTCTCTCCTAATGGTTCGGGTCTCGGGGCTTGTCCGTTTAGATGGTATAACTACGGGATCGGATTTCAAGTATAATGTCGTTCAAAATAAAATTTAGGCTAAGATTAGGTATTATTTAAAAAAAAAAAAATCATCAAATAGCAATAATATTTGTGGAATCTTTAAAACGAAATATTTCTAACAATATTCTAAAATAATCACTGCCTAAATCTACAACCGGTACTGGTACATCTTCGGATACTGTACCAATCAGAATTGATTTGTACTCTTCTTTCGGATCCCGTTGATAGACGCCTATATTATGATAAAAGACCTTGTCAACCGTTGATAGGGGGTAAGGTTAGACATTTTGTTGTGAGTTGGTTTAATGAATAAAAAAATTACCAATCAACACCATTTTGAGGTTGATATTTCCAATACAATTTTGGATATGCAATTTCAAGAGTTTGGTGATTGTTTTAGTGAGTTAAGCACCGAATTACTAGAAAACTTGGTGGCGTTGAGTGCACTCAATTCATTTTTGCATTTCAACGCATCGAAGTTGGTTAAACTTAGTGAGTTGTATCCAATATCCATATGATTTTACTTATATGGAGAGGTTACGTCTTCCTACTGATCTTGATGTTTACTATCATATTATGAGTAACGATAAGGATTTTGCTGAGTTGTCTAGTATTTTAAAACTTGCTAGTTTGATGGTAGAGAAGAATATACACGCATCTCACCATTTGGTTTATCGCTTGTTGAAGTTGGCTTTGATTATGCTTGTTGCAAATGCCACAGCTGAAAGATGCTTTTCTAAAATGAAGCTTGTGAAGATAGATTTTTGTAATATGATGAGTGAAGAATATTCTAGTGGTGCGTTAATTTCTGCTATAGAGAAAGAAAAACTTCTAAATGTTACTAATGAGGTTGTATGTAAGCGATTTTTTGATATGCAAGATCGTAGGGGGTCTAATTAGGAGGTACTTTACCTAAGGCTTTTGGTCTAGTGGTATGTGAGGTGCCCACCAACGTAGAGGTTGTGGGTTCAAACCTCGCTGGAGACATTTGTGAGATATGTGATATATTGTGTGTAGAAATTGCCGTTTATAATTAAAAAAAAAATTAGGAGGTACGTTATTAATATCTTTATTGGTTTTAATGATATCGTACATGTTAGTTCATTTTTATTTTTTATACACTCGTAAAAAATAAATAAATAAATAAATAATAAAAAATAGTGCACCTGATGATTTAATGTTCTGGGTCCGCCTTTGGTGGCGGTGGTGAGTGGTGGTGGTGGGTGGTTTACTAATAAAAAGTCAACTAACTAGGGTTATGTGTTGGGGACCAACGATGCAATTGTTTTGTTTGAAATTATTACTTGATTAGTGATATTGTTTAAAGTTTGAAAGTATACTAATGGTGGTGGATCTTTTGAAAGTCTGTTAATCATATTAGCACACTTAGATAAGTAGATTACTCATTTATCGCTTTCATTTTTTTTTTCATTCGTAATTTTATGCTACATACAAAATTAATACTCCTTGGTTGTTGGTCTGCTTGATATTTCCTTTATAATCGAAATCGCATTGAAACTCGAACTTAAATCAATCCCACTGATTTCAATTCCTTTTCCATAA